>CM040932.1:35050856-35650856 GCA_023029165.1 Gobiocypris rarus
ATTTTTGGATGTATTTTGAAAGTGGGGGGAAATTCACATTATGTAATGAATGTGTTTCTCTAGTTCACGTTGGTCACAATTATTGGCACCCAATTATTGCAATGTCCTTTCCCCAAGATAACAGCTCTGCATCTTCTCCTCTAATGCCTGATGAGTTTGGAGAACACCTGACAAGAGATCAGAGACCGATCCTCCATACAGAATCTCTCCAGATCCTTCAGATTCAAAGCACCATGGTGGTGCTTCTTCTCTTTAGTTCACCCCACTCATTTTCTATAGGGTTCAGGTCAGGGGACTCGGATGGTCATGGAAGAAGCTTTGTGTGCTCAGTGACACATTTATGTGTTTTGGATTTGATGTTTGTTGTCCTGATGGAAGATCCAACCACGGCCCATTATACGATTTCTAGCAGAGGTTTTGATTTTGTATCTGTTGGTATTTGCTAGAATCCACGATGCCAAGTATCTGAACAAGATGTCCAGGATCTCCAGCAAACCCCCCCCCCAAAAAAAAAAAAAACAGGCCCACAACATTAAAGATCCAGCAGTATATTTAACCGTGGGCATGGGGTACATTTTATCTCTGTTTTCTGCCAAAAGCTCTCTTTTTGTTTCATCTGACCATATAACCAGGTCCTGTTTGAAGTTCCAGTTGTGTCTGACAACTGAATATGCTGGAGTTTGTTTTTGGATGAGCAAGGAGGATTTTTCTTGAAACCCTTTGAAACAGCATGTGGTGATAGGTGCTGTTTGATAATTTTTTTAGGCTTTCTGACCCAAAGACTCAACTAATCTCTGAAATTCTCCATCTGTGATCCTTGGAGAGTGTTTGTCCATTCAAACACTCCTCTGTGTGCATTAGGACGATTTCGACACGTCCTCTTCCAGACAGATTCGTAACATCTTTAGTTGATTGGAACTTCTTAGTTATTGCCCTGATGGTGGAAATTGGCATTTTTAATGTTTTAGCTATTTTCTAACAGACACTTTCTATTTTTTGAAGCTTAACAATCTTTTGCTGCACATCAGAACTATTCTCCTTGGTTTTACTCATTGTGATGAATGATTAAGGGAATTTTCTAATTGTGTTTCCTCATATTTATAAGGAAGTCATGGCTGGACAATTTCATGCTCCTAGTCACACACACACACACACACACACACACACACACACACACACACACACACACACACACACACACACACACACACACACACACATGTTGTGTTTCCATGTTTTATGGGGACATTCCATAGGCGTAATGCATTTTATACTGTACAAACCGTATTTTCTATCCCCTACACTGCCCCTGCCCCTAAACCTACCCATCACAGGAGACATGCTGCATTTTTACTTTTTCAAAAAACATCACTTAGTGTGATTTATAAGATGTTTTCCTCATGGGGACCAAAAAAATGTCCCCACAAGGACAAAAATTTGGATATTGCCATCTTTGTGGGGACATTTTGTCCCCATACCGTAGGGATTACCAGTCCACACACACACACACACACACACACACACACACACACGCTTTTACTTATTTTACTTCAATGAAAGCTTAGAATTTTGTGAATTTTTTGAATGAAAGATTAAAAGGATAAACATAATTTATTTTCATAGTCACCTTTGCTTTTTATTTTTACAAAGGCTACTTTAAATTGCCGTCATGTTTTTTAGAAAAGGGTATATCTGTAGCAAAACAAAATCATTTAATTTTACCTCAGGTTTTGCATGTATTGGTTTTGTCTGGCGCTCGTATGCGGTTGCTTCAGAGAAATGTCGGTATAAAATTTTATATCGGATTGAAGGGGAACCATTATGAATGAAACTTACTTTACACTTGAACAGTTGCTATATCAAAATACATTTAAACAATGTATAGTTGTCAGTAGATGTCAAGCTTTTCTTGCGATTTTGCCGGTCATCATGAGTACAGATAGTTTTCATATAAGAAGCACATTTGAACCATAGACTGTAAAAAAATATGAACGGCACGACGTCACTCTCTTCCACTGATGCAAAGTGAAGCCGCCAATATTCCAATATGGCGCTGACATCTTGTGCTGACTTGGGACCTGAGGCTGCACAGTAGAGAGCAAGAAGTAGAGATATCAAAACCCTGCCCACACTACTTCAGCACAGTTTACTGCAGAACAACTCATTGTGTCAGTGTGAAATAAACAGTCTCCTTGTGAAAATACTGGAAAAAGTCTGTTGGTGCCTCAATGACTCTTTATTCAGAGAAGCTGTCAATATCAACTGTCAATCATGACACCGTTTTTATAGCATCAAATAACTAAAACATTTTTTTTTTTTAAGTGTAATTGATTGTTTAGTTTATATCATGTCCCATTACATTACACAGAGAGGGCGGAGTTTATGACCTATACTGGCAAGCACGTTGCATGTACTTAAGTGTTCTTTCAAATGGGCATTTCTGTTTAAACAGTTATGAAATTATTTGTTGTGTGTGCACATCCCTAGTACCATTATTAGTGGAGGGCACTGTCTCAACAGTAAACATTTTACAGTTTCATATGGTATTGTTATGATACTGACATTGTTATTTAATCGTCTCACACTTTGCCCATCAGAACAGTTAATTGGTGCTAAAGAAGCCACATTTTCTCAGTTACAAAACTTTTTTTGTTAATTACAAAGCATTTGATTTATGCTTTGGCGGGCCTGGTAGGGTGTTAATCAATAATTGGGTCATCTCAACAACTTTAGCAGCAGCACACATTTTACCTTCAATTAGGCCAGTTCAAGATACAACCATGAATGTCTTCATAGATAAGAGCCCATTTACTGCACATTTCATTCATAATGCTGTAAGGGCTACATGTGCTCTGTTTTAGAGCGAGGAGCCGATTTTTCTCTGTCCTGAAAATTTCAGAGGCCATTAGTCCTGCGGCTGTCTTTCCTTATAAATGTCACTCATAAGGCCACCGCTTCTGTCATTTCTCCATTAAAACTCAATTTTTGCACTTCTTAGTCTTGATAGACTGCCCTCCACAACAGTACTTTATTAAGAGCTGATTGTATAACACTTTGAAAAGGGAGCGAAAATGATATGGAAAAAAAATCACATTTGGTTCTCCATCAGAAAAAAAAAAAGTCATCTCTCTGCCGCTTTAAGTCAATTTTTCATTATGCTCAGCTATTGACCTTTCCTCCAACAGGAAGTGCTGCGACTGTCTTTGTGAGGATTGTAATTGACAAGATGTCTCTTCTAATAGAAAAATGACCACATTTTCTCACAAGTTAATTATAAATTCAGTCGTTGTCTCAGGGCTGGCAGACGAGACAAGAGCTCAGTAAACCTTGGCCCATGTCAGCCAAACAATCATATCACCCATTATATCCCTGCCACACATGCTGATTTTTTACTTTTTCTTATAATTAATCTTATACATTGGTTTGTTCTGTTGATCCTGAAAAATATTACTATTATTGTTACTATTATTTTCTAATTATTCAGATCCACCTTTTGTGTGCTGCTAAAATAGTTTTAGAATTATTCTGTCAATTTTTATAGATATACACCAGGCAGTATTACAATTCTAACTTATGTCTAATTTGACATAATTAATTGGTAAATAGCCAGATATTAACTATATTTATTAAAATAATTACTTGATTACAAATCATTAACTAAAAAAAAAAACATTAGGAAAAACGTATTGGGTTACGTATGAACCCGAGACACGAGACACTGCATCGGTAACAACACTTCAGGGACGCTCCCTTAGCATAGCATGTCTGAAGTATGAATGGAACTAGACCAATCCTGATTGGTGCTACGTCATGACAGAGTTTGCTTTCGCAATGAAGCAAGTCGCTCCCGGGTATGGAGAGGTGTGGCAAAGTGAGGCAGTGTCTCGTTTTTTCTTCTCAGGGAACAAGAGTTACATATGTAACCCGAGACGTTCCCTTTCTAGGAAACTTGCACTGTGTCGGTAATGACACTTTGGGGAATGAAATACACACTATGCCACACCGAAACAACCTGCCTCAATGTGAACTGGAAGCCAGACCCTTAAACAAAAGCACCCTTGCGCCAGGCGTCGCAGGGAGGTGCAGACTGTAAAATCTGATAAAAGTGTTTGGCGTAGCCCAGCCGGCTGCCTCACAGATCTCCTGAAGGGGAACTCCCAAATAAAACTTACGACAAGCTGGTGCCTCCCCAGAGGTTCATAACTCATAGGAGTGTGGAAAGCCGCAATGGCAGCCACGTACACCTTAAGTGTGGATAGTGTAAGACCAGCAGAGAAGCAATCAACTGAGTCCAAATTATGCTCTCTACACCAAGTGGAAAACATATTCTGCTTTAAGCCGCATTCCAGCCAACAAGCCAGCCTCTAGTTACTGAGCCCCCTTGGGGACCAGACCCACAGCTTCCACAACTCTAGCCAGGGGTGATATATTGTGCCCCCCACCTGAGACAGCAGGTTCCTCCTCAGAGGAAGCCATGGAAGGCTTGCCAGCAGTGCCATGATGTCTGAGAACCATACGGGGCCGGTCAGTATGATGCTACTAGAAGTAGGCTGACTCTGTCTTGACGGAACCTCAGGACTCCCAGGGCTGGATGCGTGAGAGAAAACCACAGTGGACAGTGGGAAGTTTCTTGAGATGCAAATAGTTCCACTTACACTGGGCCGAATCTCTTGCACGCCCTCGGGGTGAAGTCTCCACTCTCCAGGCCTCAACCCCTGCCTCGAAAGGATGTCTGCTCCCTGATTCTGGTCCCTGGGGATATACATGACTCTCTGAGACGACATTTTCCGCTAAGACCACAGGAGGATCTGATGTGCCAATCTGCATCGAGAGAGCGATCTCACCTCTGATGATTCAGATAATCGACTACCGATGTATTGTCTGAACATATCAGAAGTGGTAGCCCCTGATGTCTGTGACAATCTGCTTTCAGCCACAATTGTACCGGTCTAATGGATGGTGGGATTACCAAATTGATTTCCAGAGGTTTCCACGGAGGAAACTACCTTTTGATCAGAGGTCCTACCATGACTAGGACCTCTTCCCCAAAGCCTTCTTAGCCTGAAGGATTTTCCTCAGATCAACCTTCTGCTCAGCCGGCTTCGGGCGAGAGTGCTGCCTCTGTTGCCAAGCTCCCTGAGGAGGAGTTCTAGAGGCAACGCTCTCCTTTTGTACCTGGTGGTACGAGGAGCTTGCTGACGGTTGGGGCTGTGAACGCTTGGACGTAGCCCCTTTGGTACGGAGTGGAGAGGGATAAACTGCAACCTCGCCCTCATCTAACTCCTTCAATAGGTCAGACTGGTGACCTGCCGCCGTATAAGACCTGCCCACCATAGCCGACGTATCCCTGCGAGGTCACTTTCGGGGATGATGCCTCTTCCAGGGAGAGGTAGCTAGCTAAAGTCTCTTCAACCTGCAGCATCTTCCCATAACCGTTCTCTCCCGCCACCACTATGTTGCTGTAGTCCAACACAGGTGAATTGGAAAGGCGAGAGGAGTGTGGTTTGTTCCACGACTTACACAACTCATTGTGTAAGTTGGAAAGAACAGTAAACACCGGCGTTGAAGCCATAACCTGTGCTGCAGTAAGTGTTTGTCCAGTTTACTTCTCACTGGCACTTCCTGCCTCTCTGGTGGCCAGTTAACGTTAAGTCTGATTGGCAGCGCTTCATAGTGTTTCACAGGCAGCACTCTCAAGAGCTCCCAAAGAGCTCCCCACCCGTGATGTATCTAGGGCAGGGGTGCACACATCTCTTAAACTGTTCACTCGTCATTTATGCTTTTAATTTACTTTGCTAGTAAACACGCATGCCCGTCTTTCAACACACTTACAGGGTGCTTGCTGAAGAGCGAAACGCTAACTTTGTGTAGCCGGCGCCCTTTTTATACTTCCAGGTTACCTTCACATACTACATCATGATGTAGCGCATTAGGATTGGTCTAGTTTCATAATGTACAAATGTACAAAAAAATCATAATTATTTTAAGATTAAATAATGGTTACATTTTAATGTTACAATTAAATATTTTTAGTAAAACATGAAGTTCACAGCATTGACAGTTATTGAACTGAACTGAAACACCATTAAGCTGAATGATGACAGTATTATTTTCTGTAGAGCTGTAGTGGAGCCAGGATATTTTCACAGGGGTGGCAAGGCATAGAAATCTTCAATATTTCTACATAAAACCGAGTTTAACTATAAAACACTGGACTGTTTTTAGTGCCTACAACACAACTGAACACACTTAATTTGTAATTAATTGTAATTGAGATACTAGTAAATTAGATCCAGTAATACCGAGTGAATGTTTGTGTTATTCCTCACCTCCAGGCATACTAAGAATCTCACACTATAGCTAAGTTCAACTTACTCATCAACTTGTTTCTTAAAACCCTCAATAGCTTGTTCTCCATCATTTCATCATTTTCATCTTCATGAACGAGACGTGCTGACTAAAGTTCAAAGATTAGTTAAACTTAATATAATTTGATATAAATCAATGAACTCTTCAAAAATTCTGGGTAAGACCATAAGGTCCATTTAAAAAACTTGCAACTTAAAAAGTACACATTGATTGTTTAACATTATTTTAGTTATTTATAAATTGATTTCAACAGTTCCATAGCTTATACCTACATTGAAATTGAACAAAAAAAAAAGTGTTCTAGTTTGAAGCCCCATGTGAAAGAATGTAAATATATGGGCGGAAGCCGGCAGAACATAAATGTCAGAATGTAAAAATAGTTATTTTATTAGTTACTTTATACAAAATTGGCACCTATTTGCTTGTACAAATGCAAACACGATCACAGAATCACGCAGAGAATGTGTGTTAATAGTCCGAGTTTGCAATGTCGTGGAATGTATATACACCAAAATGAGTTTTGGCGTGCATATGCTACATATTTTTTATTTATTTTTTGCATGCATATGATACGCAGATTATGGCATGTGGGGGGATGGGGGGTGGGTCGTATAATATGCACGCAAAAAACGACATACCATATGCACGCCAAATTATTATTATTTTTTTTCATGACACTTTATACGTTTCATGATATTGCACACTCGTACTATTTATATACATTTTTGTGAGATCGGGTTCACAAATGCACAGTGCTCAAATTTATTGTGCATGAAATTACAAATAAAATAAATTACATATAAATTTGTCCCTTAAATTTTGATCTCACATAGCAGTAGGCTTTATTTTAGTCCATACATTTGAGAGGCATGTTCTTAATAACTTAATAACAAAATTTCATAGCTACTGTTTGCCATTTACTTTGATCTACTGAAGCTTCCTTGGCACCTTTTTGCATGCCTTAAAATTCTCCCGTTTGCTGTGATCATAAAAAGAGGGTTCTACATCTAAAGAAATGCATTTATTGTCAAGAAAATACAAACAAATAAAAGAAAGAGCAATTGTGAGCAGGAAGGCCAAGCTCACGCCACCCCCAGCTCCACCCCTGCTGTAGAGCTGCTTTACAGCTGAAATTGAATTTGTTTTATAATTGAAGTTACAACATTAAAGGTCCACTGTATAATATGTATATGTTCTCAGTGGTGCATAAAGACCTTACATAATTAACCGTTTTGTTTTTATTACCTTATTTCTATCTACATACAGCGTGGGTCCCCTTACAGTGAAGTTTCCGTTTTGCGTTGGCATGTTTCTACAGCCCTAAACAGACAAACTAATCTACACAGGGCTAGCTACTCTCTGCTGTCTCAGACAACGACATTTTTGTCCTGTGTCAGCCACCGTAACTTCTCTATGTGCTTTGAAAGGGGGGGGAGAGCTAGGGCTGGGCGATATGGAGCAAAAAATATATCTCGATATCTTTGCAGGAAAAATAACCCCCCAAAAACTACTGCAAAAACAAATATGCCAAATACCACAATCTTTTTTTATTGAAGTGCAAATGTAGGAACAAAGTGCATTTGCAACATTAAAAAAAAAAAAAAAAAAAAAAATACAGATATATATATATATATATATATATATATATATATATATATATATATATATATATATATATATATATATATATATATATATATATATATATATATATATATATATATATCTGTATACAAAAATAATAATTTAACAATAAAATAAAGGAAGAAATAATACCTATTGCCTTCTTTTCATTAAAAAATAAAACAACTCTAGGTAGGCAGTGCAGGAACAAAGTGCTTCTGCGATATTTTAAGATAAAAAAATATCCCTGATTACATAATAATTTAACTAAAATTAAAGAAAAGTTAGTGGGTTTAGTGGGATCCTTAAGGCGCAACATACTCCGCAAGAACCAAGAAAAAAGTTCCAGTTCCCAGGGCTGCGAGAACAAATGGACGTCATTTCGTTCTCGGAGCCATGGTTTGGGAGTTCTCGCAGCTCGTTCTCGAAACATCGTCTGAGCAGAACTTTTTTCTTGTGGGTGTCCGAGAACTGTCAGAGATTTAAAGTGGGCGGGGTTTAACGGAGAAACGGAGATGTTCGGCACCTGCTGTTCTCGTGAAGTATGTAATGTCCTGGCCAGAACGAACTTTGTTCTTGTTCTTGCCACCTCGAGAAAACGAACAAATTTCTCTGTTCTTGCGGAGTATGTTGCGGCCTTTAGTCTGTTGCACTCCTCGTATGCGAGCTTGCGCCTCGTCTGTAAATGGTGGAAAAGGTTCGTGGTGCTAGCTTTGGTTGGCACCAACTTTCGGCATTCACGGCAGTGGACATCTGTCTGCTGTTAGTCCGACGCCTTAAAACCAAAGTATCTCCATATAATGTAGCCAATTGTTCTTTTTTATAGACGAGCTCTGTCGCCTCCGGCTGATTGCGAACGCCGCCATGTTCAATGAGACAACACACGAGGAGGGGGAACAAAAGCAAGGCGGTGGGGGCGAGCGCGGGTGCGAGCACAGCACAGAGAAGGCAAACAAGCAAAGTGGCGGAACCAGAATTAAATATAAACAATATATCGATATATACGATATGTCAAAATCCATATCGTGTTTAAAAACGCAATTTGCAACCTCACCGCTAGATGCTGCTAAAATGTATATACTGAACCTATTTACTAAACAGGGAAAACTAGCTTGAGGGTGCAATCCCATAAAAACGGAGATGGGAGTGCAAAGTTCTGCGTGTGATCTAATGAAAATGCACAAATTAAAAGAACACACACGCAGCTGGATTATTTCCTTAATAACCACCACAATCTACCAAGAGCAGCGCAAATTAGCATCTGGCTTAAGATATAATTTTTGGGGGCGGTAAATAATGGTGCAAATAGGCTGCATACCTTAGTAAATCATGGTGCATGATTCATTTAAATATTCTCCGCCCATAAATTTTGCGTCTGATGGGAAACTCATACAAATGCATATGCAATAGGTTCAGCCGCAAGAATAACCCTGTCCATGGCGTTTCAGCGCACATTATTCACTGCGTGTCTTAGTAAAACCTGACAGTAGTTTTTTTTAATGGCAAAAGAAGGTTTTTGCTGGCGCAAGCTCTTGGTAAATCTGGCCCTAAAACTTTTTTTTTTTTTTACTATGAAGCTGCTTTGAAACAACCTGTATTGTATAAAGTGCTATATAACATATGGCTTCACTACTTATCCGTATGTCATTCCAAACCTGCATGCTGTTGTTTTTATATGGAACACACTCACACACACACTGGCACATGCACGCACAAAATCACTTTTTTTAATGATTGTTTGTTTGTTTGTTTTTACCAACAGTTCATATTGGATACAGGCTGTCAAGCTTAGAAAAGAACCATATAAACATAAAATGAGTCCTCATAATACATTAAAATAAAAGCATTAATAAGTAAATCAAATTGGTGCTCCATTTCATGATTTGACATAATGGTCGCTATGAACTGTGTGAAAAAGAAAACAGCATACAGGTTTGAAATGACACTGGTGTATAAATAATGACAAAATTTTCATTTTTTGGGGTGAAGTATCGCTTTAAATTCAAACCAAGCAGGAATCACATCTGCGTCTCAGTGACACAGATGTTTTATACAACTTCAATATCTGAAAGAGAATGTGTCCGGTAATCTAATAATACAGGTGATTTGCTTTGTATTACCAAACAATTCAGGAGACAACGGATCATCTGTCAAGGTAATGAAAACATGACAAGCCTCCGCCGCATACATGCTCATCTGCCCTTCATTTGCCCCCGGTACCTCTCCCTGAACCCTGCAAGTGATAAGAATGACAAACACACTCAGCAAACTTGAAAATGATTTAGCAGTCGGTGAGAGCCACTCATTCATTTCTGTCTGTTACAGAGCCCATTTGCATTATGCTCACTGCAGTGGCATCATGGTCACTATCTCTAGACCATAGGCTATTCCATCCGCAAAATGTAGATTAAATGAAAATGTGGAATTGTTTCCTGTTAGTTTGTTGGGGGAGGGCATCTCTCCTACGATTCAAACTGACCTTTTCCCAGTTGAGATTGAGGATTTGGCTGAGTGTTCGAGCTGTTCCTGCATACCCACTTCACTGGTGCCCACTGAAGCAGGGCCGAGCAGTTTAGAGTAGGCCACGTGTCACGGCTGGCTAAAATGGGAAGCCCTTAGACACTGACGGCGTGTGGTTTTGGAAAGACCTGTGCTTCGTGCAGCTTGCATGTTAAATCAAACAACTCTAGACCAGGAGGATTGCATTGAATGTTCTTTTGACTCTGCTATGGTGCAGAAGTATTATCGTTATGTTTCCTAACAGTGTTGTGTCATGTTATGTCAGTCAGTCTGTGTTTGACAGCATGTTCTTTGAGTCAAGTGATACATTTGATCCAATCTCACAACTTAAACCATCAACTAAAACTATCAAAGAACCCAGCAGAGTGGGAATTTGGCTGTCAAATTAAGCACACCAAATGTGCAGTGCTGTTCATTTTCGCACATTATGGAAGTCTAAACAACTTTTTCTTCATCTGAGTGGCAAAAAGCTCTTTTAAGAGTTATTCAGCTGTGACTTTGATGGACATCCAAGTTTTGGAAGCAGACTTTTGCTCATTCTGCTTAATCAATTCATAGTTCAGTTAATGGAAAGCTCAGTAACAAATATGAACAATTTGGATTACTTAAGCAATAACACAAAAGCAAGGTGTTTTCATCCATGCTAATATTCGTTAAAACTCTCAGGCAAAAAAACAACAACTCAATTGTCTATTGTCAATAGTTTAGCGATGTATGAAGCACCACTCATACAGAAGTCACTTTCAAAACATGCAGTTTTCTGTTGGTCATGGTGGTGAATTTGCACAACCAGATGCAAAATCTTTTGTCATCATATGAACATCACGTGGATTCCTACTAAAATTACTGGATTTCACCTCCAAATTAGTGCTAGAAAAGCTACTGATAATGCATAACATTTGCTGATAGATAACATTAAAGCAATACCTTATTTTAATAAACTATTTGGTTTTTAATGCATGACTTCCATAAACACCGCATCTGTAGGTGCTGCCATTGTTGTTTCGCGGGCTATGTGACGTCAGAACTCGTAACTGGGAGTACATCGATCTAGTACAAGTTCACGGGTGGGACGCCACGGGTTTAACAGCCGTTCCAGTGCACTTTCACGGGTAGAAGGATGGAAAAAACACAGGTTACGGGTTGCCTGGAACTAGCTCAGAATCGATTCTGAAATTCTCAATGATGACAGTACGGATTATAGTTCCAGTTCCAGTTGCCAGATTGTGCGAGCCCGATCTCATGAAAATGCGTATCAATAGTACGAGTGTGCAATATCGTAGAATGTATACGCCAAATTGAGTTTTGGCGTGCATATGGTACGCCGTTTTTGGCTTGCATATGATACGCACTTTATGGCGTATTATACGTACGAACCCCCACCCTCACCCTACCCAAAAGCGTGTCATATACACGCCATAAAGTGCGTATCATATGCACGCGAAAAACTACGTAGCATATGCACGCCAATACATTCTGCGAGATTGCACACTCGTACTATTGATACGCATTGTCATAAGATCGTGTTGATTGGGCGGGTCTAAATTTTATAGTCTAATGGGTTAATAACAAACTCAAATGTGCATGTACTCCATAAAATCAGCCATCAAAACACACAGGTGCCACGTATAGTCAGCTGGCATAGGTGATGACGTCGCCAACAAGCACATACTTTTAGCCAATCAGCGATCAGCAGGGAGACGTTCTCATTCAAGAAAGGTTTTCAGTTGCGAAATTGTAGCTAGATATTCAAGTCATCGCTATGCCAAAGTGGCATAAATATACATTAACGAGTGGGAAAGTGAACCAACTCTCAAATCGTCGACTACACCTGTGATTCAAATACTTTTTATAAATATAACTAACTCTAAGAGCTCAGTTGAATGACTTGAATTTATGACTCCTGTCCATCATCGTGTGCACACTGCCTGATCAGGACATGCACCTTTTAAACCGTCTAGACTGTGCTCTACTCGTGCCGACAGCTGCTGAAAGAGGTTTGAATCAACGATTTATCCATTTTGACTGTGATAAGTTCTGCGTTATGTTCAATAATATGTACTTCATGAAAGAAAAATTTACTTGTTGTTGATTTTTGTTGTTGTTGTAGGATTATCCTACAGTATCAGTGAAAGACACATTTTGGCAGCGGTGTGTGCATTGTGTTTGTAATGCCTGATAATTACGTTGTTTATTGCGATCACGTATATTGGGAACTTTTGCAATTAAATTAGTTTATTCTAACTGTTCACATTTGAAAATGGTGCATGTGTTTTCCCATGTGTTAAATTAAGTCATAGGTTAATTTTGTGATTTCCACTTGGATATTTTAGTCATGCATGACTGTATTTTAATGTATTTGCCCTGTTTTGTTACATTTTCCTTGGAAATGTATTTATTTATATTTGATTTTGTCATCAAAATAAAATATTTTGTTTTAAGGAAATAAAATGATGCTAATCAATCTTGATTGACATGGCAATACAATTATATCACATTATCTTAACAGTTACAATTTTGGGCGTTTTATTTTTTTCTTGGATTGGACAGGTTTTAGTGAGCTTTTGGGCGGGAAATCGCCAACCCAATCTGGCAACACTGCCTGCATGATTCAGTGATTCACTGATGAATACAGTCACGTTTCGCTCCTGAATTAATCAGCGCTTTTGAATGAGACATTAGTTGAGTGTATTATTCAATGACTCACTGATGAATACAGTCACTTGTTTTGTTCTTGAATGAATCAGTTGAATGAATTGAAAGTCATTTAGTCACCATCTATTGACTTTCACTAAAATACACAGACTGTCTGACACTCGCAAACACAGATAAATTGTGTATGTTTGTATTAGCAATTTTAGATTGAATTAACTGCAAAAAAAAAAAAACCTTGATTACGACTTGATTTTAAAAGAATACTTAAAAAGTATTATGTTATATTGTTTCTTGTCAAACAAAATGTTGTTTGTGGTTTCATCTTTAAAACATCAATGAGATTGTGTGGTTTCAGTAAGTGGTTGATTGGGAGCCTGGCTATGTTTAAAATAGAAATAAATACCATTGGTCTTAAAATGTCAGGGAGACCACAGTTTAATTGGCTAATCAAAAAGGGCCCAGTAAGGGCTGGACAGTGGGATTACAGTCAGAACCAAGTCACCCTGAGTGACAGCCGAGATTTCTAGTGTGTGAAGAAGAGTAATTGGAAAGTGCTGTGGAGTACAAGGAAGGATTTTTCATCATCTTGCCAAATGGCACTAAGGATCTCTATCCTTCCTCGTAGGAGCAACATCACTCTCTGTGGTTTATTTTTGAGTCTTTATATGAATGTCCCTGCAGATGGATCAGGAATTATTTGAAAAAATAAGTTTAGCACCATTTAATTCTTTCAAATGGAGTTTTAATGTGCTTTGAGTAAAACATGGGTGACAATATTTAATAGCATGAATATCAAAACACGCACAATGGCACACCATTTGTACAAAATCAAACTGTAGTCTGCAGGCAACACATTAAACACAATAATTGCACTTCGTAGGACGTTTATACACATACATCGATGTTCAAAAGTCACGCAGGCGTAAAATAAAGCTAATGAAGCATTGCCATTATTTTTCCTTTCTGTCTAAAAATCGTCATATACATCTCTGGGGGAGTTATGGGAACCCCATGACATGTTGTTTTCTGTTCATTAACCCACCAGCTGTTCATTTAAATCAGCCTAAAGGCAATATCTCACTGTTGAGTCACCAATCAGTCTGCAACCCGCAAGTGTATGGTCCCGACTTTGTAATTTTCACCTTCTCCAGGTGTTCCTTAAAAAACATAATAATAATAAAAAGCAGTGCAATGGAGGAAAGTGTGTAATATTATTCAATCCTTTGTGTTGTGTTTTGAAAGTCCATCATTGTCGACCAGCGATTGTTATGCATATTTTAGCATATCCAAAATCTGATAACATGCACATTTCATGAACATATAGTGCAAAGCCTACCATAATTCTGCAGCCGTTCTTTTCTTCCCCAGCAGTCATAAATCCTATGATTGACTGTGGATGTGCCTTTATGCGGAAAGCAGAAATGCATAGGGAGAATAGCTCCCTGATGTATCACATTAAAATATGATGCACAGCCGTGCTTTTTCCCAGATTACACTAAATAATTCACTTGCCTTCAGAAAATGAGATGTGCATCTGCGCAGATTATTTACTGCTTTGAAATAATTTTTTAAAATCCCATGGTAAAAATCCAGCTAGGTTGTACTAATGGTTGAACTACAAGTGTCCAAATATAACTGCTTTCCAAGTGGGTATATGTTTTTGAATTGGTGTTTTGAAATTATTTATTTTCGGAGACATTCTCTTGAGAGAACATTCAGAACACAGACATTGAAATACTGATAAATCTGAAATATAGTCAGTTATACTGTGAGCACGTGTGTATGTGCCAAACATGAATGTGACCATTGTGTAATTTGTTGGACCCTAGGCATTCTTATTACACAGATATTGATGATTTGTGAAAATATGGATCCATATTTTATTATTTTATGTGACAATGCTAAATATCCTTCCATGTAATGTATTTTTCCTATAGAATAGCAAGTACATTCAAAATATGATATAATAAATTAAGATAATACACTCAGTATATTTTAATACACATTAAACATGATTCTTAGATTGAATAAAGAGGGTTGTGTGGTTCCGTCCTATTCGTCCTCTTCCCAGAATGCACTAGGGCGTGATTAATATGGCTGCATTGTTTATCCATTTGCCAATTTTGTTTACATTGTTGTCACATTTAATAAATTATTTAGTTACTCTGATAAATATCACTTAGAAAATGCACTTAATCTAAACAGGTATCATTCATCTAAATTACTGATTTTAAACCAAGGCTACTTGACTTTTTAAGTTCATGCCATTTATATAAAAGTTCTATGAACCACTTTTTTTTTTTTTTTTTTTTTGGAATGGAAAATAGGGCACTTGCTGCAAATTTGAGGCACTGTATTTTAAAAATGCATAATGTGAGAAATAATACAGGGTCTCTGAGTTTTACCCTTTTTGTTTTTAGCCATATGTTCAGCTCTCTTAGAACATTTTAATGTATGAATACACATATATTTTATGTGATCAGTATTAAAAGCACTCAGTGAAGATCAGCCATGGGTCTACGGTAACCGCCCCAAATCTTTCAGCACAACCCAAAGGGTGTTAACTTTGAAAACACAGTAATTTACAAGTTTCAAGGCATGCCATTGAAGTCACTAATGAAGCACCCCCAGCTGAGGTTGATTAACTGGGATCACCTGTGAGGGGACTGAGGCCATACCGAAGCTACTGCAACACATCATGGAAGCCTGCCAGATTCCATTTGCTTGTGTGAGGCTTGTGTCGTTGAAATGACTTTTATTTGATCTTCATTTACACCTGTTATTTCAAGTATCCAGCAATATTGTAAATGTCTTCACAAGCAGAATGCAACATCCAGGATATGAATTGATATCTGCTGACTCGTGTAGAAACCTTGTTTGTGCAATAAATATCATGTTGATGGTCTTGTTTTTCATTAGGTAAATTAATCCCAATCAGTCAGTCAGCACTTGCCATTTTATCACACAGTTTTCTTTTTTTTTAATTTTTTTTATTCAAAGTGATTTACTGTTCTGTAATTGCACGGACAGTCTCTCCGGAGCAACGTGAGGTTAAGTGCCTCGCTCAAGGGCACAATGTTGATGACAGAGTGGGATTGTGATCTCCAAATCTCACTAGCTCTTAGGTCATCCATTTTATAATCTGAACCTGTTGGCCCAGATAGGCCTACTTAAAGGGATAGTTCACACAAAAAAGAAAATGATCCCATAATTTACTCACCCTCAAGGTATCCTAGGTGTATATGGCATTCTTCTTTCAGATTAATACAATTGGAGGGAGTTATATATAATAATAAAAAATGTCCTGGCTCTTCCAAGCTTTATAATGGCAATCAATGGCAGCCCAAAATTTGAAGCCTAAAAAGTGTATTATGAAAGTAACATTCGGCTCCTGGAGGATAATAAATTATTCAACTTATGAAGAGAGTGTAGCGCCTCACGCAGTTCAAAATGCTTACGTTACATCTGATGTCATCCCTGTGCTAGTTGCATTTTTTTTCATAAGTTATATGGATGCCGTAAGCTAGATATTTTACTTTATAAATACGGATATTTTGCTTACAAAATCCCATCGATTCCCTTTAGAATGCCGTTATTAATCCCCCAGAGCCGTGTGGAGCACTTTTATAATGGATGGATGCACTTTTTTGGTCTTAACATTTTGGGCTGCTATTATAATGCTTAGAAGAGACAGGACATATCTTTTTATATATATATATATAACTCTGAAAGAAGAATGTCATATAGACCTAGGATGGCTTGAGGGTGAATAAATCATGGGGTAATTTTATATTTTTGGGTGAACTATCCCATTAACCAAGAGATCATCACATACAACAGTTTTAGTGTTTTGTGTTTTGAATGGGACCTATTCAAAAATATAATAAAAATAATTATTATTATTATTCAGTTTAATGTGTTAGAAATATTTAATTTAATTAAGGGTACGTTTTGCCCTGTCATCTATTGGCTGCAGTACAGTACAGTATGTGATAACTCTCATTCATTCCAAACCATTCAAAAAGCTGGAAAAAAATAATAATACAATTTTTTATAAAATCTGTACTGTGCTGTCTGTGAAGAGACTCTCTGTGAACAAACACTCTAAATGCACGCAAAGAAATCCGCTTCAGACAGCGCGCCAGTGCCATAATGAGTTCTCTCTCATACTTATTTGGACAAAAATATTTTTTTGCAAAAAAAAAAAAAAAAAAAAAAAAAAACCCTGTGCATGCTTCAAATGCCTGTGTACACGTTTGAATCAAAATAAGTATACTTTGCATGGTACACATCTCTCATGTCTTTCACTCGTGCTCGATAATTAATTCAAATAAATCCTGTTATTCATTCATTCAAATAAATGTAGTCTTACGCACTACTTTATCTCTGTCTGATTAAAAGCGGGCAACATGCTAGATCTTAGGAGCCTTAACTTACTATCTGTGCATTAACCGATTATGATGCACTTCGTGGAGACAACCATCCTCCGCTTCACGCAAGGCAGTTGTTTGCATCCACATTGTGCATTAAAATTGGTTAATGCACAGATAGTCGGTTTATCCCTTATATATCACTCGTAGCCATACGATATGGCTGTATAACATACTGTGTTTATACAACAGTTCATCTGCACAAGTGTGTAAAGTAAATAAGAAACAACAACGGAATGTCTTTAAAAATCCTCTTTGTGCGGAACTACTTCCTTCCGCCACATATTCAAATCTCAAATTGATTTAACAGTTGAGCCCAAGCCTCCGTTACTAATTCTAAAAGGTCACTTTAGAACTAGTAATGAAGGAACTCTGATTATTGCTTATTGACATTAGAGTATTATTACGAAAGAAAGATACACAAACAGACCCTGTCTCAATACACAATAATATTTAAATAAACAATATTAGCCATTTTAAAAGTATAACAAGTTTTGTACAATAGGAAATAAACACAAGCAAACTGTTTAATCAAAAGTATAAAAGCAGCTCTAGTTATAGTAGCTAGTATAGTATAAGGCTAAGATACTAATTACTTTTAACAATGTAATGTAACAGTTTATAGTCTGTATATCATATTTTCCTAATGTCTTAAATATGGTATCACGTAGATGGGAATAAGCATTAAAATGATATGCAGATTACGTAATGCATGGTAAAACTTGGCAATTAAAGCTCCATATATGGTTACTTCAGGGAGATCTTCCGCTGACTCGGTTTTATAAAGGGAATTTTGCGCAGGTTCAGCTTTTGTGCGTATATTTGACACTATATGACACTTTTAGGATGAAATCTACGGAAAGTTTTATACATGAGACCCCGGGTCTTGTATTTTCACCTTGTAGTAAATGGGAATTCACAGAGATAAATTGTTCACCTGAGAAGGTAACCATAGCAACAGTATGCTTCTTGAACATTTTTTTTTCTAAACATCAACCTCCTTGAATGTCATTGTATAATGTGTGCACTGAATGTTCCACAAACCAGTAGTGCAGTAACAAATGGACATCCTTAATTTGCTGTCCTACTCTTGTTTGTAATCGTCTCTTAGATGCTCTCGACGGAGACGTGAACGTGTAAAATCAATCCTATTTCATGTCCATCATTTATTCCAAATACATCCATTGAAAGAGTGGATAAAGAATTGGCATTGAGGAGAAAATTTGACAAGATTTGAGACTCAGAAATCACTTGTCTTGTGTCTAACAGTATGTGAACGGACAAATAGGCAAAAGTACAGGCTGACTGTCCTTTCCAAGATTACACTCCAAAATAGTCCTCTAGCATAACATCTGTATTCATTCAACTTCAAAGACAAAATAATAGCACAAATAAATCAATACTCTCTTCCTGCCAGACTGAAAGTTTGCCACTTTCTCAAGCAGCCCCTGCCAGGATAAGAAGAGGGTGCCACCAGACATACAATTTTCAAGTACAAATACAGCTAAGCTGTTAAGCTGGTGATTGGGGTGGGAACGCAGTATGTAAGCGAATGACTTTGTGAGAAGTGAAGGGGCCTGCTGATTTCTCAATTATACTTATTCCAGTGGCCTTGGAGACACAAAGTGCTAAACGGCCCTCATTGCCAGTCAACGACACCAGAAAAGCCTGTGCCCAAAGGTAATTTCTTGCTGATGCTTTAAAGTGTGAACATGCTGTTTGATGCACTGAAAACAGAGATGAATGATATGATATTTTTCTTATCTATGGTGACCGGGAGGGGATATGTTCGGTTCACCTATATGTGTCGTGACCAAGAGATAGGTCTATTAATTCACATGAACGTCAAATTAACTCGTAGGTACATGATAGTGTGTAGGAGAGTAAATGTGAAGTTGTGGCTTTGAGTTCCGATAGTGAGAGAACGTCAGACATTTTTCTGAACCAATGAGGTTAATTCTTGTGTTCCACAGCATGTTTGAGCTTCTGGAAGAATTAATGAGGTTCATTCTTGTGTTCCACAGCATGTTTGAGCTTCTGCAAGAACCAATGAGGTTAATTCTTGTGTTCCACAGCATGTTTGAGCTTCTGGAAGAATTAATGAGGTTCATTCTTGTGTTCCGCAGTATGTTTGAGCTTCTGCAAGAACCAATGAGGTTCATTCTTGTGTTCTGCAGCATGTTTGAGCTTCTGCAAGAACCAATGAGGTTCATTCTTGTGTTCCGCAACATGTTTGAGCTTCTGCAAGAACCAATGAGGTTCATTCTTGTGTTCCGCAGCACGTTTGAGCTTCTGCAGGAACCAATGAGGTTCATTCTTGTGTTCCATAGCATGTTTGAGCTTCTGCAAGAACCAATGAGGTTCATTCTTGTGTTCTGCAGCATGTTTGAGCTTCTGCAAGAACCAATGAGGTTCATTCTTGTTTTCCATAACATGTTTGAGCTTCTGCAAGAACTAATGAGGTTCATTCTTGTGTTCCGCAGTATGTTTGAGCTTCTGCAGGAACCAATGAGGTTCATTCTTGTGTTCCGCATCATGTTTGAGCTTCTGCAGGAACCAATGAGGTTCATTCTTGTGTTCCGCAGCATGTTTGAGCTTCTGCAAGAACCAATGAGGTTCATTCTTGTGTTCCGCAGCATGTTTGAGCTTCTGCAAGAACCAATGAGGTTCATTCTTGTGTTCCGCAGCATGTTTGAGCTTCTGCAAGAACCAATGAGGTTCATTCTTGTGTTCCAGCATGTTTGAGCTTCTGCAAGAACCAATGAGGTTAATTCTTGTGTTCCGCAGCACGTTTGAGCTTCTGGGAGAACCATTGAGGTTCATTCTTGTGTTCCGCAGTATGTTTGAGCTTCTGCAGGAACAAATGAGGTTCATTCTTGTGTTCTGCAGCATGTTTGAGCTTCTGCAAGAACCAATGAGGTTCATTCTTGTGTTCCGCAGCACATTTAAGCTTCTGGAAGAACCATTGAGGTTCATTCTTGTGTTTCGCAGCACGTTTGAGCTTCTGCAGGAACCAATGAGGTTCATTCTTGTGTTCCGCAGCATGTTTGAGCTTCTGGAAGAACCATTGAGGTTCATTCTTGTGTTCCGCAGCACGTTTGAGCTTCTGCAGGAACCAATGAGGTTCATTCTTGTGTTTAGCATGTTTGAGCTTCTGGAAGAACCATTGAGGTTCATTCTTGTGTTTCGCAGCATGTTTGAGCTTCTGCAAGAACCATTGAGGTTCATTCTTGTGTGTCAAACAGGTTCAGTTTAGCTTCTATCCATGTTTGCGAATCAGAGTTCATATGTGAATAAAAGCCTAAAAAAAACTGTTAATCATATAAAGTGATCATATCTCTTCAGAAATACTAAACCGGTCAATTCATGTGGACTAATTTTATGATCTCTTTATGAACTTTTGAAGCGTTAAAGTGTCAGTTGCATATCTGTCTTTTGAGGGACAGAAAGCTCTCAGATTTCATCAAAAATATTTGTACTCGTTTTAAGAACGAAAGTCTAATGTGTTTGGAACTACAGTATATGAGGGTATTTGTGAGACAAACATTTGTGGTTAAAACATCTCATAGTCATGTTTCAGTTCCTGATTGTCATGTGATCCTGCCATGTACTCCATTGTCATGGGATTCCATAGTCTCATGTGTTATGTTCCTATTGGTTGGTTTAGTTATGTCATATCTTGATTGGTTTGATTGTTTCATGTGTCCTGCTCATTTTGGATATAATAAACACTGCATTTGGGTTCAACTAAAACTTGCTTCCAGTGGATCAGTGGACAAACATCACACTCAAAAACCTTAATTTCTTTTTGAATGAAGAAAGAAAGACATGAACTTCTTGGATGACATGGGGATGAGTAAATTATCAGGAAATTAAATGAACTAATCCTTTCATGTGAATGCTGCCTGCATTCCCCGATTTTGCAGTGTCAGATACGTTCCTTGGACAACATATTTTGTTGATCCCGGAACAACATTCCTCTCCGAAAATCTAATCCAAACCAACGAAGCTAAAATTGTGAGCATAAACTTTGGGGAGTGCAAACATAAAAGGCAGCACATAGCAAAAAGGAAGCTTAGAAAACGGTTTACAAAAAAACACATCCCATTTGATGATCCTTGACAAGAATATTCAGAGAACTCAAAAACTATCCTGAAAATAAACATTTCCCAAGAAGACACCAATTATGTCATCTTTCATTCATTCAGACTGAAGTCAATTTTTTCAATTATTGAGCAATTCCCAGAGCAAGGAAAGTTCTTGCAACTGTGAAAACCAAACTAATGGGTTAAAAGCAATGTTTACTTGGTTTTGTTAAAGCCATCTAATTACAAGAAGGCCAGGAGCTTAATTACTATCATGGAGGTCAAACGTTTGTAAGGTGTTCAATGTCAGACTTGTTGACAGCAAGCAGAGTAGCTTTGTAAAGATTGCAGTTCAAGTCTGCAATACTCTGCTCATTGAACAAAACACACAAATGCATTTTTTTTTTTTTTTATTAAAGGTGACTTTAAGATCAAGGTAACCATTTGTCCAATATTATTCCCTTAACTTGTCAAAGAAGGCTGCGTTTTAAACATCTGTCTGATGCCAGAACCATTGATACGATTTTGTCAAATTGATTTAAAGGTCTGCAAATTAAGCTTCATAGGCTAATACATTTATTACATAAATTGTGTTTAAAGAAGAGTCCTTCTGATTTTGAAAAATGGATAGTATTCATTTTTATATATATGCATATTCATATGGACTCAAATGCATCTTGCCTTGCATGACACTGAGAATGAATCATAGCTGGGATGGTCCATTTTGGAAATGGACTTTATTTATAACTATAGCTAGTCTAGTGATTTTTTTCTCTCTCTTCAAAAGCCCTTGCACTCTCTTTCTGTCAGAGCAAGATTGGCTTAATACATAATTTCTCACAATTGCATTAAAAGTAATACTCAATAACCAGTCCCACAATTAATTGTTTATAAGGGTGACACAGCTGTCCCTGGCAGCCTTAAGAGCCATGTTTCATTATTCAGGCTCTGACAGTGTACAATATGAATTTATATTTAGTTATTCAGTTGCACGTCATCATATGATGTTTGTCAACATTTAACATATTTGCAGCTGAACTTGAACTGTATACATGTATTTAACAATCATGATTGTACAGTATAAAAGAGCTAATTTTCTGTATCACGTCAGCTACGGAAAGTCTGGCAGTAAACAAGCATCACATATTTCCAGAGCTAACCCACAGGCTACTGGGTAAAAGAATAAACATGCACATTTAAAAACAAGCTTCGGTCAACTTCCAGCTATTACTATCCTAGTGTAGCTCTTGGGGCAAGGCAAACTGCCAAAGCACACTCGCCCTATGAGGTGTCACGCGGTTAAAAAAACAAAACAAGTAATGCATGTTCACCACCTCCTACTAAGTGCACCAAAAAAAAAGTGTGCGCGTGCCAGATATTGTAGAAGGGGCATTACGAGCCATGGACAATTTGCCCTTTTATGATAAATAACACCTTCTGAAATACACTACTTTTACAAGAAACAAATATCTTTCTTTGTAAATGCATTCAGATTATAACGGCATATTACTTTTAATGTGAACACATTTAAACAAAAAAAAATTGTATGTTTCCTTCAAATTATCATCAATAATTGGCATTCACAGCAAGGGATGATTGGAAAACGTGTCAATTATGCTTTACCATCAAGTACAAGCACTGCTTGTATATTTCAGATGAAAGTTACACAGTGATGTCCAACAGAGACCTGTTTACATTATATTTAAGTTCATATTTATGTCCATATATTTAAGTCCAACATTATATTTAAGTCCATACTGTTGAAAAAGTGTTCTCGCTGATTGTGCCCGCATTTCCAAGCAATTGCAATGTTTCAGGCTATTAATTTACTTGGTCAATACATGATAACCCTATCCAGACAGCAGGAGACTTAACTGTGATAAACAAAACATACATGTTGTCCAGAGGTGGAAAGTAACAAATGACATTTACTCGCGTTACTGTAATTGAGTAGTTTTTCTGTGTACTTCTACTTTTTTAATTAGTTTTAAAAAGCTGTAATTTTACTTTTACTTAAGTACATTTTGATTGAAGTATTGTACTTCGCTACATTTTAAACCACATCCATTACTGAGTAAAAATAAATCATTAATGCAAAGGGAGGAAAAACGCGATCCGAAACGACTATATTGAATAGAGGGTGCGGACGCGAAGAGAACAAGCGCAAATATCAGATGGAAACGAACAAGACAGACATCAGTGACGCAGACCCAGCTGAAAGCAAAACGCCGTCGTGAGCCCCTGGCCAGTATGGAAATACGTTGGATATTGAAAAAAATAACGTGGTGTTGTCTTGGAGGATATCAAATGTGCACAAAATGTGGATGCAAATGAAGAAACACATAGAACATGTTCGGGCACACATCCCTCTGTGCAGATAAAGGTATGTTTATAACTTAAGGCCGAATGATTTCTGTGACGCCGAGGGAATCCCGGTATCCAATCATGAACATTATCTTTACATTATAACGTAGGATTCACGTCATATACACAAACTGATTGATGAACGAATAACTCGAAAGAATAAATCAAATCGCGACATGGTCTGTAAATATTAAAGCACAAAACATTGCTATATGAATATATGATCTGCTTGTTCTGTCTCTGTGAATTAGCTGCTCTGTCTACTACATACAGGACTCTATTATTCTTAAACATTTTAATGAATTAATGATAAAATGAAGTTGCTAATCTAATTCATAATCAATTATTGAATTTAGTTTATTAGACATGTTTTAATGCATTTTTAATAAACAAAACAAACAAATGGTTTTAAGTTTGTTATAAAGCATTTGTTCAATCAAAAAAAAAAAAAGACCAATCCTCTTCATTCATTTAACATCATTTTAACTAACCATAATGTAATAATAGGTACAGTTTATTTATTAAATAAATGTTTAATACCGTGATGTTTTCTGAGATAGTTGTCATATCGTGAAAATCTAATTCTATCACAACCCTACAGGGGAGAGTCCCCCACCCCCACTGTTAAAAAAAGTAACTAAGTAACTTTTACTCTGAGTACATTTTAAATGAGCTACTTTTTACTTTTACTTGAGTAAATTTTTAGACCAGTAATTTTACTTGTACTTAAGTAAAATTTCATTGAAGTAACAGTACTTTTACTTGAGTAGAATATTTTGTTACTCTTTCCACCTCTGATGTTGTCCAAGCAAAGTGTTCACTTTCTGAAAAGTTTGGGCATTATAAAATAGACTAAGAGTCAATATACGGTAATGTGTTGTTCATGTGTCCTATTTTTTTAACAATCCACTTGGAATGCGGTATAACAAATATAACTCTGCATCATCAAAGATGAGTCTTATCAACAAAGATGAGACTCTGACTGTCATTTTGTTCCCCAAAATAACAAAAGAAGATGTAGGAAAAAAAAAACTGTTCTATGAAGCATTACAGGAAGTTAAACCATTTTTATTCTGCTCCAAGTGTGTGCTAAAGCATATCAAAGTGTTTTGCAGATGGTTTATTTCTGCAATAAGAAAAGTGTAAAAATATCAAAGTTGTTTTGAGTATGCCACTCAACGTGACACACATCGTGACAAAGGTTTTCAAATTGTGTTTTCATTGAATACAGTCTCAAGGATTGCTGAAATCCACACATTGGAAGAATATCATCTCCTCTTTTAAAACCATATAGAGACACAGTGGTTCTCTCTGTTCAAACTCCAAGGTCGACACATACAATCAGCAAACAACATCCCTTGACCATTCAGTCTATAACATTGAGGAAGAAACTGCATACATGTTTCACAGATAATATCTCAATGAAGTATGTTACGAAACACCATGTGCATTCATAAGAGAACTGAAGATTGAAGTGGATCCCCTAGGAGTGAATACAATTTATTGGCCCCACAAAAAAAAAGAAAAAAAGAAAAGAAAGAAAATTCTTTAGAAACAAGTAAATTTTGTTGTAATATAAGAACACATTCACTGAAGTTCATGCGAGATGAATTTGTCATGACCTAGAGTGAAGGCTGGTCCTCTGCAAGCTGGAGCAGTTCTGGTATCTCAAAGAAAACGCACAAAACAGTAAAAAAATAACAACAACAACAAACTGTGGACAAGAGAAGAAATAGCACAATGCCAAAAGTGGTTTCAGCCAAAAACAAAATCAAGTCTCAAGTACCTCTCTCTCCATGCAGGCTGGGAGTTGTGCATAAAGTTGCATTTCAACCAAAGCTCACAAAGAGAAACGTATACAGTGGGTTTTAAATAGTTTTATGCACTGACGAATGCTGTACTAAAATGGATGGTCTAGATGGATGGATGGATTTCTGGTTGGTGAGTGGACACCATGTTCCAAAGAGACTATGACATCTGTAAGGAGCAAACTGGTAATGATTTGGGCTGGAATATTGGGAAGTAAAAAGGAAGCAAAGTCTCTTTAGGGACTCTGAGGGTGTCAAAATGACTTCTGCAAGATAGGTGGAGTTATAACTGACCATTTCCTATAAAAAGAAGGATAGAGCCTTCTGAAATAAAAGGATTTTCATTCAGGGCAATGCTGCAAAAAACACCACAGCAATAAAACTGTTTGAAAATGTATTTCTAAACCCACTGTGAATGTTTCTCTTTGTGCGCTTTATAAAAAATAAAAAAAATAAAAAATAAGTGTAAGGATTTGAGCAAGTTCAACGAGGGCCAAATTGTGATGGCTAGACGATCAGATGAAAGCATCTCCAAAACTGCAGCTTTTGTGAGTTGTTACCAGTCTGCAGTGGTCAGTATCTATCAAAAGTGGTCCAAGGAAGGAACAGTGGTGAACTGGCAATAGGGTCATGTGCGGCCAAGGCTCATTAATGCATGTGGGGTTCGAAGGCTGGCCCATAACAGATGAGCTACTGTAGCTCAAATTGCTCAAGAAGTTAATGCTGAGAATACACAGGGCATTGCAGTTTGTTGCATATGGCATATGGCTGCAAAGCCGCAGACAGTCAGGGCAAAAGGGGGACCAAAACAATATTAGTCATAATGTTATGCCTGATAATGTTATAATTACAGTTAGGCCAAGTCAATCGATGTATTAATTAAATTCTGATTGGATTATGTTGGTAATAGGCACTTACTAAAAGCTAAAAGAAGTTTTGTGCCTTTAACAAATGCGTTCAACCTTCTTTTTGATCTGAATGGTATGTGGAAAACACTTGAGGTTTGCCATAGACTCGAACGCAACAGAATGCTTCAAGTGCCTCCATACTTGAAAAACCACAGAAAGCTACTTTTAAAAAGGAAATGACAGAATATTATTTACATACATATTTATAGCTGGTCTATTTCAGACCTATTTACAGAAGGTAAAAGTCACTGTAATCTTTACTGACATTGTCCGTAATGATTACTGAGATCCCACATTAGGACAGGACTAAAATCACAGAGAAGCTCTGGTAATAATTACTTTATCCCAGCTCTCCATGTGAAACAAATCCCGTCCGAATAGGGCTTATGTTATAGGAACTAGCCTTTAGGGCAGTCCCCCGAGAACTAAATGTTCCCTTAGGATCACTTTCCTGGTTGCATTTGCACCGCCAGTTAGAACTCTGAAGTGACATACGCTGTCACTTATGTACTGCCCCTCTGGTTGTTGTGCGGGACTTTCATTTTGACGGCACTAAGAACAACTTAGCCAAAGCTTCACATGTGGTCAGCCAATCAACGTACAATAAGTCACTGGCAGTTCCTATTGTGCTGGGTTAGACCCTACTCTGTTGTAGAAGCAAATTTAACAAAAGGCATTCCTAAAACTAAAATTGTGCAAACACGCCAAAAAGCGAGTACTTCCGCCATTAGTTTTAGGAACTATGAAAGGCTCCCAGTGCGAAAACCCCTTATGACTCTTGAAGAACTAAGCTACTAATAAAGAGACTAATCTGCAGTAGCTGTCTGGATGCAAACAGAGTGACCAATCTTTTGTATGAGGAGTAGCGCTAGTACTTTGAGTACATCAGAAATGGAACAGGGCATCAGTTTACTGTTGGGGATTTGTCGCATTGTGTCGCATCCAGTGTAGGCAGCATTGCTGCTTATAATGGGTTCTATACTGTATTTTGTTGTGTTAGTTCTTCATGAGTCATACATTAACTTTATTTTTGAATTAGTTAAGCATAAAATAATGCATGTTAGTGCACCTGCAGTGTAGAGTTGCAAAAAAGAAAGAAAAAAGAATACCAACACAACAGGTTTGTGAGTAAAAAGTGAAAAGACTGCTAATGTTTATCTCCCTTCCCACACAGATTGATTGACTCAGACCACCATGGAAACCCGGCAACTCCCTTGCCTGGTTAACTGTGAGAATTCTCACTGATATCTTAAAGCTACATAAACAATGCACAACCTTGCATAGAGTGGCATTCAAACGTATCTGCACCCTGATTTCCTCTTAAATGCTTAAATTCATCCTTTAAAGTTTCCTTATTATGTTTTTTTCCTTTTTTTTTTTTTGAATATTCCCTTTCTATGTGCACCACAATAAATTAGAAATACACACGTAAAAAATATATATATATACATAATATATATATATGGACATACACTTGTTAATGCTGATGTAATTGCAACCTCTCATAATGTACCTCAAAATGATTAGCGTATGACTGCTCCATCCTGCTCAAGACATCTTTTCGTTGGAGTTTTGGGTTGAATGGCTAGTTCTTCCATGTTTCAATGCATCATCAGACTTGCGCTCGGATTTTTATGGTAAAACCAACGTTACAGTCTTTACAGTGTGTACAATCGCTGAGGATTGAGGAAGCCTCAGCTGAAGTTCAGTTATGGTAATGGTCGTTTCATTTCGTTAGACTAATCACAACAGACTGGGCCATCAGGCCAACCAGAGCAGGGAAGGCTCGCGGGAAGGAAGGATTTAGATGACGTGTCGGTTGAGAATCATTGAAAAATGTGGTGATGTGCAATGTTTATTATGATAAAACAAAACCTCCCAAAAAAAATTAGGAACTTTTAAAATAGCATAATAAGGGAACTTTAAATAAAAGGAAACATGAAAACAGCTTTTGAAAATTATTTTTATTTGTATTTAGGTTTATTAAAAAAAAAAAAAAAAATATATATATATATATATATATATATATATATATATATATATATATATATATATATATATATATATATATATATATATATATATATATATATATATATATATATTTTATTTTTTATTTTTTAATTACCTATATTTCCCTTGTGAAAAGAATCACACTCCCTGTGAAAATCAACAAACTTTTAGCTGGAACTTACTTGCTGAAACTTGCAGAGTGAAGTAGATTTTATGGCAACCAGACATGTTGAGGTAATATGTCACCTATATGTAGTCATTTCAAAGCTTCTAACATAAAGTGCTGCTATAAAGGAAACTCAAAAAAAGAAAAAAGAAAAAAAAGAAGTTTGGTTTCAAAGCCATTTCTAAGGTTTTTGGAATAAACAATGCTGCAAACATACTAGACCATACTCATTGATCCCTCCGGTGCCACTGATGTCTACTTTCAATAAATTGGAGCAAATCTTATAGTGCGACTATAGCCCACAAGGGGTCATGAATATATATTGGTTGTGGAAGGACAGTATCAAGAATTCATCTCCACCCCAAAAAAATAAAAAAAATAAAAAAAAACCTTTCAAACTTTTCAAAATGTTTGCATCTCTTTCTAAAATATAAACGTGTCAAAAATGAATAATCATCTTCTACATTGTCATTATACAAAAGCAAGCTAAACTAATACACCAATCAGGCATAACATTATGATCCTTACATTGGGTTGGTCCCCCTCTTGCTGCCAAACCAACCCTGACCCATCAAGTTATGGATGTGTTTGTTCAGCACATCCCACATATGCTCGATTGGATTGAGATCTGGGGAGGCCAAGTCAACACCTCAAACTCATTGTTGTTCTCCTCAAACCATCCCTGAACCATTTTTGCTTTGTGGCAGGGCACATTATCCTGCTAAAAGAGGCCACAGCCACCAGGGAATACAGTTTTCATGAAAGGGTGTACATGGTTTATAACTATGTTTAGGTAGGTTGTACATGTTAAAGTAACATCCACATGGATGGCAAGACCTAAGGATTCCCAGCAGAACATTGCCCAAAGCATCACACTGCTTTTGCCGGCTTGCCTTCTTCCCAAAGAGCATCCTGGTGCCATGTGTATCCTGGTGCCATGTGTTCTCCAGGTAAGCCACGCACCCGGCCATCCACGTGATGTAAAAGAAAATGTGATTCATCAGACCAGGCCACCTTCATCCATTGCTCCATGGTCCAGTTCTGATGCTCACGTGCTTTCAGCAGTCGACAGGGGAGGGGTCAGCATGGGCAAAGCATCTATAACTATGCAGCCCCATATGCATCAAACTGTAATTAACTGTGTATTTTGACACCTTTCTATCAGAACCAGCATTAACTTCTTGAGCAGTTTGAGCTTCAGTAGCTTGTCAGTTTGATCGGACCACATGGGTCAGCCTTCGCTCCCCACGAGCATCAATGAGCCTTGGCCACCCATGACCCTGTCTCCGGTTCACCACTGTTCCTTCCTTGGACCACTTTTGATAGATACTGACCACTGCAGACCGGGAACTCCCCACAAGGGCTGCAGTTTTGGAGATGCTCTGACCAAGGCGTCTAGCCATCAAAATTTGGCCCTTGTCGAGCTCGCTCAAATCCGTAAGCTTGCCCATTTTTCCAGCATCTAACTTTGAGTACAACATGTGCACTTGCTGCCTAGATTATGTTATTCACTTTACCTGTCAGTGGTCATAATGTTATGCCTGATTGGTGTTTTGTGTCAAATAATTATTAAATAATTTGACAAATAAATATGTTTTTATCCTCAAATCTGCTACAGGACTACAGTTTAAAAACCCCAAAACAATGTCCATGGTAGTTGATGGCTGACTCGTAATTTATATTGGTTTTCCTTCTTGGAGTTAAAGATCATTTTACTTGCTTTATAACTAGCTAAATTGACACAAACACTGATAATAGGCTGTTCAAAGCTCAACACAAATAACTGCATTCTAATAATGAACCAACACAAATATGGTAGTATGCTCTTGATCTACAGTCTTAAAACTGGCTCCCTACTAACTACACATTTCTTGCATCTTGGCATGGACTATTTATGGCATGGCATAATTGTCTATTCACATCAAGACTTTGTAACAGCCTAGCAGGATGATGTAATCATCCATTATGAGAGCATCTGATACGAGTTCAAAAAGTGCACAAAGAATTTCTTGAAGAAGCAAAGTCTGAGGTTATAAGGAACATCTTTCAGATCAGATATAACATAATAAAGCTGCAGGAATAAAGAGGAAGTGGTCAAGTCTTTTTCCAAACCCACTACAAATAGGCAGGTACATGCTTTCCGGGGCTTTGCAGGTTATTACATGTGCTCAATGCTCCTTAATTTCTCTCCAGCATACTCTCTAACCTGACAAGGAAAGAGCAGTCAATAAAAATAGCAGAGCCTGATAAAGAGGAAGCTCTCATCAATTTTTACATATTGTAAGTATGATTGGACCTCTTACCTTGGTCACACAGCAGAGGGAAAAGGTACAAGATAGGATGTATTTACTGTAAGATACCTGAGAAAAACAGTAGGACTGTACCTCAGGGTTCAGTTTATTAACAGTATTTATTATATTTTCATTCTATTCAGCAAACAAAAATAACCATTTGCATCATTTTTTTTAATTTGTTATGACAACTTTGAATGAGTGCACAATCTGTCAGGAATGGTTAAGAATAAAGGAGCCAGTACTCAACTGCAGGAAGAAAAGGTAATTTTATAAAAAATGAAAAAAAAAAATAAAACAAACACAAACCAAATACCCACCAGGGGGGAAAACCAAACTGGAAAAACTAAACACGAAGAGCAGGAACATGAAGCACAACAGGGAACAGAAGACATCAGACAACGTTCCAGCAAAGAACTGCAAACACAAGGAGATTATAAAGGGAAAAAAACAAGGCAGTTAATGAGGGAGAATGTGGGGAAAATTTATCAATAATCAGGAAACAATGTGGGCAGGGTTATACAATAGACAAGAGAGCACATGGCACAAGGAACATGCGACAACCATGTGCTCACACAAAACATGACAAACAAGCACATGGCCAGAAATGACAAAATACAAGGCAGACATATGACACAATCTACACTGAGTTAGAGGAATTTTATAATTTGTAGTATAAACACAAATTTAGGTTTGTTAATTTATATACAAAATTTTGTTCCCATTCAGTCGGTCACTCTCGACGCCCCGTCGGAGTACCAACGAATAGGAATCTCGCTAGCAAGAGCCAATCTACTTAGAGTATAACTGAACGAGCCAATGCACATTGGCATGCAATGATTGCACCAGGTGCTCATGCCACGCCATGTGGGTATAAATGGGACGCAGGTGATTGCATCAAATTATCCTTTTGCTTCGGAGCCGAGTGGTGTTTGGTTTTGCCAGATATCACTCTTCACTTTGCAGTTCGACTGAAAGAAGCCTGCCTTCTGGAAACGATCTCGTCGGTCGGTATTGTTGTGACAACACAGCAGCGGGTCGTGTGTTCTTCGGTCCATCTCTCTTTGTTGTTTGTAAGAGCAACCACAGATGCTGTTCTCTCGGCTGGTTGGGTGCGCTAGGTGGAGAGCGCTAAAAAGCCATTCTTACGGTTGGTAAGAGGGCGCCTTTGTGAGAGAGAGAGCGCACGTCAGGCTGCACTATTTTCCTGACTGTGTCACCGTGGCCCCACCCCCTGCGTGTTTCAGTACCAAGGAGAGCGTCCTTCTAAAAAAGCAACACAGATAGAGCTTGCGTCTTTTTAAAGATGACATTCTATCTCTGTGTTTCTGGGTGCGGTGGTTACCTTTCACCGCGGGATGGTCATCAGCGCTGTATCTTGTGTTTGGGCGTTCAGCACGCTGAGGCAGCGCTGGTGGATGATTCATGTTCTTACTGCGGGAACATGAACATCTCGGAGTTGCGGTTTAGACTCTGTCTTGCAAAGGGGTCCCCGTGCCTCTGCCACGATCAAACCCTCCACAGGGGATTACTTCAGGCAGTATAGCGGGTGATTTGAGGGTGACGGTGAGCACGCTTCCCCCAGGGAAGCAACCCCCGGGGAACCCTCACCCCTCCCGCACTCCACAGCCAGTAGAGCTGCCGTTGGAATGCAGTGGGCCATCCATGAGAGGTGCACCACTCGTATCATTCGGGGCTTCCCGCGATGAGGAGATGTCCATCGCTGCATCGGAGGGAGAGTCAGAGTCTTCCGGGGATGACATGTCGGTGCAGGGGGCTCCTTCGGGAAGATCCGCTGTGCCCGATACTGATCCGGAGGCTCGGCTATGCGAATCAGTTCGCCCGGCATCCGCCCAGGTTCACGGGAGTCAGCTTCACTTCGCTGAAAGCTGCAGATGCCCATGTCCTGCGTGCGGAGACCGCAGTCCTACTGGCGAAGGACGCGATAGAGCCAGTCCCTCCAGCCGATATGAAGACAGGCTTTTACAGGCATTCTCAACTATCTCGACGACTGGCTCATCCTAGCACAGTCCCGGGAGAAGTTGTGCATGCAGTTGGATTCGGTCGAGCGGACGGCACGCCTCACAGGCATGCTGTGGTTTTCACGGATGCCTCCGCCATGGGCTAGGGTGCCACGTACAACGGGCTTGCAGTGTCAGGGGTTTGGACAGGCCCACACCTGCATTGGCACATCAATTGCATCGAGTTGCTAGCAGTACATCGTGCACTGAGCCGCCTCAAAGGCCAGTTACGGGGCAAAGATGTACTGGTCCATAAGGACAACACTGCGACCGTTGCGTACATCAACGGCCAAGGTGGTCTAAGCTCCCGTTGCATGTCGCAACTCGCCCGCCATCTCCTCCTCTGGAGTCAGAAGTGTCTGAGGTCGCTTCGGGCCATTCATATCCCTGGTGTGCGCAACTGTGTGGCCGACAAGCTGTCACGAGTGGAGGCTCCACCCCCAGGTGGTCCAGCTGATCTGGGTTCAATTCGGGGCGGCACAATTGACCTGTTTGCCTCCCCAGAAACGTCTCACTGCCAGTGGTTTTATTCGCTGACCGAGGGCACACTCGGCACGGATGCACTTGTGCACAGCTGGCCCCGGGGCCTGCGCAAATATGCGTTTCACCCAGTGAGCCTACTGGTGCTCAGACACCAGGGAGGACGAGGAGCAGGTCCTGTTGGTGGCCCCATATTGGCCCCACCGGACCTGGTTCCCAGAACTCATGCTCCTCGCGACAGCCCCTCCTTGGCCGATTCCTCTGAGGAAGGATCTTCTAACTCAGAGACAGGGCACCCTTAGGCACCCGCGTCCAGACCTCTGGAAACTTCATGTCTGGTCCCTGGACGGGACGCAGAGGTTCTAGGTGACTTACCCCAGGAAGTAGTTAAGTAGTTCGGCTAGAGCACCATCTACAAGACAGGCCTATGCCTTGAAGTGGAACCTGTTTGTCGATTGGTGTTCTTTCCGCCAAGAACACCCCCGAAGATGTTCGATCGCATCTGTGCTTTCCTTCCTGCAGCAGGGGGTTGGAGCGTAGGCTGTCATCCTCCACCCTCAAAGTTAACGTTGCTGCTATCTCTGCCTATCATGACCATATAGATGGTAAATCGGTTGGGAAGCATGACCTGGTCGTCAGGTCCTGCAGGCATTTTCGGTCGACGAATCGTGCCTGGTGTTCGGCCGGGTGACACCCACATGGTACTGAGACCCAGGCCTGGCTACATGCCCAAGGTTCCCACCACTCCCTTCAGGGACCAGGTGTTGAACCTGCAAGTGCTCTTAGCTTTGCTCTGTCCCATCCGCGCTCTGCGGATCTACGTGGACAGAACTCAAAGCTTCAGGACCTCAGATCAGCTCTTTGTCTATCATGGAGGCCAGCAGAAGGGAAAGGCTGTCTCCAAGCAGAGGATGGCCCACTGGATAGTGGATGCCATCACCTTGGCTTACCAAGCACAAGGTGTGCCCTGTCTGTAGATCTGTAGAGATCTGTATCTGTAGAGCTGCGGGCTGGGCGACACCCAACACGTTCGCTAGGTTCTATAGTCTACGTGTAGAGCCGGACTCCTCCTGTGTTCTCACCTCAAACGGGTCGAAGCACTCTTGTCGGTTTGCTGTGCCTCAGCGCTTACCTTCTCCAGAAGCAAATTCTGTGAGTCCTCCACTGCCCTCTGTGCCAGGCATGGCGGAGCGTCCGGCATCAGGCCTCTTGCCGCTGAATCCTTGAGAACTGTTATTGGGCTTGGGCCATGTGAGTGACCCCGCGGGGATCCCACATATTTCTCCACGGTTGCTCCCCTCGGAAGCTTGTGTCTTTCCCTTGGGAGAGCCCTCCCTTCTCAGGGATGGAGCCCCCTCACGGCGGCGGGCTGCGGCTCAGCTCTGTTCTCCACATACTCCCGCAGGGTACGATGTGGTTTCCGCAGCGGCCCCTTCCACCAGGGCACGCTTTCCCACGTCCCGTCACCATGTCCTCTGTCCCTGTCGGGGTGCCAGTCTACCTACTCAACTCCTCAGCAAAAAGATAATTTGATGCAATCACCTGTGTCTCATTTATACCCGCATGGCGTGGCATGAGCACCTGGTGCAATCATTGCATGCCAATGTGCATTGGCTCATTCAGTTATACTCAAAGTAGATTGGCTCTCGCAAGCGAGATTCCTATTCGTCGGTACCCCGACATGGCGTCTCCGTTCCCTCCTTCAGGGAACGAGGGTTACATACGTAACCGAGACATTTCTCCAACTACTTGAGTTGTGTAATGTAACTTAACTGTCATGTTTTTTTGTTTGTTTTTTATGAAAAAGTTTGATTACTGCAGTCATTGCTTATAGAGTCAATGTAGTGTTTGCCTTCTTGTATCTACTCTTTAGCATAATGGTAACCACAAAATCTTAAACATTACAGAAACTCTTTGAAATGTCAAACATATAACAGCATTAAACACAAACAGGTAATTTATTTTACTACGAAAATAAAATAAAATAAAATGCATTAAAGTCTTTTGAAAAGCTTGCTGGGAACTACAACCCCGCTGCCTAAGTTCCAAAGTTAGCAATTTCAGGGGTTTTTTTTATTTGTATTATTACACACAATATTAAGTTGATGCAATGATCAACATTATTATGTCAACATAACTTAAAATAATGTTGGCAACTCAAAAGGTTTAACAATAAATTAGCCCCGGTTTCACAGAAAGGCGTAAGATAAACGCAGACTAAAATGCACGTTGGAGTTGTTTTAACTGAAAGCAACTTGCACCGCCATGTCTTAAAATATGTCAGTAGGAAGAATAGTGCGCACATCCAATGACATTTTTACATGTATTATATTTACACTAAATTAAAACAACATAGGCCTAGTTTCTTAGCGATAGAGGATATTTACTAAGTGAAATAGCATGCTAAGTAAAAATAGTGATATATTCTATATACACCATGTAAAAGTAGCAGTTCTTTGCAATATGTGTAAATAGTAATTACATGCAATTTATACTTTATTTTTAAAGATTCATACTATTTGCACCTCAGTATTGTTGTACATTAACAGGATGCAATACAAGTAGTGTAAATTATTAAATTTATTAAAATTATTAAGTGGATGCCACCTTAATGGGACAATAAAAGCCACCCAACACCTTGCCCTAACCCTAACCAATAAATGCTTTTATTATTATTAAACATTTTGTTAAGCACTTTATTTCCATTTTTAGAACATTTTCTTCATTTGTTTTGAAAGTAAATGCCTTTCTGATGTGACCTGATGGGAAAAGGGAGAAGAGCGAACTTGTCAAAAGGCAGATTCGAACCCGGGTAGGTCGCATCAACCTAGATCCTTAAGCCTTTTGTTCACTGACTATGCCCCTGAAGAGATCAAAATATGTGTCTATTTTAAAATCTTGTTTGGCGCAACCAGGCATTGTTAGGCAGAGCTAGTGCAAATAGCTCTTGCCGACAAGGCACGCTATTTGCACTTGGTGAAAATAGACACTCCAAACATTTTTTTAGAGTTTAATGTAGATCAATGAAATATATATATTTGCAATATATAATAAAATATATATATAATTATTTTTATATTGAGGGTAAGTAAACTTATCTACTTACTATATATTTTCTTTGGATTTTTGAATTTGTGCTAATTAATTGTTTAGGCCACTAGCATCAGTACTAATGCTGCGTTCCAGGCAGGTTTTTGAGCCCGTAAATTACAACTTCAAACCACGACTTACGACTTTTTAGCGTTCCAGGCAAAGTCACGCCAAACTGCCTGAGTGCAAGGAATTGCGGAAGAGAGATGTAAACAAAGCATTGCAGACCGTACAGGGCTTATGCTCATTTACAATCATTTGTAGTCGCCAAAGGTGCTTACTCCTTACTTATTTGAGGGAAAAGGGGGAGAAAAAACGGCACATAAAGCAAGAGAAGCTCTTATACCTTTTATTTTACACTATTTGTATATTTGGAAATGTATTTGGCATTAATGTATTCTTGCACTCAATGGACTGAAAACTAGCTAATGCTAGAAAATTTGCTGATAATGCATAGCATTTGCTGATAAATAACTTTAGAGCAAAGTACCTTATTTTAATACACGATTTGGTTTTTAATGTATGACTTCCATACACACCGCATCTGTAGGTGCTGCCACTGTTGTTTCGCGGGCTATGTGAAATCAGGACTCGTAACTCGAAGTACATGGATCTAGTACGAGTTCACGGGTTGGAAGTCACGGGTTTAACAGCCGTTCAAGTGCACTTTCACGGGTAGATGGTTGAAAAAACACGGGTTACGGATTGCCTGGAACGCGGCATAATACACTAGAAACGACATACAAACCGGTAACACTTTACAATAAGGGTGCAGTAATATGCATTAATTCATGCTTAACTAATGCACAGATAATAATGAGTTAATGTGTTACTAATGGTGAACTAGCCCATTTATTAATGATTACTGCATCAGCAACTAATGAAGATTCTACATGATTAATAGATTAAGTAATAATTAAATTGTTATTAGTTAAATGTGTCATAATGAATGAATTCCTTAATAACAACATATTATATTAACTAATAGTGTAAATTAATGTGTTAATAACCACAACGGGTCAAAGCCATGCATTTCAACTTCCAGTTGTCTGCTTTACTTAATCATTAGCTAATGATTTACAAATGTGTCATTATGTTATGACTTTACTTGTTGGGGCACAGGACTGGAAGTTGAAATGCATGGCTTTGACCCGATGTGGTAATTGACATGCTAATTTCTTAGTTGTTGATGCAGTAACCATTAATAAATGGGTTAGTTAACCATTAGTAATATATTAACTCATTATTATCTGTGCATTAGTTAAGCATGAATTAATTCATATTAGTGCAACAGTAAAGTGTTACCTACAAACCTATATTCCTCAACACCATGGCAACACACAACAAAACAAAAACCACATGGGTTACAGGTAGGAGAACAAGGCACAGTTGAAAGTGATATCGACCCTTAAGCACAGAATACAAAAAAGGACGCCATAGTTCAGTAACATGCAGAGAAAGCTGCTAATGTTTCCCTTTTCCCACAGTGACAGGTCCCTTTTCAACCCTGTGGCCTTTTGACTGCTTTAAGATCCTTGTTTTCTGAAGTTTATTATTTGCTTTCACACAAACACACGCAGACACAGATCTGTCTATAAAGACATGCTAAGAATTAGATTTGGATAACTAAGTGAAACCAATTAAATGTTAGCCAAGTTGCTCATTTCAATAACCTCCTGATATTGCATTTTAGAATGGCAATTATGCAATCATATTTGCTCAACAGGATATTGCAAGAGATAAGATGAAGGTGTGGTTTATATTATTACTGACTAGCTGCACAATGTCTCTACTGTAGAAAGAGAGAGCAGTGTCGCCAAACTCTGGAATACAGTTTGAAACAAATGTGTGGTATTTAAATTTTAAGACTACACACACACACACACACACACACACACACACACACACACACACACACACACACACACACACGAAAATGTATTGTTGTATAAGTTCTAATTCCAAAAATGGGCTGAAATGCCTTGTTCTTTGATCATTGGATATACTCAAAGGATTCCTTGATGCCATGGACAAGGGTTTCTGTCAATGATACTCAAGAGTATCATGAACCTTTCCCTGCAAAGTGGACATCTTGTGAAGAATGAGGAGGTATTGCAAAAATGAGTGGCCCTCAGAAGAGCCAAAATATCAGGCTGGACCATGTCTATCTAACAAGACAATGACTGGGGCCAATTAGGGCAGCATGAGGGCTTTGGAAATAACAAGATTCCTGGGCCTGAAGAAGTGGAAGTATCCTTGAAGTGAAAACCTATCAGACATCTCTTCTCCGTGTGTTGGAGGGCAAGCTCAAATATAGGATCAATCTCGCTTGCAGACTAAATCAGATTTCCCTCGGTGTGAACATGGATTGAAAAAAAAGTGCTACCTGGCTTAAAGTTCACTCTGATTGGTGTAGTGTGCATCGATGCTAGTCAAGCTCACACAAGAAACTGTCAATTGCAGTGACATTTTCTGTTCCGCTAAATGTGCCAAATCTGATATTCACGCACACAACAGCTTTTTGTCTTTTAATTAGATTGATAATACATAAGCGCCAGTATGCTTTAAAACTGTGATGTTATTTGATGGAAATACAATCGGATCCGTGAATTTGATGAATAAAATAATAAATAATAATCTGCAGCACATTAGGGACACATCTCATCTTTGTAACATGACATGCCACATTTATGCCCGACTGCTCAGAAGATGTAGGAGAGAGCGGGGCACAACCTAATGCTTTTTGACTCTCAGTTTGTGTAAATCCACTTGGGGTTCACAGTATTTATTTTTTCCCACATTAATTTCCCACATTTCTAGTACAATTATGTGGTTTTGTTTCATTAATACAGTGTATACTTTTTTCTTGATTTACCCTGAAAGAATGGAAGTGAAATGTGACAGCATGCCCTATAGGTGGGGTATATTGTAACATGTGAGGGGGCACATTGTAACATGACCAAAATTATGTAAAAAATATTGTACAGTTATTAACTTAAAATAAAATAATGGCATTTTTTTATCATAAAAAAATGCACACATTTTTGAGTTTGACAACAAACACATCGCTAAATACAGCTATACAGCATAGTTCATAATAATTAATATTTTCTGAACATCGACTCTCAGTCCTTATTAACCCTTTTCTCATGGTTTAAAAAAAAATTATATAAGAATATAATAACATATTTCTAATAGGGGCTCATTGTAATGCAGTGTTACAACACAACCCATCTGCGCAACTGGGATTTAGACCAGGGCGCGCGTCTTCTGCTGGTTAGATCAGCTTTAAAGAATGATCTCAACTGTTAAATACCAGATAGACGATTCAAATAATATCAGATTTCTCTAGTTTTAAATAAACAAACAAACAAAACAAAAAAACTGAGATGAAAAATAAACTTCAGTAAGAAATGTACGGTAACACTTTACAATACGGGTGCACTAATATGCATTAATTCATGCTTAACTAATGCACAGATAATCATGAGTTAATGTATTACTAATGGTGAACTAACCCATTTATTAATGATTACTGCATCAGCAACTAATGAAGATTCTACATGATTAAGTAATCATTAAATTGTTATTAGTTAAATGTGTCATAAAGTATTAATTCCTTAATAACATATTATATTAACTAATAAAGTAAATGAACGTGTTAATTACCTCAGCGGGTCAAAGCCATGCATTTCAACTTCCAGTAATGGTTATGGGTTTTGATTTAATTTTGAATGAGTTAATAGTCCTGCGCCCCAACAAGTAAAGTCATAACATAATGACACCTTTGTAAATCATAAGCTAATGATTAATTAAAGCAGACAAATGGAAGTTGAAATGCATGGCTTTGACCTGTTGTGTTAATTAACACGTTAATTCACATTATTAGTTAATATATGTTATTAAGGAATTAATACATTATGACACATTTAACTAATAACAATTTAATTATTACTTAATCTATTAATCATGTCGAATCTTCATTAGTTGCTGATGCAGTAATCATTAATAAATGGGTTAGTTCACCATTAGTAATACATTAACTCATGATTATCTGTGCATTAGTTAAGCATGAATTAATGCATATTAGTGCACCCTTATTGTAAAGTGTTACCAAATGTACTTTTGCTATGGTTAAACAGATCTTCCAAAGTATTTTTTTTTAATTTGGCACAATTTTTTTATCTAAATAACATTGATATGGCAACTAGTAAATACACAAAGTTTTGTCATCATGGCATGTGTGGAAAGCTTTAAACCATGCGTGTTACAACTAACCCCGCGTTAGGTTGTGCCCGCTCCCTAATTCCTATCGACTGTCAAAAGTATCTAATAATCTCATAAAATCGGCCTTCCTGTTCTAAAGTTTGACAGATACTACATCCCCTCCAAGGAAGGATGAGAAGGAGATGGAGAAATTGTGCAGTTGATAGACTGCCTATACATTTTGTATTAAAATAAGAGCAATTGTCACGATGTGTCACTCACGTCTGGTGTAGCCAAAAAAAAAAAAACATTTACATCAAAACGTATACCTTCACACATGCTCAAACTAAACTGGTCTTATGGCTTTGTTCACAAATAACAAGATAGAATATTTGGACCCACTTTATATTAGGTGTCCTTAACTATTATGTACTAACATTTTAATTAATAATTTGATACATTGCACTTATTGTGTACATACATGTTTTTACATTGTACTTACATTTAAAAAAATACCTGCATGTAATTACATCTGTAATTAATTTCTGTAGTTACATTTGTAATTACACAGTTGACACTTCCCTTACACCTGACCCTACCCTTAAACTTACCCATCCCACCACACCTGTCCCTAACCCTACCCTTAAACTTACCCATCCCACCACACCTGTCCCTAACCCTACCCGTATCCCACCTCAATATCAGCAAAGGTGTTTTGCAACACAATATGAACACAGTAAGTACATTGTACTTATTTTTTTATGTAAGTACATAGTAGTTAAGGCCACCTAATATAAAGTGGGGCCGAATATTTTTTTGTATTTGATTTGCAGGCATTTTAAAAACATGTAAGGTTCATCCATGAGCGTAAAGAGCGCAAAGTATGCTTCTGTTTTTACATGTACACTAGGGTCTGGATACAGTGCACATGGCGCAAATGTCGTCACCAGTTTCGTACTTTGTACGCGCAGGTCGCAGATGCCCTTTAAATTGGTTTTGCACTAATCATTTGTTCCACAAAGGGGTAACACTGGCCCAGGTTGTTATTTCACAGTAGAAAACGAAACTTAAGAGATGGAACAACAACAAAATACTGGATAGTGCAACAACAACAGACGCCCACACTGACAAGCGCTTGTGTGAAGAGGTTATATCGGTCATAACTTCTGAAAAAGAAAAATAGCACAAACACTGGACAAAGATTAAACTCCCAAGAGTACATGTGTCAGCCACCTGCGTTCATGCACGCTATCAAATTGATTATACTTTGAAAGGTTAGGGGATAGATAAACAGTGTTTACAGTATAAAAATCAATATATCTAAGGAAAGTCCCCATAAAACACGAAAACCCAATGTGTGTGTGTTCATGTTTCTTGGCATGAATGCACACTGACTCATTGGGACCTAAACTGAGGTTCACATGAGGAAACAAGCTTATAAATCAAACAGATGACAAAGCACACTTTTTATTTTTTTAATGTAAAAATGCAGAACGTTTTGTGTGATGGGTAGAATTAGTGTAATGTGGTGAAATATGTAGTTTGTACAGTATAAAAACCATCACGTCTATGGAAAGATCCCACTAATGATAATAAAATAAAATGATTTATAAAAAATGCATTGGTAAATGTTAGCATTAAAAATTAACTAAGGCTTTATAAATAGTGTTCATTGTAAGTTCATGCTAATAAATGTTGACAAATAAAACCTTAACGTTCAGTCTTAAGACTTTACATCATTTTAGGTAATGTAACAATAACTGAACATTGTGAACTGCCTGTTTGTGCATTTGTATTTTATAGCTTTACCAATTTTAATATATTAACAATATCGTATATTGATCTCAGATCCATTAATTAGGTTTTCACGAGACTGACTGCTTCCTGGTTTGAATACTGTACATAGGCTATTCATCACATTCGACTTTTGTCTAAAGGTGTTGTTTTGTTTAAAGGTGCTGTATAACTTTTTTTTTACTGTACTAAAGCATAGAAATAACATATGTACTCTCATTTCACCCTGCTGCCATCTGGTAAGCGCTTTGAAGCCTGATGGCAAAAACTGAAAGGCTCAGGAGGAGTTTCTTCCCCAGGCCATCAGACTCTGAACTCAGTCACGTGACTGCACTTCACCCCGCACACACATAAACATCCGGTTTTAACATTAACATCCACATACTGTCATTGCACTGCACTTTATGTTCTTATTGTTACTGTGTAACAACCTGTTATAAACCTGTTTGCACATTATACTTCTGTTTGCACATTACATTATACCTATTGTTTGCACATTATACTTTATATATATATTTTTATGCTAACCAGCTATTTAAGTCTACAGTTTATCCCACTTATCATATTCCACTTATTTTTTATCTTTATTTCCTATTTTTATCTTTTACTTGATTATTTATAATTCTACATATGTTTAGTACTTTTTATTCTATTTTATTCTATTTCTATTTTAATCTCCTCTTGTGTTTTCTTGTAACTGTTATTTGCACTGTCTTTAGAGCGGACCTGTTTACATTTCACTGCCAGTTGTATATTCTGTATATAACTGTGTATGTGACAAATAAAACTCTTGAATATGTTTGCAGATCTTTAAGAAACATGCCAAACAACAGAAAAAAACAATGTTTTCAGTCAGTTTATTCTTCTATGAAATGTGCGTTCCATGTCGGAATGTCTGTTTTTGTTTTGGTCTATGTGATTCTGCCCACTGCCAATTTACCCAATAGTATTTCAACACCCCGGATTGCCAGTTGGCGGAGAAAACTACATATTACAGCCATGAAAGCCAGCAAACAAACTGGGTCAGACATGGCAGATTCTACTCGACCTAAAAAACCCCGGCATTCATCTAAAAATCTCTATGAATGACTCGGGTAGCCAGACCTTTGGACTGACGGCAGAAGGTCTGGACTTATTCGCAGATTTCAGTGGCCAAGGACCTTCCAAGAGGACGTTTGACTGACATGTAACGCAACCAATCACAGTTTGTTTTGTTCTGCGTCATGTTTAGGGGCATTTAAATGTAACGTCTATGTCCCTACTATAACAGACCAGCATGCATCTACAAATTATTTGGAGCATTTAGTTTATCCTGGTAAGCGCTCATTGTCAAAGTAGTAAACAAGATGGCATTCTTCTTCCACAAGGGAGTCCACATTTGTTTCCAGGTTGCCCGTTAAAGAACGGACACACACCTCTCGCAGATGTCCTGTAGAGTTCAACCAATCAGATGATGACTTCAAAACTTCTAAAGTGTTTCCAGACACTTCTAAAGTGTCTCTGTCTTATTCATGTGTTGAGCGGCGCGCCACCTCGAGGAGCCATGAAGTAGCGACACTAGGTGCAGGGAAATCTATTTAGAGCCCCTTATTTTATTAATTTGAATATTGAAATTTTCCACCAGTGTTTCAATTCTCGTATTGCATTGAGAAGGACAACGATATATTGCCCTATTGATATTTTTTCCGACCCCTAATGTCAACTAACTCTCATTACAGTATTAGTTGACAGTTATATTAGGGTTTGGGTTAGTAGAATAGGTTGAAATATAGTAAACTTACTTATTGACAGTATAATGTCTGTTTGGGGACCATCAATATTAAAGTGTTAGGAGATATTAAGCAGATACTCTACTAATACTCTAATGACTGGTAGTTGGCATGTAGTCGCAGAGTTACATATAGTCAGTTGAATGACTTAACTGGACTATGTTACCAAAGTACTGAACATTAGCCTGACAAGCCAGACCCACATCAAGATGTTGGGTCTGGAAACTCACCATTGACCGGGCTCAATCCGAGGCGGGATAAATGCTTGTCCCTCTGCACGCAATTGGATAGCGCTACAACCAACCAGAGCAACGTGAAGCGGAGCTAGTTGATAGATTAAACTTTCGCCGTATCCGGTCGGCAAAACTCCGAACACATCTTCCCTTCTTAAGAATGACTTCAGTGCCGTTCTTTGTTCTTTTCTCAAAGAAAAGCTTAAATCCAAGTCTTCCAGAGTCGGGGCCAAAGCCGATTCAAAAGATTGCAGTTTGCCAGCTTCTTTGTTTACAAGTAGCACGCAACTCTCCGCAACTCTGCCGTCATTATGTTAAGCCCGCCCATCAACTCTATACACGATGTGATTGGCCTGACCAGAGTTTGGTTTTTCCAGCTTGCAGGTCTACCGAGAGTTGCTAGACTACACACGCGGCAAATTAGATTTGCTGCTGCTAAGGTGCGTCTAGATTTCTAGCCTAACCGAACATGACACTAGCATGCAGCAAGATCATGGGTTTGATTCCCAGGATTGTAATATTTACCGTATCAGGAGTCAGAACAGTTTTTGTGTGAAACAGAGGTACGTTCTCTTTTGTATATTGAAAAAAAAAAGATAGAAAATTTAAATGGTGTTTGCTTTTAGCTCCTCCAATGTTTAGTCAAGGATGTGCTGCTGATAAAACAGGGGTCGTCACCCAGAGGGGCCTTGCGTATTTGTTTATTAACAAATCCACATGCAATTAAGCTCTTTGTGCATGGAAAAGCAGTGGAGCCATATGGGTAACTATAATTGATTCTTATTTTTTGAGTAATTTGTAGGAATCAGCAGCTGCAGCTCAGATCATATTTGTTGATGACACTCCAGATAACTGTTCTTGCAAGTAGATTATAATAAACATGACTCAATCTTGTTATCGTGTACACAGTAATATCCTCTTACTGAAAGACTCTGATGCCTTTAGCATCATTTGATTCACATAAAGACTGAGCCGTATTAAGCTAAGAAGAACTACAAAGAGGATAACGGCACCCACCTCTGCAATTAAAAACAGATTACAGAGACTTTGAAAGACTCTGCAGAGGTAAAGCCTATATACAACAGGTGATTTTTAGACAACGATGGAGGATATAAATGGGAAAAAAGATCTTTTTGTTGTGCATGCGTTTCTGTTTGAGAGGTGCAGTTTAACACCGGAATTCAATCTACCTTTTATTCCTGCTGGTTCTTGACAAGACGTGTATACTTCTGTAGGCTGAAGAGAAATTAGACTGTCAAACAAAACAAGTCAGCCATGTGACTGTACTCAAACCCAACCTCACACTGATATGTCTCTTCTTGTTCTCAGAGATGCAAGTAGGAGATTCATTCACCTTTCCTTCACTCATGTTCAGCTCCATTGTTATCTGGCTAGCTGGAAGAACAAAAGACGAAATTCTTTAGTAGGAAAGCAATGAAATGTGTTGAGTTGAAGTGATAGTCAACACAAGCAGACAGATGCACAAACGCATTACCCGCTTGGTTTGATGCAATGAACGAGGCATTTAGTACTCAACAATAACGTTAACCTTCTAACAATGATACTAATTAATAACATGCAACGCACATTTCCTGATAGTCTTAATGGTAATTATCACATGAGTCTATCAGAGAAATGTCACAGACAGAGAGATGGCAAAAGAGTGAAAATGGTACTTGACAGTGTAATTACTCAGAGCACTTTCAAATGGCCTCAAAGCATTAAATTACTGCGAGGAAAGTCAAATAATCTTAATGTGCTTTGTTTAAACTCTTTTTCGATGCAGTATCACTGTACAAAATGTCAAGTTAAATGTTAAATTGATAATCTAGGAGGTTGACAGTCTTGTTGAGACTTCAAGCCAAACTTGAATGTAGTGGTCTAGCCTGAGGGCAATGTGATGATTTTTATTATTTTTTTCAGGTCAAGCTGAGGTTTGAGGTTTCACCTGTTCATTCACCTGCAGAGGCCTATATAAACAGTAACAGCATTTATATTCTGTCCCTGACTCTATCATGCCCAGCATTTTCATTTAAACCATGACCCTCACATTGTCTGCCCTATAATTGCAGTTTTTTAAGCAAATTGAACATACCGTTTTGACTTGACACTGGCCAACAGCACACTTGCTTTTACTGACACTCGTTGTCATATTGCTATGTATTCCTCTAAACTTGTGCAGTGAGTTTTCATAATGGATGTACAATGGTTTATATTGTCTACATTAAATTCCTAATTAATTAATTCCTAAAATGTATTGATACATACTAACATGCCCACAGTATTTGTATCTGAAATCTGCAAATTTCAACGGACTATCTTTAGCAGTCACTTCGAAACTTTTTTTATTTTTATTTAAAAAATTTTAAACATTGCACATTTCGACCTCCACTTATGTTATTGGGTCATTTTGTGTCAAATCAACCTAATTTCAGAAGGTGATTGAAAAAATATATAAATAATTCTAGCTTCAACAGTATTTGTTCTTCAGATATTCCTCTTTAAACATAAAAAGTATCAGCTGTGTGCAAAATGACCCAAATTTGGTTATCAACTACTGAAATGTACCAGTTTACTCATGGAGCCGCATTAAGATCCCCATACCTCTGGGACTGAACCATCATGGGCCTTTAAAATAAAGAAAGCAAAACTATTTTTTTTTTTTTTTAAAGAACCACAGTCTAAAAGGATATTTGATACTTTGATACTCCATGAGTTACAGGCATTCAAACTTGAGGCAAAAAAAAAAACACAATAACGTCTCGGTTACGTATGTAACCCTCGTTCCCTGAAGGAGGGAACGGAGACGTCTGTCCGGAACTGACCGCCCGCAACGCGGTATAAATACGGAAGTGAAATAACGCATCCTCGCTTTTCCAACTGAGGAGCCGACAAGAGACTCGGTCCTTCAGCGGAAGCACAGCATCCGGCGGCGTGGCGTGCGTCTCCGTTCCTCCTTCAGGAACGAGGTTACATTTGTAACCGAGGCGTTCCCTTTCAGTCGGTCACGTTCGTGCGTCGGAACTGACCCGGCAATTGGGATTCTACCAACACGCCGGGATGCTGGCCCTTCCAGCGCCCGGTCACAGCTTCGCTGAGGAGCCCTGTGTTGGGGCTAAAGCCAGGGCTTTGAGCCGGGAAGGTCCGTCACCGCTGTTTTTCTGCAAGACCCACTTAGCATGACTATTGGATAACGCTGGGAAAGCGTGCCCGCCTAGAGGTGGGGCGCTGAGCCACAGCCTTCCAGAAGGAGGGTGGAAGATTACTCATAAGGACTAACCTTTGGGGTAGTACCACTTATGGTAGTCTCCGGGGTGGATCCAACCTGCTCAGGGGGGAAAGAACACCCCAGAGACGGCAGAGTGAAGCCCTGCCCAGGGAAAGACACGGGGCTAGCCGGATCGGGTAGCAGGTACCGTGGAGAACACACATATGGGGTCGCCGTTAGGGGACCACTGCATATGGATACCCAGCCTACACACACGTTCCACAAGCATACGGGTGCAAGCCTAGTGTCAGACGGCCGCCACGTCTAACACCGCAGGGGTAGCGGAGGAGCTCGACAGGGTTCACCGTTCCCGGGGAACACTACTGAGAGAAATAGACGCACGATCCGCCCGGAGGGCGGAGTGGCGCTTGCAAGCCGACACTAGAACGGGTTCTTCGCGCTTACCGGCCGCTGGAGGCGAGTACGCTGGAAGAAACCGCTCTACACGAAGGCTATAAAACCTAGCTTAACGTGTTAGGTGTCGCCCAGCCCGCAGCTCTACACACATCTGTCAGCAAGGCGCCTTGCGCCAACGCCCAGGACGAAGCCACACTCCTAGTCGAGTGTGCTCGCACCCCGAACGGGCAAGGCACGTCTTGGGACTGGTAAGCCAAGACGATAGCATCCACTATCCAGTGGGCTAACCTCTGCTTGGAGACAGCCTTTCCCTTCTGCTGGCCTCCTTAACAGACGAAGAGCTGCTCTGAGGTCCTAAAGCTTTGAGTTCGGTCGACATAGGCGCGAAGAGCGCGGACGGGACATAGCAAAGCCAGGGCTGGGTCTGCCTCCTCCGAGGGCAGCGCTTGCAGGTTCACCACCTGGTCCCGAAAGGGAGTGGTGGGAACCTTGGGCACGATCCGGCCCGGGGCCTCAGGATGACGTGAGTCACCCGGACCGAACTCTAGGCACGATTCGTTGACCGAAAGTGCATGCAGGTCCCCTACCCTCTTGATGGATGCTAAAGCCGTCAGGAGTGCTGTCTTTACAGACAGAATTTTCAACTCTGCTGACAGCAGTGGCTCGAAAGGAGGACCCTGGAGAGCTCTGAGCACCAGGTTTAAGTCCCAAGAGGGTATGGAGTTTGGGCGGGGAGGGTTTAGCCTCCTCGCTCCCCTAAGGAACCTGACGACCAGGTCGTGCTTTCCGACGGACTTACCTTCGACTGCATCATGATACGCCGCTATAGCTGCGTACACTTTGATGGTGGAGGGAGACAGCCTTCGCTCCAAACCATCCTGCAGGAAGGAAAGCACAACCAATCGAACACTTACGGGGGTCTTCTTGGCGGGAAGAACACCAGTCAACGAACAGGTTCCACTTCAAAGCATAGAGGCGCCTCGTAGAGGGGGCTCTGGCAGTGATGGTGTCTACCACTGCTTGTGGCAGGCCACCTAGAACCTCCGCGTCCGTCCCAGGGACCAGACATGGAGTTTCCAGAGGTCTGGACGCTGGTGCCACAGGGTGCCCTGCCTCTGAGAAAGCAGATCCTCCTCAGAGGAATGGGCCAGGAGGTGCTGTCGCGAGGAGCGTTAGTTCGGAGAACCAGGTCCGGTTGGGCCAGTAAGGCGCAACTAGCAAGACCTGCCTCGCCCCTCCTGACTTTGCACAGTGTTTGTGCGAGAAGGCTCACTGGGGGAAACGATACTTGCGTAGGTCCCGGGCCAGCTGTGTGCCAGTGCATCTGTGCCGAGGGTCCTCGGTCAGGGAATAATACAACTGGCAATGGGTCGAGTCCGAAGCGGCAAACAGGTCTACCTGCGCGGCTCCGAAAAGGTCCCATATCAGCTGGACCGTGCCTGGGGTGGAGTCGCCACTCTCCCGGAAGTGCTGACTGAGAGAGCTCGTCGGCTGTCTGGTTCAGAGCACCAGGGATGTGAATGGCCCGAAGCGACCTCAGATGCTTCTGACTCCACAGGAGGAGATGGCGGGCTAGTTGCTGCATGCGACGGGAGCGTAGACCACCCTGATGGTTGATGTACGCAACAGCCGCAGTGCTGTCCGTCCGGACCAGAACGTGCTTGCCCTGCAGCGGCTTTTCGAGGTGGCTGAGGGCGAGCCGAACTGCTAGCAACTCCAGGCAATTGATATGCCAATGCAACTGGGGCCCCGTCCACAGACCCGAGATTGCATGCCCGTTGTACATGCGTGGCCCCCCAGCCGGTGGACGAGGCATCTGTGAACACCACAGCATGCCTGGACACTTGTTCTAAGGACACTCCCGCCCGTAGAAACGAAGGGTCCAACCACGGACTGAAGGTTTGGCGGCAGTACGGAGTAACTGGGACCCGGCATACTTGCCGCCTGCCACGCCCATCTCGACTCGCCATGAAGCCAGTGCTGAAGCGGTCTCATATGAAGCAATCCGAGCGGTGTTACCGCGGCTGCAGATGCCATATGCCCCAGGAGCCTCTGAAATAATTTCAGTGGGACCGCCGTCCTGCTCTTGAATGTATTCAAGCAGTCCAACACCGACTGGACTCGCTCCTCCGTGAGGCGCGCAGTCCGGCTGACCGAGTCCAGCTCCATACCGAGATAAGAGATCCTCTGTGTGGGACAGAGTTTGCTCTTCTCTCGGTTGACCCGAAGGCCCAACAGGCTGAGGTGACGGAGCACCAGGTCCCTGTGCTCGCACAACTGCTCCCGAGACTGGGCCAGTATGAGCCAGTCGTCGAGATAGTTGAGAATGCGAACGCCGCGTTCTCTGAGCGGAACAATGGCTGCCTCTGCGACTTTCGTGAAGACGCGAGGTGACAGGGACAGCCCGAAGGGCAGGACTCTGTACTGATATGCCTTCCCCTCGAAGCGTAGGAACGGTCTGTGTCGCGGGAGGATAGAGACATGAAAGTACGCGTCCTTCAGGTCGATTGCTGCAAACCAATCCTGGGGACGGATGCATTCGAAAATGCGTTTTTGCGTTAGCATTTTGAACGGAAGCTTGTGCAGGGCCCGATTCAAAACACGCAGGTCCAGGATTGGCCGTAACCCACCCCCTTTCTTGGGTACAATGAAGTAGGGGCTAGAACCCCGCCTTCATATCGGCTGGAGGAACCGCTCGACCGCCCTTCGCCAGTAGGACATCGATCTCTGCTCTCAAGACATGGGCGTCGTTGTTCGCACTGAGGTGAAGCGGACGCCCTGAACTTGGGAGGCCGCGAACTGAATCGCATAGCCGAGTCTGATGGTACGGAGGAGCCAGCGAGACGGCCTGGGGAGCTCTAGCCAGGCCCCCAGAAACCGAACAAGCGGGATCAACGGCACCACAGACGCATTCCGGGTGAGGCAGCGGGTGGAACACTCAGACCCGACCCGGACGGCCCGGAGGCGACCCGGAGTGTTGCCTGAGTGCTCCGAGGTGGGGCGGAGTGAGGGAGAGAAGGCCCGGAGGCGTCCTCGGACCGCCCACTGCCGCCCCCTGGCGATAAGAGGGGAGGACAGGAGTGACAAGGCCCGGGCGTCGACACAGCCGCCCTGGCCCTCTTGGGGCCCAGGGACAAAGGAAACTGCTCTATCTTTAACCAGATTGTGGGTACCACTGAGCTCCGAGGAGCCCATGGCAGTGTGTGTGTGGTCCCCCCGGTCCTCCTCCGGGGGGGTGGGAGGGGTGCGGACACCACCTCCTGAGAGCAGGTTCTTCCGTCCCTGGGCCGCCTGCCTCAGGCCACTTGCTCTGCGCTTGCCAGACGCCGCAGGCCCTGAGCGTCCGGCACCCTGCTTGCCCGGTGGAGGCTGCTGCTTGGGCTGAGCAGGGGTGGAGGCGGACGCTGGGGGATGCCCTCGGCGACGAGCAGGCGGAGGCGCTGCTGCCGGCGACGGGGTGGAGGCAGCAGCGGGTCGCCGGGGCAGGATGTTTTTAATCGCCTCCGTCTGCTTCTGGGCCACCGAGAACTGCTGGGCGAAGTCCTCGATGGCGTCGCCGAAGAGGCCAACCTGACCGACAGGGGCGTCGAGGAACCGAACCTTGTCGGACTCGCGCATATCGGCCAGGTTTAGCCACAGGTGGCGTTCCTGGACCACGAGTGTGGACATCGCCCGGCCCAGGGAGCGCGCAGTGACTTTCGTCGCCCTGAGGGCGAGGTCCGTCGCTGCGCGCAGTTCCTGCATCATCCCTGGGTCGGGACTACCCTCGTGCAACTCCTTTAGCGCTTTGGCCTGGTAGACCTGCAGGAGCGCCATGGCATGCAGGGAACGCTCGACCGGGGGCTTCCCCACAGGCCGTGTAAGCCTTGCCCATGAGAGCGGACGAGAACTTACACGCCCTGGAAGGGAGACGGGGATTAGCCCGCCAGTCTGCAGCGGACCTGGGACACAGCTGCATCGCCACGACCGCCGACCGGGAATCCTCAGATAGCCCTAGCCGCGCCACCATCGAGGGTAGTGAGGACGGAGGAGTCAGTCGATCGGTGTCTGGCGCTGTAGGGCGCCGACCACGACTTCGTGAGCTCCTGATGCACCTCCGGGAAGAAAGGCACCGGGGCGGGGCGTTGAGGACCAACACGGACAAAAACCAATCATCCAGCCGCGAGGGTTCGGGACACGGTGGAGGGTTCCACTCGAGCCCGACGCTCGCGGCGGCCCGGGAAAGCATAGCCGTGAGCTCTGGATCCGGCTCGGGCAACGCACACACCCGAAGGGGGCAACGCAGCCGAGTCTTCATCCCCAGAGTCCATCAGCTCGTCCCCCGATGCAGCTATCGACATCCTGTCCTCAGCCGGAGCCCCGAAAGAGACAACCGGCCCCCTGTGGGAGGGGCCAGGCTGCTCCTGCAGAAGCTCCACCGGCGCAGCGGAGGGGGGAAGGGCCCAAGGAGCCTGTTGACCCGTCGGGGAAGCCCTCACAGTAACCCTCAGGTCTCCACCAAGGGCATCAGCCAAAGTAGCAGCCCTCTGCTTTACAGCTGGAGGACCGCTAGATCGGGGGATGCGCAATGGGACTCCACCTGCTTTGAGGTATTCGAGCCTAGACCGTAGTACTGCGATGGTCATGTCCCCGCAGATGGTTTGGAGCTCTTTTAGAAGGAAACTTGCTCTATTAGATGTGCTGAAGCACTCAGGGAGGTGGCCGCGGCTCCACACAGCACAATAGTGCAAGTCTGTGTGAGCACTCAAAGGAAACGCCCATCGAACCGACAGGAATTCTTTGATGCAGCCACTCGCTGACTTGTGCCCTCGCGCCAGCACCAGAACAGCAGAAGATCCTTCACGCACTCTTTGAAGTAGGAAAAAAACAGCTTCTCTCTCAGCAACCGCTTCGCCCGAAGTTGAAAGCGAGGATGCGGTATTTCAATTCCGTATTTATACCCGCGTTGCGGGGCGGCGCGTGGACCACATGCCAACGTTATTGGCTCAATTTTATACACTCGAAGTAGATTGGTCTCTGAAGATGATCCCCAATTCGTCGGTCAGTTCCAACGTACGTCGAACGTGACCGACTGAAAGGGAACTACTTTTTCCCATTTTTGAACTGTTACAGTTGACATATACCAACAAAGATTTCTAAAATCAAAAGATTTTACTAATAGAGCTACAAATCGTGGAAAATTTAAATACTGATGCTGCCATCTTTTTAAAGTATTTTTTTACCTCCCTGGAATTTGGCTCCAGATAATGTTTGACCCCCCTCTACAAAACCGAGGCTTACTCAATAAATATACATGTGTGGCATTTAATATTTTGGCTTTCATTACAATTTATGTTCGTCTTTCTACAGAAAAAATTAAAATTAAAATAAAAACAACGACATAAAACATTTGAACTGGTGACCTCTAGTTGAGTTGACACGGAATGATCTTATTGCTATTAAACAGTCTTCCTGCATTGTTTCTAATATCTGTGCATGCATTAGGTTCTATACTTATGGGATACAGTGCACTATGGGATGTGATTTCATTGTTCAGCATAGCTGGTAAATATTCTCAAGAGGAGATTGAATGTCACTATGAAATATGCTGCTACTTTACAAACTAAAAATGTGCAGTGAAGTAATTGCATCTTGGTAGTTGATTTTTAAGGATGCTCCATCTATAGCTAAAAGAGTAGAGAGGGTTTTCTTTCCTTAAAAAATAATCAAATGTGTTAACTACAAAAATTATGATTACCCGTGATTAAATATTGTAATTAACTGACAGACTTTTCAGTGTTAATTTATTTTAGTTATTTTCAGTTTGTTACAGTTATTATTGCATTAAATTATATTTGCATGTCTTATGTGTAACATGGACACTAAAGTGTCACCACACTACATATAATTTATATTCAAAGGCACTTTTTTTACTAGCCTTTAGTGGCTGATATGCACACAAGAAATATAGTAAACGACACAGAGCGACCAATATGAATGTGCACTCAGAAAACATAACCCATGCTGCTCATGAGACTGCAGCCTTCTCACTGAAGCTGTGTTTCTCACCTTTCTCTTACGGTTACGCTTTTCAGTGTGAAATATATCACACAAAGCAAGTAGAGTCAGTCTTTCTTGCTTGTCAAGCTCCATGTTTGTCTTGGCATTGTTGTGAAATTGTGTGGTAACACTTTGTAAGAAAAGATAGAAGTGTTTTGAGGTCCCCATCCAGACAACCTCACAATGAAGTGGAAAATCTCAATATCTGATACTCAGTTCAAAGTGAGAGATAAATAAATAAATAGAATTTGTATATTTATTTCATTTTGAGCCATATTGTAAAACATGAATATGTCCCTTAAAGTGAAACTTTGCCAGTTCTCCACCAGCTTTGTGTTGTTACATTGTCTGTATGTAAATGATCAATGCTTACTCGCTTTCCGTGGCACATGGACCGAGAAATGCACGTTTATTTGTTCGCAAATGTCTTTTGACAGCTTCAGGGCTTTCATGAAAACTACAGAATACTTCAAGTATGTTAGTTAGAGGTTCTTTGGCGTAGGCCCCATCCTAATGTCACAGGCCGGCCCTTCTCTGGGCCTCTCACGCTCCGTAATCTACACCACCCTTGGGGAGTCGGACTGAAGCAGACACAGGACAATGGCAGGCAAGTTCAATTCAATTTATAATTTATTGGTTAAGAAAGGTAATCTAAAATCTGTATGCTTCTGGACAGGGTCGTCCCACGGACCGCCGGGAGGCTTCCTGTCGCGTCCAAGGGCAAGAGGAGGGTAGAGGTAGGTCGATGCCCCGTGAGTAGGGCTTCCTTACGGCTGTTCCGGTAAGTGTCAAAGGGGACTTCCTCGTAGCGTCTGGCGGACCAGGGGGGTCTAGACAGCTTCGCTACCAGGCGGTCAGGCGAGTGCCGGCACACCCTCCGACAGGTGGGTGGTCCAGATGTTACTTCCTCTCCCTCTTTGAAGACTGGTGGCCACAGCTCTCGCACAGGAGGCGTTCAACTGGGGGCTTCTTAACAACAACAAGGTGAGTATCCCGCACGTTCTGGTCGTCGCAGCACTCGCTGGAGGCTTCCACTCGGGGACGTCCAACTGGGGGACGTTCCTGTAATACAGACAGACAAGTACAGAAAGCCACTCCTCTTCACACTTCGTAGTCAGGGGACTCACACTGGAGGAACTCCATACACAACCCCAAGGTGAGTATTCAGGTACGTTCTGATCGTCACAGCGCTCACGCCAAAGGCATCTACTCGGGGCCGTCCAACTGGGGGACGTTCCTGTAATACAGACAGACGAGTACAGAAATCCACTCCTCTTCACACTTCGTAGTCAGGGGACTCACACTGGAGGAACTCCATACACAACCCTAAGGTGAGTATTCAGGTACGTTCTGATCGTCGCAGCGCTCACGCTAGAGGCTTCTACTCAGGGCCGTCCAACTGGAGGGACGCTCCTGTAACACAGACAGACAGATGCAGAGATCCACTCCTCTTCACACTTCGTAATCAAGGGACTCACGCTGGAGGAACTCTGTACACAGCAACAAGGTGAGCATCCAGATCGCTCTGGTCGCGCAGCACTCGCTGGAGGCTTCCACTCGGGGACGTCCAACTGGAGGACGTTCCTGTAATACACAGATAGGGACACAGCAGACACTCCTCTTCGCTGATGGTAACACCAGAGCATATAATGGGAACCTCGCTCATTGTAAGCAAACAGATCGGTGCACAACAATTGCTCCTCTTCACTACTGGCAACACAGGGCATACGAGGGGAATCGTTCGCTGTAAGCAGACAGATAAATGTTCAACAATGCTCCTCTTCACTGCGGGTAACAACTGGATACTGAAACAGGAAGCGTTCACGGTGAGTGGACAGATAAGTATACAATAATTTATCCTCTTCGCTGCTGGTAGCACAGGACACTGGAATGAAAAGTGTTCACTGTAAGTAGACAGATAAGTATACAACAATTGCTCCTCTCCACTGCTGGTAGCACAGGACACTGGAATGAAAAGTGTTCACTGTAAGTAGACAGATAAGTATACAACAATTGCTCCTCTCCGCTGCTGATAGCACAGGACACTGAAATGGAAAGCATTACTGAGAGCAGACAGATACGTATACAACAATCACTCCTCGTCACTGCTGGTGACACAGGGCATTGGAATGGAAGCATTCACTGTAAGTAGACAGGTAAGTATACAACAATTGCTCCTCTTCGCTGCTGGTAGCACAGGACACTGGAATGAAAAGTGTTCACTGTAAGTAGACAGATAAGTATACAACAATTGTTCCTCTTCGCTGCTGTCAACACGGGCATACGAGGGAGATTATTCACTATAAGCAGGCAGGTAAGTATACAACAACTACTCCTCTTCACTGCTGTCAACACAGGGCATTTGATGGAGATTATTCACTGTAAGCAGGCAGGCAAGTATACAACAATTACTCCTCTTCACTGCTGTCAACACAGGGCGTACGAGGGAGATTATTCACTATAAGTATACAACTGGGGCGGCAGTGGCTCAGTGGTTCATGTAGGTCGTCTACAAACCGGAAGGTTGGTGGTTCGATCCCGGTTCCACCTGACCAAGTGTCGAGGTGTCCATGAGCAAGACACCTAACCCCAGCTGCTCCCGACGAGCTGGATGGTCGCCTTGCATGGTTGACACTGCCGCCGGTGTATGAGTGAGTGTGTGAATGGGTGAATGTGAGGCAAGATGTAAAGCGCTTTGGATGGCCATTGGTCTGTTAAAAGCGCTATATAAATGCAGTCCATTTACCATTTTACCATAAGCAGGCAGGCAAGTATACAACAATTACTCCTCTTCACTGCTGTCAACACGGGCATACGAGGGAGATCATTCACTATAAGCAGGCAGGTAAGTATACAACAACTACTCCTCTTCTTATGTTTGGAACATGAACGACACTCAGGTGGGTAGTAGACACACGGCGAGTTTAGGCTCACACTTCAGACATCACACAGTGCATCACATCACTTCATCACGGCAATTTCAAACCTCAGTGGAAAATACATACAAGAGGGCCGTTTGTCCCGTTCCTACCTGGCGTTCACATCAGCGGTTCCTCAACCATGAAGAGAGTGGAGATCGATAGACTTACTCACAATCCTTCCCAACACTTCACAGTCCAGCGAACTTCCCTTCTTCTCACACTCAAATACGGTGCCCCGTCTCCAGTCTCGTTTCCTCTGAACTTCCGCCCATGGCTCTTCCAAAGGGCTCCAGCTTCCACCGCCAGAGAACACAACAACAAGACGCCACCCGAAGACTCTCTAAGATGACTCTGCCCTCTCCTTTTATCCTCCTCTTCAGCAGCGTGTTTGTAATTGTACACGCAATTAGCGCATCATCCCGTATTCGCTGGGATTCGCTACACCCGGAACTAACCCGGTGTTCCCTTATTATGGGTCCCGGGAGGCGATCGCGGTGAAATTAGTTCCGCTTTTTAGTTCCTCTTTGTCACCGTGTGACATACCCCCACCAAAACGTTCTAGTCCCTAGAACGCGGTGGCTCTACCCAGTCTCCGTATCTAGCCAGAGGCTGGCCTCGGTTATCCCGCCGAGATCGCCTTGGGGCGAGGGAGATTGGCCTGCTCAAATTCAATGGCCGGTCCCCTAGGGACCAAGGGGGTGGGTCTCGCTTGACACAAATCTTCCCAGCAATCCTTAATGACATTCATCCCCAATAGGGCACGGTGAGCTCCCAGACATGCATCCTGCACGATCACAACTCCCTTGTTGGGCACCCGGGTCCCATGAAGATGGGCATCACACGTGGATGATCTGCCGGTACCTCTTCGTCTGCCATCGCTCCGCTTCTGTCTACTCAAACCCAAGGTGGAATCCTGCCGACTACGCCAAATTATGTCACAGGCCGGCCCTTCTCTGGGCCTCTCACGCTCCGTAATCTACACCACCCTTGAGGAGTCGGACTGAAGCAGACACAGGACAATGGCAGGCAAGTTCAATTCAATTTATAATTTATTGGTTAAGAAAGGTAATCTAAAATCTGTATGCTTCTGGACAGGGTCGTCCGTCCCACGGACCCGCCGGGAGGCTTCCTGTCGCGCCAAGGGCAAGAGGAGGGTAGAGGTAGGTCGATGCCCGTGAGTAGGGCTTCCACGGCTGTTCCGGTAAGTGTCAAAGGGGACTCACACTGGAGGGACTCCATACACAACCCCAAGGTGAGTTTTCAGGTACGTTCTGACCGTCGCAGCGCCACGCCAAAGGCATCTACTCGGGCCGCCCAACTGGGGACGTTCCTGTAATACAGACAGACGAGTACAGAAATCCACTCCTCTTCACACTTCGTAATCAAGGGACTCCCGCTGAAGGAACTCTGTACACAGCAACAAGGTGAGTATCCAGATACGTTCTGGTCGTCGCGGCACTCGCTGGAGGCTTCCACTCGGGACGCCCAACTGGAGGACGCCCTGTAATACACAGATAGGGACACAGCAGACACTCCTCTTCGCTGTTGGTAACACCAGAGCATATAATGGAAACCCCGCTCGTTGTAAGCAAACAGATCGGTGCACAACAATTGCTCCTCTTCACTACTGGCAACACAGGGCATTCGATGGAGATTATTCACTGTAAACAGGGCATTCGATGGAGATTATTCACTGTAAACAGGGCATTCGATGGAGATTATTCACTGTAAACAGGCAGGCAAGTATACAACATTTACTCCTCTTCTTATGTTTGGAACATGAACGACACTCAGGTGGGTAGTAGACACACGGCGAGTTTAGGCTCACACTTCAGACATCACACAGTGCATCACATCACTTCATCACGGCAATTTCAAACCTCAGTGGAAAATACATACAAGAGGGCCGTTTGTCCCATTCCAACCTGGCGTTCACATCAGCGGTTCCTCAACCATGAAGAGAGTGGAGATCGATAGACTTACTCACAATCCTTCCCAACACTTCACAGTCCAGCGAACTTCCCTTCTTCTCACACTCAAATACGGTGCCCGCCTCCAGTCTCGCTTTCCTCTGAACTTCCGCCCATGGCTCTTCCCAAGGGCTCCAGCTTCCACCGCCAGAGAACACAACAACAAGACGCCACCCGAAGACCCTCTAAGATGACTCTGCCCTCTCCTTTTATCCTCCTCTTCAGCAGCGTGTTTGTAATTGTACACCGCTGTTCGCAATTAGCGCATCATCCCCGTATTCGCGGGGATTCGCTACACCCGGAACTAACCCGGTGTTCCCTTATTATGGGTCCCGGGAGGCGATCGCGGCGAAATTAGTTCCGCTTTTTAGTTCCTCTTTTGTCACCGTGTGACACTAAGCTCTCGTTTCGAGGGTGCCGGACTATGCATTTCCTGCCTGAAGATGAAGGATGGGGCGTAGCCGACCCCCTGGAGGTATAGGCGGGGACCATCCTGGTGGCAGTCAGCAGGTTGGAGGTAAGGTCGGTGTCAGCATCTGCAAACTCAGACATGTGTAAGTGACCATCTTTTATACTCTGTGAATTAGGATGTGATTGGTTAGGCTTGAATGTGCGTGGTGACGTAACATTGAATCTTCCTGGCAGAACTTTGAACTAGGCTTTCATTTCTACCAGAAAGATTCGGAAGGCAGATGAAGTGCAAAAGTAACCAGTTTATGGAAAGTCCAGCGAGTATATTAGTTAGAGGTTCTTTGGCGTAGGCCCCATCCTAAGCTCTTGTTTCGAGGGTGCCGGACTATGCATTCCCTGCCTGAAGATGAAGCCTGGGACATAGCCGACCCCCAAAACTGTGAGATGGTTGAATACTACCCGTCAGGAATGATGTAGTTCCTACAACGGAAAGATTGAGGTTAATGACTGTACATGGAAATAAAACCATAGAAGGTTTGGATCAGCTTGATCAGCCACATGAAGACAAAAGCCTTAAGGCCGTAGACAAGGCCGTGATCGGCCACATAAAGACGAGAGCCTTGAAGGCCATGGACAAGGCTGTGGTCAGCCACAAAGAGATGAAAACCCTTGAGCGGCCGTGAACAAAGCCAGAACGGCCACATAGAGACGAAGCCCGACGGCCATCGACAAGGCCGTGAGCAGCCACATAAAGACCAGAGCAGCTCGCTATAGACAAGGCCGTGATCAGCCACATAGCGACGAAGACCTGCATGGCCATAGACACACGAACAGACGTACACACGGCGGTGATCAACCACATGAACACGAAAACCTTTACGGCCATAAACAAGGCTGTGATCAGCCACATAGCGACAGAGCTTAATGGCTGGAGACTAGGTCGTGATCGGCCACATAGTGACAAAGCCTTGATGGCTGGAGACAAAGCCGTGATAGGCCAAATAAAACGAAAGCCTGGGTGGCCACAGAGATGGCCTTAATAGGCCACATAATAGCGGGCCACAATATGGCCTCACATAAAGTATGCGTGAATTGCTTATATACATTTACAAATGTACTTAAGAATTATAAACAGATTAGATGCATAATACGTGAGAATAAGACACCACCACCAGTAGTTGCATTGGTATTGCCTTAATTGTTGCTAAAAAGAGCTTGCTGGGCTTCGAGGATGGTTTTGGAATTAGTTCTTATATAGGTCTGGAAAGCCGAAGATGACCATCTCCCTAGTAGCTTGATTGTTGGTGTCGGAATTCCGCGTTCTGCAGCAATGGTGGCTGCCCCGATCCTAAAGGAATGTTCGGTATAGAGGGAGGGGGACAGACTGCAGCTTTTAAGGACAGACGAAAAGTGGGTTTGAAACCGGGCCTTAGAGAGAGGTGCTCCGTTGGGTAAAATAGGGGGGAGAGGTTTGAAGTCTTAAGATGAAATTGAATATATTTAATCATGGATGTGAAGGGACAGAAGTTGCTATTCATTTTAGAGATTGTTAGTGTGAAACCAGAACCTTGTGAGTCGTTCTTAGAATGCGTTAAGGAAAAGAGTAAAGAATTTGGGTGAGAAATGAAGATCAGAAAAGGAAAGACCGCGAGTAGGATCGAATTGTTTGGTTCCCGAAGTGAAGTCGCATGGACGCATAAAACCGAAAAACACTGATAAAAACACGGCTTCTAACAGAATGTCGATGCAAGAGAAATGCAGCCATTACGAACGGCACAAATTAATCTATGCAATAAGGCAATGTGATTGGCAGACGTTTGTCTGGCGTTATGATGGAGGATTTAGCCAAGCCTTTAAGAAATAACCTTACGGAAGGAACTGTGAACAGGCTCGGGTAATTAGGATTGAAATACTTTGCATAAAATTGAATATCGGCGAGCAATCTATGAATGGTAAATTTTTTGATTGCGATTTTCGTGACTGTAGACGAGAAAGGAACATACTGTCGTGATCAGGATAGGAAATAGAGGAATCTGAAAGGAAAAGCAAAACACTAAAAACTAGACCAAGCAGAAGTATAAGCTTTAAGTGTAGATGGAGCTAATCCTTTAGATTTGTAGTTTCTAGCTGGTTTAAGCAGATCGTCTAATTTAAAATTGTTTCTGCTAGTGGAGGGCAGGGTGTTGGATCCTGATTGGCTGAGGGGCAAAGCCGTCTGAAAGCCTTGATGGAGGATGCCGACTCCACACATTGAGCAGTGTTCGCAGCAGCACCAATCCAAAGAATGTCCTAGGCATAGAGGAGTTGGAGAACCGCAGTTAGCATCTGCAATTAGAGGATTCGAAACCATTGGGCGTGACTCCTGCTCATAGCTAGATAGAACACCATCTAACCATCAGAACCTGTCGATAGAACCCACAGAAGAAAATAAACCAGAACAGCATGACAAATACATAACAGATGTATATAATTGAAAACCTTGGACTATGCCCTTGAGAAGTATAAAAATGTTTTAGAAGACAATGCTTTAATAGCTAGTAAACCATAGCTGGGTATAGAACCCTGCAAAGCTACCGAACCTATATAAAAAGAAAGAATCATCCTGTACGATTTTGGCAGTCTGAGACAAGTATCGCAAGCCTAACATTCTTTGGCCCTAGGCTAAAATCGTTTGTCTTTGATAGTAAGTTTGACATGCTCAGCAACAGCCATTATAGAATTATAACCTGAAATGAACTAAATGTGAATGGGTTGACGTAAACTCCAGAAAATTCTTATGCATCTGATTATAATACAGTCTGATATTAATGCAGCCAAGTTCCTAAAGTGTGACATCAGGATCATTAGCACAGACTGAAAAGCAACGAATCACAATTATAAGCCGCACCGTATGTGCCAGCTTAGTGAAGAGGAAAAAGCTCACTGTAAGAGAGCTCGTCATTTGCGGTGCAGCCGGGAACCGATACACATGTGCAGAGTGTCAAATAGTCAAAGTTATATTTACTCTCCTGTATATTGCGTAAGTCTTGATAGACTGACAAATGTTGCATTTAATGATGCAAGTTGCAGTGTTGAGCATGCCAAACGCAGACATGTCTGTTAGCGCTTGAATGCAATTCAAGACTAATTGGAGGAGTAAACATAACAGAATACAAAGAATCAAGATTGAGTGGTTCAGCGCTTATTCATTGATATGAGCCTTCTTAGTGAATACGTCTGACCAACAAAGAGTAGAACATGCAATTTGTGATTCAGTGAAGTCAGATTGACCAAAACAGTTTCCGCTAGTGTGAGTTCAGCTGAACTGAAGCATTTTACAGTGTTTGCATTTATAAAGGGAGCGCACTGTGCTCTCTTAAACATAAAAGATTTGAATAATTATCTTCCTGTGCTGCAATTTAGTTGCTGTACAGGAATGCAACCTTATGTAAAACGGGTCGGACTGATAGGGAATTAAATTAGTGCTGCTATCGAATATTGAGTCAACCTTATTTTGGTATGCAAACCTTACCCGACATGCAGTAGGTTTAAGCGAGATACACATTTGTTTTATTTATAATTGCAGCCATGCGTCCTAGCATAGAAGGACCAATGTTGCACCGAAGTTTGAGAGAAATGTGTAATCTACTGGATGACTGGCCCAAAACGCTTCTGTTTGAAAATGTTGTGTCAGTTCAAATTGCATGTAACAAACTCATGGCGTTTGCAAAGAAGAATCCAGCATTTAATGAGAACAGATCAATGCACTGATGTTGGTGGTGTACTTTAAAACTACGCGGAGCATATTAGCATATTTACTTAACGGTAACACTTTACAATAAGGTTGTATTAGTTAACACTAGTTAACACATTAGTTAACATGATCTAACAACACCTCTGTTCAGCATTAGTTAATCTTTGTTAATGTTAGTTAATAAAAATACAGCTGTTCATGTTAGTTCACAGTGCATTAACTAATGTTAACAAGATTTTATTAATGCATTAGTAAATGTTGAAACTAACATTAACAAAGATAAATAAATGCTTTATAAGTGCAGTTCATTATTAGTTCATGTTAACTAATGCATTAACTAATACAACCTTATTGTAAAGTGTTACCTACTTAACTTTAGTGATCTCATAACACAGAGCCAATTCACGATTCAGCTTAACTTCAATTAATCATGAAGTAAAATTAAATGGGTGCATGTTGCTTTAAAGCCCATGCTGTTTCATTGCATTCGTGGGGGAAATATAGAGGCTATAGAGATTGCTAAGACATGTGACCAACTGGGCGGCAACGTCATCAGAACGCAAAGAATTGTGGGTATGTTTGGCCCGTTTACATGGCCTGGGATAGCAGGCCAGTGTTCTGGCATGAAAATAATTAAAAATGAGAGAGAAAAACAGAATATAATCCTACAAAATGCAGCGGACTAAAGAAAACATTGTCTGACCAAATCGCCTAAAACTAAATCCTAATGCAAAGACAAGATATAATGAGAAAATAAAGGGAATTAAAGGACTGGATCCTTACGAACTGAGCGATTGGTCAAGGAACGTCAAACTGTTGCCTAACTTCCAGCACCCATTTATATGGATTTCTTTTAAAAAGGTTTAAAAACGAAAGAAAAGATGAGAGTCGGCTGTTTTTGAATAGCCTATTGTAAGTTTCTAATTTAAAACTGTTGTGATTTTAGGCTATAACCTATGTTTAAATGTTTTGCCACTTGTGTGAGCTAAATCTAAAGTACTAGGCTATTTAAATATTACTTAATTAATTAATAAACGTTTAAATGTAGTAGGCTATGTTAAGACCTGACATCTATGAAAGTGTAAACAAAGAGAATTGCAATTCTGACAAGCCATGTTCAGTACAACTTTTGGATTTGAAATAAAAAATAATGAATAAATGCTGTGTTTGTGGTATACAACAGCGGATCAGTTGCGCACTGCAAACGCAGCATGTGAAAGCACAACAGGGCTATGACCGCAACACGCACTGCAGACGGAGCATGTGTAAAAAAGAGCGTTACGCCGGCTTCACACTGCACGCGCTAGCAGTGCGTTGGCAGGGCAAAAGCAGTGCGTATGGAAAGCAGGAGCCGCGCGCGTCAGTTGTGCATTCACACTGGCTGCGTTTGTCTCGCGCAGCTGAACCGCGGCTCGTATATTGCAAATACAGACGAATATCGTCCGTTCTGTCACTTTCCCGGTGTTCTCCTCAGACCCCTGTCTGTCTCGTGCTTTGATTTATGATGGGCAGCATATATCTGCAGCAAATGCAACCGTGTTCCCCTCTGTCCCAAACACATATGCATATAACATGCTGTATAAAGGTAGTTTACGTGATAATAGTACTCTTAATGTTAAAATAAGCCTTTAGTTGTAATCATTTAAACAGGCCTTTGAAGTTTGAGCAAAAACTTCTGGCAGTGATGTGTTCTCGAGTTTTTTTGTTGTTTTTTTTCACAGCGCCGGATGTCATATGGTGTTTGTGAAACACACGGAACACTTCACTACATGATCTCATGGTGAAATTAGCTATTTTTCATGTTAATCAGGTCAGTTTTGATCAGAACAATGCACTGTGGCTTTAATTCAGCGTGAGCAGCGCGTCAAAAATAGACCCGGCGCCGGAATGATTGCGGCACTGACGCTTCTGCTCTGCTCCTGCTACGCGCCGCTGCGCTGCCTCTGCTGCCGGTGAGAATGCACTAATCTGTTAACATGAGCGCCGAAAAAAATATGCGCTGCTTACGCCCTGCTTACGCGTGCAGTGTGAAACTGGCGTTAGTGTTAGTGCGTACACACACAAAGTTTTCAGTAAATTCAAGTCGCTACAGCAGGTCCAGACCTGGAGATTGTAAAAGTGGGGCAGAAAACTGTCGTCCGTGTGAAGGTATACTATGTTTTAAGCACCACAGTCCACAACCACAATCTATCTGCATGCAGTCAGAATTCAACAAAACTGTACATCATCATTATTTTTCCACGCTGAAAAACAATAAAGGGATATCTTAAGCTTTATGCTACTTCTATCGTGAGAACGACTATTGCAGTTTATAACACAGCAGGTAGACGGCATGAACACTGCGTTCTACCCTCCATGTAAAGAAGTCTGGCGCCCGGCGTTTGTGCTGGATTCCCAAAATGCTTCGCGTTCACCACCGGGAATACGTCATGATGACGACACATTAGCAATCTCTATAGTTGTGCTGTCTGTTCAGTTCAGCTTTTCTAAAACGAAATACTAGGCTATCATTAAAGGTAACCAGTGTCATGCGAATCATTTACAAGGCATGATGGATATACGACACAAGCAAACACAACGAGCGATGACGTTGCACAAACAGGTGCACGTCTCATACATTGAATGTGTCTGCTCTATACAGATATGTTTGCGACAAAATTGAAAAAGTAAAATACTACACCGATCGACATCGGAAATGCATAATCATATACATATCACCGCGATGAATGCTGATGTAGTGATGAACTGATGATGTCAGATGGTGGTGACGGTCGCAGCCGTGTCTGATAACCGGTCCTCCATGAAAGTGATTGTTCTGAATCAGAAGTGAAGAACTCGCGTCTGTTGACCAATGAACAGCATGATAGTCTGACATGGACTTAAAACAGCACTGTATTGCACATTATTAACTTTATAGTAGGACCATCGATCGACCATACGGAACATACGGATTGTCAATTTAAGGTCGACGTCAGCATCCGCAAACTCAGACATGTGTAAGTGACCATCTTTTATACTCTGTGAACTAGGACATGATTGGTTAGGTCTGAATGTGATTGGTGACGTAACATTGAATCTTCCTGGCAGAACTTTGCGCTAGGCTTTCATTTCTGCGAACTTGAAAAAAAAGAAAGAAAGTGCTAAATAAAGAAATAAAAAAAGTTACCTTAACTAATTTGTTTAATTTAAGTTTATCCTACTCAAACCAAATAGTTTTTGAGCGTATAGGGTTACAGTGTATTTATCAAAAGGGAAGAAAACATCCTTTTTTCTTTGTTTTCTCAGATTTCAAACATATTTGCGCCTTTTCAGTTTATAAGCAGCCAAGTTTAATTGAAAGCCAATTTTGCTGTGTCCAAATACCTCTTTAAGTAAAATGCCAGTAACTAAAATACTACAGTATGAATCCATCTTATACTGCAAATATGCCAAAGAAGAGTTTATTTGGTGTGGTTTAATCTTTGTGGATCAATCTGTTCTACTTCATAAAAGCTGGCATGATGTAGGGGGGATGTCAGCACTAATGTCATCTCTACAGAATGAGGAGGAGAACCGAAGGTCCTGAGGCGGTTCCAGACCTCACGGTTTGATCAATGTCAATACAGAGATTGTTTTCACTTTTGGTCAATACCAGCAAAGAAAACTGTACAGAAATATAATAAGATCTTGCGGAATTATCTGCATCAGTAATGAAAAATTAATGCACAACATCCAAACTAATTTCTTTTATTTGAGTAAGCAAAAAAAAAAAAAAAGATATATGTACTGTGTCTGCATTTTAGTCACCTTAAACATTACTTCAGGCAACTGTGTTTGTTGAAAATTTAATTGACCGTAAAACTGCCATTATCAGCAGTTTATCAAAGTAAAAAAAAAGAAAAAAAAGAAAAAAGAACCTGTGTGTCTCATGAGCGTGCAGTGCAATAAGCCAGAAAGAGGAAAATTCATCCTTGATTTATTTCAGGCTGAATGCAAGTCTTAGTTGAATTGCACCATTTGCTTTTCCAAGAGAATGTCCGTGCATGCTCTGATTAGCTAAACGAATATGGCCTATTATATTAATACGTCCTAGAGGAGATGTCTTGAGATTTAGAAGACAAAAATCCACCATGATGTTCAGTGCTGGGAATCATCCCTGACATGTAAGCAGGACCAGTGGAGCCCTGCGGCACAGTTACCACCAGCAACCCCATAGTGCGGCTTTGACTTTTATCCGTCTAATTGAATATGCATATAATGCATTGCTGTTTAACCCCATATAAAGCCACATGCTAATTAAATCAACTCTTTGATTGAGGACATCTTAACCAGTCCAGACTATGTCAAATGAATGTGAATCCTTAATTATGTGAAGCATTGAGGAAAATGTGTGAAAATATCTTGCACAAGGTTTATTCCTCACTGTGATTTTTTTTCAGTCTCATTGTAAAGTCAGCTCTCAGTTACTGACATAAAACACAAATTCCCGATTTCAGAGACAAGGCTTAAGCTTAGTGACAGACTAAAATGCATGTTTAAGCTGTTTTAACTAAAAGCAACTTGCTCTGAGATATCTTAAATAATGTCAGTGCCATTGTCTTGTCTCAAGATGCACTCGTCATGTTTTTTTATAATGTTCTAATTTAAAGGGCTACTCATGTGTCCTGTTGCACAAAGCTGGTTTCAGTTGCTACCCAGGTAAGTTTGAGATTAGTTTGAGCAAACTCTGGTTTTTCGGGCTCAAGAAGGTGGATTGGTTTTTAGCGGTGTTAATCACCATGGTAACTTACACTACACAGCTAACCTGCTTTATTCTGGGTTAGAGATCACAAACTCAAACTGGACCAATCAGCTGCAAGTAAAACTCACACCACCTGTATCTCTCAAATTAAAGTAGTTTATAGTGAAAAAACTTTAGAGACAAAACTGCTCATCTTTTGGTGCAAATCATTTATTATATTTATAATATATGAATTATAATTACTTTAAATTCACATAATATATTCATATAATTATATTATATTGACAAGTAGCCAAATATAAAACATGCATTCATAATTCTTTCAAACAACGTGTATTTATTTGAGCTCTTTGTGAACCTATAATTATTAGGCATATTTCTTTGATTAACATCATGCATTGATATAGTCAGATATTCTTTCAGCTGCCTTCTTAAATTGACGCTGCAGCATAAGTGTTTATTCCTGCTTTAAACACATTTAATTTCATGATCATTTTCAGAACGATCTCTCAATCTTCAGAAGAGAAGTGAATCGAACAGACACTGTGATTGGCTGTTTGCCGCATGTGTCACGCTTTCAGGTGCACATGCTTCAGTGTTAATTGCAAACTCTGGATTAAACCTGAGTTGACAAAGAAAGTTTATACCAAGCTTTGAGAAACAATTGAACTTGATCTAAACCAGGTTGGATTTATCTGGATTTGTCAACTCTAAACCTACTCTGAAACTCAGAGTTTGTTCAGCTAGCTTTGTGCAACAGGCCTCTGGCAATAAAATTTAAAAGGAACTGTATGTAAGATATGTATTTCAATTAATCATAAAATGGCCTAGACATTAAGAAATCATGTTAATTTCAAATACTTATATCACTGACAACAGTAGTCCGGCCAGGATATTGTCATTTTAAAAGTGAAGTTGCAGCCCTCAACCGATGTTGATGTTGACATGTTGTGTTTTGGCCTGAAGGGCCGCCGTCCCCCTATCTACCAATCACGAAGTCAGTAGTGTTTCGGCATCCGGGTTGCCAGCTCTGCTCTAGTTACCACAGCTGCAGCTACAAACTTTTTGTATAAAAAATGTCTAACTTTATGAAACCTAAAAGACCTGAAGCATAAACATAATTAACAGAAAAGAAAAAGAAAAAACTTACTGTTTAGGATTCGTCACTTGCCATTGAAATCTCCTTGTAGCCTATGTTCCTGCTGGATCCTGCAGCCTATCTGGCCACCTCGAATCAGAGGGGAGAGAGAGGGGGGATACACCTCTACAGTAATTTGAAAGCATTTGCAGTACCAGTTTTGGCCACAATCCTACATACAAGTTCCTTTAATTTGTCATGTTTTAAAACAGAACTTAAAAACTTAAGGTAACTTGATTTTAACCTCTGAATAAGCCAAGATGTTCTGTTCATCGGTTTTATATAGATGCACACAGAACTTAAAATACAAACCTCAAACAACTGACAAACATCATTAACTGAAGATAAACTCTTAACATCACTGCACAACATTACTAAATTTGTAACTGACAGTAAATTTAGTCAGTTTGCTAAAGTCAGTTTGCTAATTATGTAATGATTTTACAGGGGCATTGAATACTTTAAATAAATGTTGTTAAAAGTTATTTTGGGACTATATATATATATATATATATATATATATATATATATATATATATATATATATATATATATATATATATACACACACACACACACAAACAAACACACACACACACACACACACACACACACACACACACACACACACACACACACACACACACACACACACACACACACACACACACACACACACACACACACATGTCTGGTTTACTATCTTTGTGGGGACTCTCCATAGACTTAATAGGTTTTATACTGTACAAACCGTATTATCTATCCCCCTACACTGCCCCTGCCCCTAAACCTACCCATCACAGGAGACATGCTGAATTTTTAAATTTTCAAAAAACTCATTTTGTATGATTTATAAGCTTGTTTCCTCATAGGGACCTCAATTTAGGTCCCCACGGTGACACGAGTCCCCATGAGTCTGTGTGCAGTCAGGTTGAAGTCCCCACCAGGATAGAAAAACATGAACACACACACACACACACACACACACACACACACATTGCATCCAAAAAGTATTCATAGCACTTCACTTTTTTCCACATTTTGTTATGTTACAACCTAATTCTGAAAATAGATTAAATAAATTAGTTAAAAACTATAAAAATACTTCAGAATGACGTTTGTTTGAATTTAAAAAAAAAATGACGTACATAAGTATTCCTTTGCCATGACATTTAAAATTGAGGTCAGGTACATCCTGTTTCAACTGATCATCCTTGAGATGTTTCTACAACTTAATTGGAGTGGCAAATTCAGGTGATTGGACATAATTTGGAAAAGCACCCACCTGTGGTCCGTGTATGTCAGAGCACAAACCAAGCCATGAAGTCCAAGGAATTGTCTGTAGTCCTCCGAGACAGGACTGTAATCAAGGCACAGGTCTGGGGAAGGGTACAGAAAAAGGTATGCATCATTGAAGGCCCCAATGAGCACAATGACCTCCATCATCCATAAATGGAAGAATTTTGGAACCACCAGAACTCCAGTACTTCCTAAAGCTGGCTGTCTGGCCAAACTGAGTGACTGGTGGAGAAGGGGGAGTGACCAAAAACCTGATGGCCACTCTGACAGAGCTCCAGTGTTTCTCTGTGGAGAGAGGAGAACCTTCCAGAAGAACAACCATCTCTGCAGCACTCCATCAATCAGGTCTGTATGGTAGAGTGGCCAGACTGAAGCCAGTAAAAAAACATCCATGAGCCTGCCTGGAGTTTACCAAAAGGCACCTGAAGGACTGTCAGACCATCAGAAACCACATTCTCTGGTTTATTGAAACAAATAATGAACTCTTTGGCCTGAATGGCAAGCGTCATGTCTGGAGGAAACCAGGCACCTCTCATCACCTGGCCAATACCATTCCTTCAGTGAAGCATGGTGGTGGCAGCATCATGCTGTGGGGATGTTTTTTTCTGATTAAAAACCTGCTCCAGAGCACTCTGGACCTAAATCAGTACAACAAATCTAAGCACACAGCCAAGATAACAAAGGAGAGGCTACTGGACAACTCTGTGAATGTCCTTGAGTGGCCCATCCAGAGCCTTAAACCCAACTGAACATCTCTGGAGAGAACTGAAAATGGCAGTGCATCGATGTTCCCCATCCAAACTGATGGAGCTTGAGATGTCCTGCAAAAAAGAAGAAGGAGAAACTGCCCAAAAAATAGGTGTGTCAAGCTTGTAGGGCTATCAAATAAAAATTAGAATTTTGAAAAATTATTTAAAAAATTACATTCGAATGCAAAAGTTGTGCATTCAAATTTTTGGTAGAGGTGCGCGAGACATGATGATGATGTAACTGACGCGGTTTGTTTAACCAGTACAGCGTGGTGCGGCTGTGTTGTTAATTTGAAAATAAGAGTGAGGACTAGGAGAGAAAATGGGCAACCTGTTCGACGGCGTATAGAGTCAGACACAGAGCAGTGCAGAAGAAGGCAATCAGGGCTTTGGGGCATAAGGTGGATATAACTGAAAGCGAAGATACGCTACCTGCTGACGAAAGTCATCTCAGTTGGTGGCAAAAATCATGTGGTAACCTTATATGTATCCACATATTGTGCAGCTGAGCAAAGACATACTTGACCATGCCTCAGCAATAAAAAAAAACGCTCACCACTCACTGCAGTTCAAGTTGAACGTTTGGTGTTTTTGACGATTAATATGTAGATTTTTAGTGGAAATTGATTATTTCTGAATGTCAGTTTGCTGTTTTTGCTGTTTGCGTTGTCTGTTGAAGCGTGTTTTTGCAGTTTTATGCACTTGTGTTACCTATTTTTCCTTACCGGTGACATTATCATTGGTGGCCAAGGCTCATTGATGCATGTGGGGAGCAAAGGCTGGCCTGTGTGGTTCGATCAAACAGATTGCTCAAGAAGTTAATGCTGGTTCTGACAGACAGGTGTCTGAATACACAGTGCATCACAGTGTGTTGCGTATGGGGCTGCATAGCTGCAGACCAGTCAGGGTGCCAATGCTGACCCCTGTCCACTACCGAAAGCAGCAACAGTGGGCATGTGAGCATCAGAACAGGACAATGGAGCAATGGATGAAGGTGGCCTGGTCTAATGAATCACGTTTACATTTACATCACATTTATGGTGCGGTGGGGTGCGTGTGCGTTGATTACCTGGGGAACACATGGCACCAGGATGCACTAAGGGAAGAAGGCAAGCCGGCAGAGGCAGTGTGATGTTTTGGGTAATGTTCTGCTGGGAAACCATAGGTCCTGCCATCCATATGGATGTTACTTTGACACATACCATCTACCCAAGCATTGTTGCAGGCCATGTACACCCTTTCATGGAAACAGTGTTCCCTGGTGGCTGTGACCTCTGCTACAAAGCAAAAATGGTTCAGAAATGGTTTGAGAAGCACAACAACAAGTTTGAGGGGTGTTGACTTGGCCTCCAAATTCCCCAGATCTGAATCCAATTGAGCATCTTTGGGATGTGCTGAACAAACAAGTCTGACGATCCACAGGAGGTCCCACCTCGCAAAATTCAGGACTTAAGGATCTATTGCTAACATCATAATGCCAGATACCACAAAACACCTTCAGGGATCTAGTGGATTCTCAACGGGTCAGGGCTGTTTTGGCAGCAAAAGGGGGGCCAACCCCCCCATATATATATGAACAGTGCCAATTCCTGACTGCTGATTGAATGACAAGAAGTAATTACAACCCCAAATCAGAAAAAGTTGGGACAGTATAGAAAACGCAAATAAAAAAAAAGAAAGTAGTGATTTCTAAATTCACTTTCACTTGTATTTCATTGCAGACGATATGATCACAAAATATTTCATGTTTTGTCATTTTGTAAATATGCATCCTTTCCTGTCATTAAGACCTGCAACACATTTAAAAAAAGTTGGGACAGGAGCAATTTAGGGCTAGTAAAATGGTTAAATAATGATGTGATTTGAAACAGGTGATGTCAACAGGTGATTGTAATTATGATTTGGTACAAAAGCAGCATCCAAGATAGGTCTAATCCTTTAGGAGCAAAGATGGGCCGAGGAACGCCAGTTTGCCAACAAATACCTGAGAAAATTATTTAATTGATTATGTTTAAAAACAATGTTCCTCAAAGAAAGATAGGAAGAGATTTGGATATTTCACATTTAACAGTGCATAACATAATTAAAAGATTCATGGAATCTGGAGGAATTTCAGTGCGTAAAGGACAAGGGCGCAAGCCTAAGCTGAACAACCGTGATCTCCGATCCCTCAGGCAGCACTGCATAAAGAATCGTCATTCATCTATAAGTGATATCACTACATGGGCTCAGGACTACTTTGGCAAACCTTTGTCAAGTACCACAATATGTAGTTACATCCACAAATGCCAGTTAAAACTGTACTGTGCCAAAAGGAAGCCCTATGTTAACATTGTCCAGGATCATCCAGACTGTTACCAGCAACAATTCCAAAAGCCAGGGTCTGTCATGGTATGGGGTTGTGTCAGTGCCCTTGGCAAAGGTAACTTGCACTTCTGTGAAGGCAACATTAATGCTGAAAAGTACATAGAGATTTTGGAGCATAATATGCTGCCTTCAAGAAAACATCTTTTCCAGGGACGTACATGCATATTTCAACAAGACAATGCAAAACCACATTCTGCACACATTTCAAAGTCCTGTCTGCGGAGGAAGAAGGTACGGGTACTTGACTGGCCTGTAAATGCTTTACCGTCCCAACTTTTTAAAAAATGTGTTGCAGGTCTGAATGACAGGAAAGGATGCGTATTTACAAATGACATGAAGTTGACCAGACAAAACATGTTCATTCAACCTGCCACAGTGATGGAGAATTGGAGCAGATTTTTTTGTTTGTTGCTGCTAACACCTCTGGTTACCTTTCTGCAGAACCCACACACTCTCTCATAATGGAGGAAATTATCTGCCGGCTTACAGATGTCAGCATCCGGCAACAGCAGTTTATGGGCTGACAAGAACGTGTGGAGCTTGCGCTTGAGCAATTAAGACTGGGGGCCACAGGCCGCGTACCCCTTCCGGAACCTTGTGTCCAGGCCCAGTAATTGCTCACCAAGTTAACAGAGCATAATGATGTTGAGGCTTATGCCGCCTTCACATGATATCGGACATTTGATTATTCTCACTTCTAAAGTCATGATTACGAGCTCATTGCATTCATATTTTGAAATGGGAGTTAATGTGCAATAAACCTAGGAAAATCGTGTTTACAATAATTACGAGAGCACGTGAAGGCAGCAGTACTTGCATACATTTGAAATAATAGCTGCTCAAGAAGGAATGGATCTGCATGAGTTCAAGCTGCCCAGCTGTCACGATTAGCTCAAATTTGTATTCTCTCTGAGAATACCATGAAAGGGCCAGGCAGCTGAAAGAGAGGTGGTGGACCACAGTCAGTATGATGAATCGTGCAGACCTCGTTGAGGCAGCAGAGCTTGCAGAGGCAGCCCAGGCTCAGGACGTCGGAGAGAGAAAAGCCATGTTTCCCTGGAGGCTGCCCCCAGAACGGCAACCACTGGAGACCAATAATCTCAAGACCAATAAGTAGGCCGGCAGTTTCGCTCCACGGGATGAGCCCATGCTCACCGACCAACACCTACCTGATGCCAAAGTATGGATACATTGTCCACCGTGATATACCGATGGAGGCGCCTGAATGGCAAGTGCGTATCGGAGGGAAGCTGGTGAAAGTGATTCTGGATTCGGGCAGCTCATCGAGTCTGGTACAATCTCAAGTCATCAAGCCCCGGCCAGGAAGCAAATCACCAATCACCATCACCTGCATACACGGGGACACCTGGAATGTGCCTGCTTCAACTGTCACCATCTCTACAGGATTGAAGTCCTGGCTGGTAGAGGTAGGAGTTGTAAAGGACCTCCTGGTCCCTGTGCTGCTTGAAAGGGATTGGCCAGCGTTTGACCACCTGTTACCAGCAACAACTATACCACCGGCTAGTCGGAGCCGGTTGAAAACAAAAGACTCAGTGTCAGACTGCTAGCCAACCAGTCCTGCTGGCCACTGACAGTGAGAGAGATGGTGAGTTACACAATTTGAGAGGATGATAGGCTACATAACTGTTGGTAACAGGTTAGGGAGGTGGAGGGAGAAGCTCGACAGTGCCCATTCCTACAAATTCTACCCGGGGCCATAAGCACATACTCACATACTCGTCATTGTGGATTATGCCACCCAATACCCAGACGCGGTAACCCTACGGAAGGCTATGCTGAAAAACATTGCCAAGGGACTGTTTCTTCTGTTCAGTCGGTTGGAAATTCCTGCTGAGAACCTGACCAACCAGGGCACCCCGTTCATGTCTAAGCTTATGGCCGACCTATGCCAGTTGCTGTGAGTCAAACAGCTCCGTACGTCAGTCTACCACCCCAAACAGATGGTCCAATTAAGCATTACAACCAAACTCCAAAGCACATATTAAGATGGGAGACAGAAGATTTACCGGGTCATGCCATTAGTGCAAGAACATCTAGCCCAGTGTGCCCAGCAACGGTTCTATAACTGGCCCGCTCAAGCTCAGGAATTCCAGCCAGGTGATCGGGTCCTTGTCCTTGTTCCATGTGCAGCTTCTAAATTCCTGATGTCCTGACAATGACCCTACACCAACAGCCTTTAGCAACCTTAGTGGCCACTGGCAGTACCTGGTTTTACCCTTCGGGGTGCACTGGGCTCCTGCAACCTTCCAGCATATAATGGACATTCTGTTAAGACCCCATCAGACTTATCCTCGCTGCATACCTGGAAGATGTGGTCATTCGCTCAAAACAATGGGAGAACCACCTGGACCGTCTCCGGAAAGTTATGTCAGAGCTGTAACGTACTGGGTTCACCGCCAATCCCAAAAAGTGTTATCTCGGGCTATGGCACGGTACCTGGGCTTTTGAATTGGACGTGGTCTGATAATGCCCCAGGAAAAAAGTTTGAGGCCATCCGCTCATTCGTCCGGCCCACAACCAAGTCCCAGGTACATGCCTTCCTGGAAGTGGCGGGTTACTACCAATGTTTCATCCCTAACTTCTCCTCAATAGCTTAACCCCTGACATATCTGACCAAGAAGAGGCTGCCTGAAAGATTGGAATGGACATTGGATACTGAAGCAGCCTTCCAAGCGTTAAAGTCAGCTTTGGTCTTCTTGCCAGTCGTTCATGCCCTTGATTTTAACTGCCCCTTCACACTAAAGACAAATGCTTCCGAATCTGGGCTGGGAGCTGTCCTGTCCCAGATACAGCATGGAGAGGAACACCTGGTTGTGTATATTAGACGGTTGCTTACTCCAATGGAAACCAAGTGAGCCACAGTGGAAAATGAAGCCCTGGCCATGAAGTGGGCAATTCTGGAATTGCAGTTTTACCTGTTGAGATGGACTTTAACTCTGGTAACTGACCATGCTCCATTGCAGTGGATAGCCTAGGCAAAGAATATGAATAATAGGGTGACTTGCTGGTTTCCTCGCCCTCCAAAACCTCCAAGACTCTGCAAATGGAAATAAAGATGGTATGTCAGGTTTGTCAGGTCTGTCTGGTGTTGCTCCCTAATCACCACTGTCTTCTCCCTTTTTTTTCCAGGACCAGGTCGACGCATAGGGAGGGGAAGTGTGACGAATATCTTGAGTGCACAGCATCGCCCTGGAATTACTTCTAGTCATTCAATCAGCAACCTGGAGCAGTCGCTGATCGGCCACACCTATGCTTCATTAGGAAGAGAGGATATAAGCAGAGGAAGAGAAAGAAAGGGTGAGCTAGTTCTCCACTGCAAGAGATGTTAATAGTTTGTTCTCTTTGTCTCTGCCAGATTCAAGTGAGGATTGACGGATCAGCACTGTCCTTCCACTAGAAAACCACATTCTTCTTCTGCACCTTTATCATTTCATCAACCGTTAACCACAGTACTTCCCACTTTAAGACTCTCGTCTCGTCTTGATCCCCTGCCCCTTTGAAAGTGAAAGTGCCCTTTCGATAGCGCTGCGGTGTTCCCGCGAACGCGTTCCCGTCCGGAACAAAATCCCGTCTGGAACGCAATTCTTACCGACAATCTATGACACCCCTCCCCACCGGAAGGCAATTCGCAATCTACGACACCCCTCCCTACCGGAATGCGATTCTTACCGGCAATATATGACACCCAACCCCCGATTACGGTTGTAATCGCAATCGTTTTGACCCTTGATGTCATATGCTGAATGTGACATGAGTTGCTTTGTTGTTGTTGTTGTTGTTGCTGTTGTTGCTTTTGCAGACATAAACCAACTACATATAAAAAAGGATGGATTTGTAGAGTTTTGAAACAAAAACAAAAAAACTTTGAATTTAGAATCAACAATATTGTTGTTTCATTTAACAATCATTGTTTAACATGTTCATACTGAACCAATAGACCATTTTAACATGAGAAATCGAATATTAACAAAATGTATGGGTGTAGGTAAAAAAATGAAAAAAGAAAAAATCTTTTCATGAAAACTATTAAAATGGATTTATAGCGTTTTGGAAAAGAGCTCCTCATATATATATATATATATATATATATATATATATATATATATATATATATATATATATATATATATATATATATATATATATATATATATATATATATATATATATATATATATATATATATATATAAAGAGAGAGAGAGAGAGAGAGAGAGAGAGAGAGAGAGAGTCAAAAAACTGCTAGATGAAAAGGGAGTTTATAGTATCAACAAAATAGCAACAACTTGAGATGTGCACATCTTAATTATGTCCAACATAGCACAAAACAAAAGTGTTTGAACAGAACACTAAAATCAGCAAGTCATAACACTTGGTCAGTATACAATTATCCCGCTCATTTCAGGAGCCTGATTCTCAATATAATGACACAACAGCTCATTTTAAAGCAGTCAGAAATCGTGTTGTCTTTCTGCCTCAGTGCCTGAGCTGTAGATGATGAGCTAATCCTTGGAGGGCCAGTTCATCTGCTGATGGCTACCAGCAAATCTGAGCTTAAACTCTACATGGTGCACAAGGTGATATTGACTACTTCTGCTCCACTTGAGCAGAGATATATTGCCATTTAATGATGGAAAAGCAGTACAACAAAGATCAGTCTGCAGCACGGCACATATCGAACATTTCAACAAGTACCTGCAACATAAACTAATAAAAAAAAAAATAGAGCTATATGAATGAAGTAGAAAATTAATCTTTTTTTTTTATAATAATAATTATGAGCAATCAATGAAACATATATTTTCAAGTATATAGAACATACATGCAGTTCTTAAGTGACGTCGCTGACTATCCAAGGATAATTGACGAGCAGATTTTTCAGCTATCATGTGATAATGTCTTATTTCATTTTCAGAGAATATGACAACTCTAATTACAGAAGTCCATACAGTCACTAGTATCATTAAATAACTATTATTTGGTATGAAATGCTTTCCGTGGGCTATGAGATAAAGGTGATCATCAAAGAAAATCGACACCGTAATGAGTGCCACAGGTAATGTTACTTTGTCCTTAATTATCTTGTATCTGAACTGCGAAAAAGGAAATCAAATGCAGGTTCTATTTTCACAAAAAAACACACAAAAAAAAAACAAGTAGCATATGGTCTCCCTGATCTTGCCAAGTAAGACATGTTCCTGGATCAACATATTTTGTTGATCCTGGAACAACATTTCTGTCTGAAAATTTTGTCTTAACGCTATCCCTACCACTGAACCTAAACCTAACCCTGCCCATAACCTATCCCAATAAGATGTTGATCCAACAACATGTTGAAATAATGAAATCATGTTCACCACTAGCATATTAATTGGTGAAAATGTAAAATTAAATAAATAAATTAATAAATATTTATAACATTAAAAGCAATGCAGTGATTTATGTGCTTAAACAAAGAGCCCTTTGTCTCTAGCATTACCATTACTGCTTTCCATGTAAATAGTAACCATGGCTTGGTTTTGTCTCAAATAAAAATAACAGATTCACATTCTCCAAAGCGAAGCAGATCACCCAGACATATAAAGCTGTCACCTAGGGGACACACAAAGATACAGACTCAACAAACAGAGTGGCCATTTGTCACTTGGCTGTTCCGTGCTGCCGTTGTTGCCATTGTTAAAACACATCTGTTACACCTCTCAGACACCTTTCGGTTTTTAATTAATGAAGATTTGGCTTTGTCACCCCACGTGTGATGGTAATAATAAATCAGCATAATATGATAATTCAGACATAACAACGAGATTGCAGAGTGTACTGCAAAAACTGACTCTCCTAGTCTTCAGAACTTGATTTTTAATGTAAATGCCTCACTGAAACAGTAGCTCAAACCATACAAAGGTTTAATGAGGACCAGTAGTAAATGGCTAGTATGCACCATTGATTTTAAAGCTCTGATATGAAAGATTATAACACAGTCAGAAATTCTTGAAAGCGGCATGACAAATTGAGAGATATCCGCAAGCATAAGACTCATTAAAAACCCTGCTATACTAAAGTGCTGTCGTTAGACGTTATTGGCCTTTTTAAATCTGACTCCACCTGATGACACCAGAAAAAAGCCCTTTTTTGGATATGGTAGTGATATGGTATGCTAGATATGAAAATTAAAAATGATAATTCGCTGGCTCATTTTGCTCAGAGATGTGCAATTATGTTGGCTCCATTGCAGAGCAAAAAGAAGATACCAATAATTCATTTATTTATTTTGTACAATTGTTTACATTTGCATAATTTTAGATCATTTAAATACATATGTTACATGATGCTCTCAAGTGTTTTATGTTTTTGAATCTGTTTTGACAGACAAAAGTTCACTTTTGTGCATTGGAGAGCTCAAAAGCATCTGAAGCTACATATAGTTTTTACATCATTTATCAGTGTATTTATGAATGCATGCATGATGAATCTATTTACACAGGAATCAACTGAGAGTAATTGTGCAGCACACATTCAAAATGTAATTGTTTTATGTCATATCAGTGTTGAAATAAAATAACGTGTTGATTGTGATGATAACAGACGTTTATGACACTTCTGATTTGACATGCAAAAATGTGTGAAGGCGAGTAAAAGATGCATGTAGTGAAGAAGGGTAGACTGTAAAGTGAAAGACTACAAAAAAGTAAAAAGGTACTAATAAGTAATCCATTGTTTCCTATAGTGTTCTACCTGAAAAATTTTAATAATTTGCATGCATTTGATCTATTTTATTTGCAAATGATAAAGCATTACGTAAATGTTATATTTTTTAATCATGAATAAAGTTATCAAGATTTCTTTTTAAAGAAAATTATTTTCGACATTAAATTGATCAAAATCTAAACTAAAGATTTTCAAATTAAAGGTAGGGTAGGTAAGAATAATCTAAAACACTTTTGTCCAAATTTGTTTAAACTTTATTTATATGTCAATACATAATTAAAATGTAAGTTGTCTGAAAAAGAGAGTATAAAAATCGAGTGACTCTAGACTTTTTAATCTTCAATAAACACTGCTCAATGATTTTCGTTTGGGACGAAACAAGTGATTGGCTTGTGCAACTGTCACTCTCTCTCGCTACCATGGCTACCACCCCTTTTGCTACAGGATCTGCCCACATGCGCGCACCTCTCCTAGTTGCCCGCCCTCTTGCACGAACTCTGTATACATGAAGTATAGGCCTTCCCTGTACGTCACCTAGCAGCACAGTGTGCAAAGACATGGAAAACGCCACGCTCACGACACGCTTGCAGAGTGTCGCCGGCCTTAATGCGTCTTCCAGCTGAGCGTATCGCACTCATGTGTTTTGGGGGCGTGGATTTGGAAAGAGCCCAGAAGGGAGTGAATGGAAATAGTGAGCTGTCTTTAAAACAGTCGTGAGAGGTCTACAGACACTCAATTTTTATACTTTCTTTTTCAGAGTACTTACATTTTAATTATGTATTGATATATAAAGAAAGTTTAAACAAATTTGGAAAAAAAGTTTTTTAACCAATTCTTACCTACCCTACCTTTAAGTTATAAAATGCTTTTTTTTCAAATAAATGCTGTTCTTTTAAACTTTATACTCATTAAAGAATGATAAAAAAAAACACGTCTCACTACTGTAACCCTTGTTTCCTGAAGCCGTCTGGGCATACATCTCGAGTACTGGGCCTGGCGTCGGACACCTCTGCTGCATCTGACCAGGGTTCGCCAACTGGGGAACTCACCTGGAGAGTCTAGAAGTCACTTGTATCCCCCATTAGAGGAAAGGCACTGTAAGCAAGACACCAAGCCAGCTTTCCCGCCACTTACCTATTATACTTTTAACACACGGGAAGAATCTGGCTCCACCCAGAGATTATAAAATCTCATTATTACGGCTTTTTCACACTGCAAGCATGAGCAGCGTGTGAGCGTCACATCAGCGCAACCATAAATGCAGCTGCAGATGCGCCAGAGTATTCACACAGGAAGCGTTTGTACAGCGTCACAGCAGCGGTGCCAACGCTACATATAATGCTATTTCTTTATAAAGACAACTGGCCTATATTTGTTTTCAGAAGTTGGTAATTTATAAACTCGATAGTCTTTGAAAGTTTGTTGACATGGGGAGGTGTAGGCTTAAACATTTGCATGTAAATGCTAAACACAACCAAGAAAACAGCTCCAATCATGTCGTTTCATTCATATTTCGATATGTTTACAAGACAGCAAAAAACTGCACCGGGTTTGATTCGGGTAGTGCTAGAGCTATACCTGTCTAAGTATTACATAATAATCTAATAGTGAATCATATTTTATGGCTAGTTTACCTTATTTTTATAATTATAACCATAATTTCACCCAAACCGAATAATTAAAACACGTTTGAATGGGTAAATCTTCTACAAATATTTTTTATTAGTTCATTTTCTTTTCTGACATATTCCAGTTCTTGTTAAAACACACTACACATGCTTCTTGTGTGCATTCTGGGCACTTTTTGTGTGAAATCATCTTTTTATTTTGTCATCAAAAGTGTGCTTTCACTTTAATTGAGCATCAGCAGATCAGCAAAAATAGGCTCGGCGTTGAAACCCCCGCTTCACTGCTGCTCACGTGACGCTCCTGCTTGATGCTCATGCACTGCTCCTGCTCCCGGTGTGAATGCTCTCATAGGTTAACATGCACGCCGAAAAAAAAATGTGCTGCTCACGCGCCGCTTAAGTTTTCTTCGCCAAGGCAATGGGATCCACTATCCAGTGGACCAGCCTCTGTTTGGTGTCAGCCTTTCCCTTCTGCAGACCTCCAAAGCAAACAAAGAGCTGTTTGGAGCTCCTAAAGCTCTGTGGGTGGTCCACGTAGATACACAGGGCGTTAATGAGTCACAGCAATGCGAGGGCATGGTCTCACAAACTGGTCTTGAAAAGGAGTTGTGGGAACTTTCCAGGTCGGGATCTTAGGACTACATGAGGGTCTACCAGCCCAAATTTCAGGCATGTTTCGCTGACCGTAAAAGACTGCAGGTCTACCACCCTATTGATGGATGTAAACGCGGTCAGGAACACTGTCTTAAGTGACAGGATCTTAAGCTTGTCTGAATCTCAAAGGGCGCTCTCTGCAGGGCCGCAAGTACTAAATAGAGGTCCCAAGAGAAGAGGAGGTATGGCCGAGTAGGATTTAGTCTCTTGGCACCTCTCAAGAACCTGATGACCAGGTTGTACTTCCCCAAAGGCCTACCATCCACTACATCGTGATGAGGTGCAATAACAGCAACATAAACATTCAAGGTGGAGGGAGACAGCCTTCACTCCAACCTCTCCAGTAGGAAGGAGAGCACAGTGCTGATTGGGCATTTACGGGGATCTTTCTGATGGGAAAAACACGAACAGACTCAACTTCAAGGCATAAGCTCACATGGTAGAGGGTGCTTGAGTGATATTGACAATGGAGAATGGATTTTGGAGAGGCAAACAGGCCTACCTCTGCATCTCAGTATCAACTCCAGATCATCTGGATCACCTGGGGATGGAGTCTCCATTCTCCCGGAAGCGTGAGCTGTCATGAGGAAGCGTGGCCACATGATTGAGCTCTCCCAGAATTCAAATGGCGAACTGAGCCACTGCTGACTCCAGAGGCGATGGTGGGCGAGTTGAGACATGGGATGTGAACGTACACTGCCCCGGTGATGTAAGCCACCATCACAGTGTTGTCCTTCTGGACCAATACGTGCTTGTCCTGCAGCAACGGCTGAAACCGACCGAAAGAGCCAGCGGTACTTCTAGTAACTCGGGACAGTAGATATGCCACTGCAGTCAAGGCTGCGTGCCCTCGGTCCTGCTCCTGAATGAATACAGGCAGTTAAACACTGACTGTGTGCGCTTGATTGTGAGACATGCCGTCATGTTGACTGAATCCAACTCCATACCAAGAAAAGAGATACTCTGCACAGGAGAGTTTGCTTTTTTCCCAGTTAACCTGAAGCCCCATATATCTGCGGTGCCTGAGCACCAGGTCCCAGTGTTCACACAACAGATCTCGAGAGTGAGCTAGAATGATCCAGTCATCGTTTTAGTTGAGAATGCAAATGCCTACTTCCCTTAGTGGGGCAAGGGGAGTCTCCACAACCTTTGTGAAGACATGGAGAGAAAATGACAGTCCGAATGAGAGGACCTTGTACTAGTATGCCCAACCTTTGAAAGCAACCCTAGCCAGGTATTAGCGGGACGTAAGGCATAGCATCCTGAAATATGCTTCCCCATAACATCAGTTTGACTGAAATGGAACATGTATGTTTGTTTCAAAATGTATATTTCCAAAATAAAAAACAACTTTTCAACATTGAAAATAATGTTTCTTGAGCAACAAATCATCATATTAGAATTATGTATCAACCCTTTGATTTACAGTCACACCAGTGTGATCCTGAGGGAAAATATAAAGTCAAGAGCAAAATATAAACTCCCAATTGCACCTTTGTATCATGCAATTCTGAGAAAAAGTAATTATTGCGAGATATAAACATGCAATTGCAAGAAACAAGTTAGACCTGTGAGATAAAAAGTAACATTTTTATTTATTTATTTATTGGGTGGCAGAAACAAGCTTCCATATGGTGAGCATAAGATACATCTTTCAAACATATTTAAAAAATCTTACCAACTCCAAACTTTTATACAGTTACAAATTACTCCACTGCATTTTCACTCATGTTTGATATAATTCTCATTTTCATAAAGATTTCAGTGAGAGGAAAAAAGATCAGTAGCTTCAAATATTTCAATGATAGTGAACAAGTCCCAAAACATTAAGGTTATTTAATTTTTTTTTTTTTTACAATTTATGATCTAATTCTATGGCCATTGTTTGTTGTACAATGCATGTGGTTCTTTAGATTACATCTTCCACATATATGAGACAGGGAAAAGCCTGACACTATGGGACTAGGGTGAAACTTTTCAAAGAATAAGAAAAGGTAAAAGAAGAAGAAATCTTCTGGTTGGGTTATATGAATGTCCAGGGGACATGGTGTCCATGTTTTGCTGAGACGGACAAATGTATCAGTCAGAGAGGGGAATGGGTTCAGAGACATGGTGGTTATTGCTTACAATTTAGCCCCAACAAGCATCATCTGCTTTTCAACACAAATTACCTGTACCTCTTCCTCTTGGCTATGCTTGGTAATAGGCAGGTCATGATGACTAGAGAAAGTAGGTGAAGCCACCATTTCTTCTACTGAGCTTTATGGGCTAAGCATCACAAATTCACGACTTCCTATCCTGCAACACAATGGCTTAAGGGGGAACACAGGGCACACAGGACTGTTCAAGAGATGGACTGTACTTTATCTAGGAAGATGGCCTCCTCACTGAACACTGAACTCAACTTGTCAATCATCTGTCAGTGGCATTACAGTTAATCGACTTTTATATGTTTTCAGATCTCATGTACTGTGGGGGCAGGTGGCTCAGTGGGAACAGCTGTATACCGTGCCCTGGAAGATTCAGGTTTAAATTACGCTTTAGGCCCTTCCTGTGACCGCTGGTAGTTTGCCCTTCGGCAAAGCACATAATGCTCATCTGGTCTAGAGGTGCTATGCTTTGACTGCACCTGTGCTTGAATATATTTCCGGAAATTTACAATACAGCCAAAAGAATTACATATGTATGCAGAAATCATTCTAATATTGTGCTCATTTGGTCCTTAAGAAACTTTTTTTTTTGTATTATCAATGTTGGAAAGTCTTGTTTCCTTGAGGATACGTTGATGAATAGAAAGTTCTAGTCTTTACTGTCACTTTTGATCAATTTAATGCATTGTTAATGAAAATATAAAAGTATTATTTTTTAGCATACTTTTGAATGGTAGCGTATTTACACAAACAAACAAATGCTAAAAGAATAATAAATATGAATTATTAATTAGTAATAAATAATAAATATTAAAGCCAAAGAATTGTCTCAAACTTTCTATTGAGACTGGTTTCAAAGGAATACATTGCACAAACAACAATTAAGAAATATAAATATAACATAAGAGCATTGTTTTTGAAAGTCTTTCAGTCACACATAACTTCAGGCTAAAGGCACTTGGACAAGGATCATCATAGCATAAAATGTGTTGCCATAGAAACATGCCATGCAAACAAAGCACTCAAGAAATGAGTGGGTGCCCTAGAGAACTAGTTGTCATTGTTGCAGCCCTCTATATTCTTTTTTCACATTGCTCATCTTTGTTTTCTTCTTTCATTGCCATTCCACTAGCACTACAAAACAAAAAAGTGAAGGTATAGATGAACTTAATCTGGCCTACTGGAAAAAAATAATACAAAATATGATGATAAAGAAAAAGTTATATGAAACAAACAAAACAAAGCCTTTTCATATAAAGTTTATTGTAATAGGACAAGGGCTGATCTTGGAGAGCGTGTAGTACAGCATTAGCACAGGATATTTGGATTGAATAGCACTCAGTTGCATTCAAGAAGACAGCAGAATGGTACAGATTTCTCATGTATTTAATTTCCTGTTCCAGTTAGATACTAATAGAGTTATGGGCCATTTTCAGGAGCATGTCTTCCTGTTGATTTTTTCCTTGGGTGTTCCTCTGTTATGTTGTTATATTCCGTAGGACTATTAAAGTAGGATATTATAACTCAAAATACGTATGGGGGGTTGGGCAACGATGGTAGAGAAAATAAATCAATGGCTTTAATTTGATCTAGATTCAAACTGATGCTTAAAAGCTACATTTTATTGGTAGCCGAGACGGGGGATGTGTCTCCTCTTTGCCAGAACATCATCTTTCTAGTGGGTGGCCAAGAGGACGGGCACAAGCACAGAGCTACTGGCAGTGCTTGATGAGGTGTACTGATGCTTATTGTGCCTTATCATTGCTGCCATAAATCCAGCTTCACATGTCTCCTTCACTGAGACTGGGCTGGCATGCACCAGATGTCCCCAAGGTTCAGGTATGGCTCATATTTATAGAACATGAAAGATGGTTGAATGAATCGGTAAGACTTTACAATAAGGTTCATTAGTTAACATTAGTTAACTATATTAGTTACCATGAACTAATAATGAACTGCACTTATAAAGCATTTATTTATCTTTGTTAATGTTAATTTCAACATTTACTAATGTATTTTTAACTATGAACTGCTGGATTTTTATTTACTAATGTTAACCAAGATTAACTAATGCTGAACAGAGTTCATGGTTGGTTCATGTTAACTAATGCATTAAATAATGTTAACTAATACAACCTTACTGTAAAGTGTTACCTATGAATAAATTAATAACTCCATGAATGACCATAAACATAACAAATCATCCAATATGATTTTTGAGTTACTTTTAGAACATATAGGCAAAGGGTATAAAAGAACAATGAAACACAAAAAAATTGATACACTGTAAGTAAATCACATTATATTTGCTACATATTACATGCCTTTCCCAAGTGCACTTCACACTTAAAGTTTATACATTTTCCAAAAGGAGGATTGATTCAATAAATTAACTTTTTGGGTTCCTTCAAAAATGTTTATAATAATTAAAAAAATAAATAATAAATCTTAGCGTAAAGAATATTTTAATGATCCAAAGACTTGTTTTTCTCTTAAACAAAACATTTACATACAGTACACAAGAGCATATACATTCACCAGCAGCACACCAGCGCCAGAAAAAATAAATAAAAATGACACTCAAAATTGTCCTGTTATAGCTACCATTCAATGTGAAACTTAGCAAAACATATGTTACTTTCTGGAGCAGAAACAATGCAACCTCTGCGTCTGTTTTCAGGCCTTTTCTTTTAGGTGTCTCCAGTGCTGGAAAGCTTTTCTAATATTAACGCAGGTTCTAAAATTGATAATAACCCTTATTGTTTCCATGTTATTCCACTGACCTTTTCTCTTTTGAAATGTCTCTCAGCCATCTTTCAGTCTGATCCACTTTCAACAGCATTTCTCATAAATTGCTTACAGCACAGGTTTTTCATGGAACCATAGATGCCAATAAAGAACATGTATTTTTAAGAGTATACTACAAAACTACAATTAATAGTTCATAATTAGCTTAACATCAGTTGAAAAGCTTGCAAGAATGAGTAAATGGCTGAACTGGAGCCCATATAAGAGTTTTGGAGCTATGTCTCGTATTACCTTTACATACAAATATAGAGGAAGTAGACATGTGGAAGCAGATGTGCATGCATCCCTCATGGGCCTAAACCATGGTGCTGCTGCCATTTAGGCACAATAGCTTCTTCTCTAAACACATATTATCACAACTTAAGTATTTAACATGTTCCCCTGTGACGTTTGATGTCATGGTTAAGTGTGGTTGTAGTAAACACACTGGGGGGATCTAAGGAACCCATAATTAAAGTTGATCAATAGTCACGTAAATGTTGTTGTAAGCATACACAAATATGCCTCTTTCTCCATTTAAGTGATTGCTAAAATGTAACTTATATTCCATAGTTTTTACTGTAATGAAAATAAAACTTTGTGTGTGTGTGTGTGTGTGCGTGTCAGATTAGCATTTTTATGCATTTAAGGAAACTAGGACTTTCTCTTTATTTTAGATGTTACAGTAATACTTCAGGAAATTATGCTTTAAAAGAATGACCCCCTTTCCTCCTGTCAATAATCATTTAATTCACATTAATTAATTAAGTGAAATTAATGAACAAATTGGCAAAGACATTCAACTTTAACTGAATTTTGTTCAGACATATTGGTTAAGGTTAAGCAGGTTGAACTTTTATAACACAACCTTGAGAAAAAAAACATATGAGCATTACATTATTATGTATATAAGTTTTATAAGCTTTTTTTATGGAATTTACATAATGAGTTGTATTACATAAATGATAATATCTGGTTTGATTCACACATAAATAATTTCCAACAAATGAGTCTGCTATTAAGTAATGTCCATATTTAAAAGCTGAAGTTAACAAACACCAGCGTCAATGACAGCAAGGCTAAAGGCAAGATCTTAACACATGAAGATATAAATGAGATTATCCTGTTTCCCCAAGGACTTTTGTTCATATAAAATCTTGGCATTGAAACCAGTGGCTTTTAAACAAATTTAATAAAAGCATTCATGATGAAATTACCTAATGTCTATTGACATTTTATCCAGGCATTATTAAAAAGGCCCAGGATCTGGTTATGATTCTCTTTCACGTTTGTAAATCGTATCCAGTATGTTTTATTCTTTGGCTATCTTTGCAGATTGATCAGAGTAGACTTTGCTATGTCTGTTTTTGGTTGTGGACAGTTTTATTTTTCTTTAAAACTTAGTCAAATGCATGCACGAAATAGTCCGTCCAAATGAGAGCACATTTCCATACAAGCATAAAGTAGGGGTATGGTTAGGCTCAGGGTTTGTACCTGGACAGATCCTGACTTGATACCTGCAAGGATAGCCATGAGCCACCATTGTGCCCTTGAGCGAAGCACCTCATATAGGTTGCTCCAAGGGAATTGCCCTTGTAAAAGTCCAGTACCTGATCATGTGACATAAAAAAGGTAGTGACTCTAAGTTAAAAGGAAGAGATTCTATTATATTTAAAAGCACCATGAAATTGCTTGAAGAGGGCATTGAAAGATTTCCTTTTAATACTAAAAGCGTGACATATCTAAGGGCTACATATCTATATACGTGTATATATATATGTGTGTGTGTGTGTGTGTGTGTGTGTGTGTGTGTGTGTGTGTGTGTGTGTGTGTGTGTGTGTGTGTGTGTGTGTGTGTGTGTGTGTGTGTGTGTGTGTGTGTGTGTTGTTTTTTTTCGAAACACATCGCTACAACATAGTTAAAAACATAATAATAATGAATAATTTCTGAACATTGACTCTCAGTCATATTTACCCTTTTCTCATGGTTTCTCAAAAGAATTCATAAAAGTATAGAATATAATAGCATAGTTCTAAAAGGGGCTCATTGTAACGCAGTGTTATTACGGACCCCATCTGCGCAACTGGGATTTAAACTGCGGCTCGCGTCTTCTGCTGTTAGATCAGCTTTAAAGAACGATCCCAACTGTTAAATAACAGATAGAAGATTCAAATAATATCACATTTGTCTTATTTTAAATAAACACAAAAACAGAGATGAAAAATAAACTTAAGTTATTCAGCTGAAGTGAATAACACTCATTATCTCTTCCTGTCCATCACCCCCTTGCAACTTACAGGACTTAAAGGATCTGCTGCTAATATATTGATGCCAGATACCACAGCACACCTTCCGGGGTGTAGTGGAGTCCATGCCTCAGCGGGTCAGGGCTGTTTTGGCAATACCAATGTCGTATTTAACTTAAGAGAGGGTTCCTAAATGCGAATATTGTCAAGCCAACTTTTGGCAGTCCCATCAGATGTGCTTTGGTTCTGCTGTGATCTTTGCTCTCTGGTGTTTCAGCGATGACTAATCTGAATGCCTCTGATTATTAGACATTAGCATTTATAAACTCGCACGTGTTTGTTAAAATTATAAGAGATTCCTTTTGAGAAGACTAAAAAATTCAACCCGCCAAAGTGGCTAGTGGGAGTGACTGTTTTACACGCCACAGCTGAAATCCACCTGTGAACGTTGGATTGGTTTCCCGCCAAACACAGAATTTTCTGTTATTTGTGCAAAAAACTCATCCCCGCCAAACATGGAATTTTCCATGTTTTCACTGTTAGACGCTATTACGCAACTCCTGAATGAGTACAGAATTTCCTGATCAAAACACACGTGAGGAAAACGCAGAAACACAAGCTATCGTATGTCAGCAGATGCATATGTAAAATAACGTAATCATCATAATTAAACATCATATAAATCAAAACTAACGTCACGTAATGAAATGTGGACCCAGGAAGAGCTACAGGACTGTGCAAACAGTAGGGGTGTTGATGGACTCCAACTACTCCATCTGTGTTTGATCATCGCTATGAATCTGATCTGGATGCAGTCTTCAAAATGTTGCTTTTTTTATGAAACTTACCCATATTCAAGTGTTCATAAAAAAGGAATGCATAAAGCTAGAATAAAATGGTTGTCTTGATATATTGCATAATCAGATATTCATAAAACAAAATATTCTATGGACTATTACATTTTTGTGAAAATGGTCAAAAACCCTGGCGGTGGCTGGCAAATTTGTTTATAAAAACGCTGCTATGTATATATAAGTAAAGTGTAATGTGTATAAGTAAAAATATAAGTGTGTGTGTGTGTGTGTAAATGTAAATGTTTAGAAGGCACTAGCAAAACCTCAAAGCTAGACATGGACTAAAAACCACAAAAAAAATTGTTCATTGGGTTTATGGCAGACAATATTATACATCAAGCATACAGTATCTGGTTTTTTTGTGTTTTTTTGAAAATGTTCCTAATATGGACTATGGACTGCCTATGATTTGTTTTGTCCCTTTTTAAGATTGTTGCTATGTGACATTAATGAGCAAAATGCAATAAAAGACTGAAGAAAGCTCATTTGATCATCTCTGCAGTAAGAAGAGAAAATGCACAGTAAATAATGAGCCAATCAAACTTTTAGACCAGAGATCAAGGGAGTCAAATGCACAAACCTTGCATGACATCTGTTGTTAGTATGTTTCTTCACCTTAGAAAAACCTCCTCCGCACCCCCTCCACCTCCAGACCAAAACACACACACACTCTCACACACACACACACACACACACACACACTGAGCTTGAGCCAGAATCCCCACTTCTCTAAGAATCAAACAATTAAGAAAGTTGCTTTCCTGAATCCACCAGCTGGATGTGCTTTAATCTCAGATTCTCTGCGAACTAGAGAGACAGTGGTGCAAATTATTTGCTTGTTTTACATCACATCACATGTCAACTATAATGATGGAGGCCCACGCAAGATTTCAGCGGACAAAAAAGCAGCATGCGTATGTCTCAGTAAACCCACGAGAGCAGCAGCCTGTGAAGCAAAACAGCTTTCACTTTCATGCCTTTTTTCCCCTCTATTTTTTGTAAAAGTTTCAAGTAAAATTCTCCATTAGAATGGCAGCATGAAGCATAGTTCTGTAAGCCTTGAGTCGTTTGAAGAAAGTACTTTTCTGTGTTTTTTTTTTTTAGAATTCCATTACTTTTAGATGGAATGCTGATGTAGAAAGATGGATGAAAGTGAAACCACGCTTTTTAAATATTTTAGGTCGTGCTGTTTCGAATTAAAGTGTATATGTTTAGTATAAAAAAAAAATTAAAAAAAATTGCAACATTAATTATCCAAGAAACTGGTAAAAAAATAGAATTACACTACACCTCAACTGTGTGTTGATAGGCTATTGTGGACCAGGAATGAAGTAGAATATGTATGTTTTATTTAAATCCCATTTAACTCGATCAGATTTTTTATACACTAGGTATGAGCATACAGTGACTTTTGGGAAATTAACCAAGTATCATTTTATTCTATTTTTTTAACCAACAAACAGAATTCCAATTATTTAGATGCATGCAGTGTGAATTCAGACCTCCAGAAAGGGGTCACATGTATGAAGACCTCTCAAAAATTCACCAAGAGCTTTGCAACACCAATCTCCATATGAATATAAATAAATACTGTCAGCAATGTGTGTGTGTGTGTGTGTTAGTGTGAGTTTGTGTGTGTGTGGGGGTGGGGGTCTTGGGGGTTATAAAACTTCTAGAGGCTTGTAATGTAATGCTATACTTTCAATGATAGACACGGGAGTGTTAGGGAAGCCTGTCATTATTTTCATAATTGATTTTGGAGAAAAATGTTACCCTTCAACTTTAAAAATCTGTCATAATGCAGAAAAATAAATATATCTTCACGTTCAAGGGCCCTGGAGATGGTCTCCTAAGCCATCTGCGCTTCACAAAATTGATGTGAGCAAGTGAACGAGTCGACCGTTGACATACTAAAATATAAAATAAAAATCTTTAATAATATCTTCTACAATCCTTTAATGTATCCACATCAATCTCTGTTTCCTGCCCCACTGACCAATTGTTTTACGCCAGACTAAATAAATGGGACAAAACCAGATGATCTATCTAGGGAGTATGCTGTGATAGTGTTTGTTAAGAAGGCTCCTATAAGGAGGTTGTACGCTGTAGTTTAGCACACGCAGCCATTTTCAAAATGTATGTAATAGCAGGAAACAGAATAAAACACCATGCCTTTGTGTCAGTCTGGGTAAAAAAGAAAGGACATTTCTGTCTGTTTTAAGTAATGCTGAATGACAAAAGGATGAAGAGGCTCTAGCAGCAGTCTGACGAGATGGGGAGATTACCAGTGGGAGAAGATTCTTGAAGATGGCAGTCTTTCACAGGCCACTTGACTTAAGCTGTCATGATACCATCTGATAATCCTCACTGGCCAAAGTTTTTTTAATTTATTTTTTAGGATGAATGTCACATATGCAGGGAGAATACATATCAAATTAATGTAGTATTTTTAATTCATCCATGTTTTTTTTAACCTGCAAGTAATGCACCATAGAAGTCATGATGATTTGCTAATCGTGTAAAGCACAAAAAAATTGTTGGCTTGCACTCTAGGCCAAATCCCAGAGGGGAAATGGTGGCATAAAGGAATGTGCTGGAAACCTCGGTGGTGGTCAAGTGCCATAACAAATTTCCCCTGAACAAAGCATGAAATCATAAGATGATCCAAAGGGGGCTGTACTCTGACAATTTTGACCCCCTTTTGAGGAAGAAGAACAGAGGGAGGGGGAAGGCTTTCATGGTAGAAATCTTTTTTTTTTTTTTTGCTAAAATGTCAACTTTTTCACAGCACTTGCCATAAACATGTGGCTTTGTATGGCTTGTTCAATATGTAAAATATATTCATTGAAATCCTAAAGCTGACAATGTTACACTTTTCCTTTATTAACTGAGGCTACAGGAATCCCGCTCCGCTGATTTATTTAATGAAACACTCAAGTGGCTCTAGGGTACCAAGGCACCAAATGAATAAGGCGTGCACCAGTGCTTCTAAATTCAGATATATCACTACAATTAAAAAGGCCAAACTGCCTGTTCTGTATTCAGATTCAGACTACAAAATGCTCCTCCACAGAAGCTTGTGGTATTGAAAAGATTATTATGCATCAAAGACATTTGCAAAAGCTCTGCCCACAGCAGCTCATTGCTTCTCATTCGTGGCACTACTTCACTTCTGCACTAGTTAGATGTCACTGGGGGACTGTTATCGGGACTGACTCTTCATTCCGAATTGGAATGTGTCAGGGATCAGTGATTTTAAAACTGGTCATGGGGCAATTTTAACCACCACAAAAGCTGCATGTGGCTGGCTGGAAATGATAGTGACAACTGGAACACTAGTACAAGCATATCCCATTGCATCTGCATGGCATCCTTTAACTCTTTGGTGGCATAAAACCACGTTTCGCTTTTAAAATCTGAAGCACTCTTCAAGATAACAAGTGAAAGCCATCAAATGCTGCAGAAGCAGTGAGGGCGACAAGGTGGAGTATATACAATGGATTTCTTAAAGAGTCATTAGCTAGGTGATTCACATTCAAGACTATGCTTCACTGGATACATGCTTGGTCTTTGAATTCTTAACAAGATACAGAAAGACTGAACATTGATTCGGCTGCTCCTCCCTTTGGAATAACAGAGCGATTGAGTGTTGCAGAAGCTACTGTGGAACTAGCAGTTTCTAAGCTACAATAATTCAAAGCAGTTCAAATACAGTCAAGCTACTTTTGACCTAAACTGAAACTAGTTAAGTGGTAATATCTGAGTATATGATTTGTTTTCAAAATCCGAATTTAACTGGCAAAAAAGACCTATGGAAATCTCAAATGTGGTGACAGCAAACTTCAACAAGTCAATTTGCACAAAATTAAACTAAAGTTACTGAATTGAAAACATGGTGATGAACAGCAATATTGCAATTAAGCACTAATGTTTAAACAAACAGACAAAAAAACAAAAAAACATGTCAAAAATGATCTACAATTTCATTGTTACTCTATGAAAAATATTGAGTGAAGATTTTTCTACCTTTCCAACTCACCAAGTGGAATGTCAAGGCATGTAAAGTTTAAAAGAGTTCCCACGCTCTCACGTCATTCAAAACAACCTGTGTGCTATATTCCAAGACATCTAAAGACATAAAAGAAAATTTTATTCACTGATCATTTTCTTTGATTAAAAATGACACATTTACAACAAGTCTTTCTAATCATTCCCCAATTGTTTGTTGGCACCCCCACTATGAGAGCAGCATGAACATTAGGAAAATAACAGCATAAATGTTTGGACTGAGGTGAGTTAATAATGACAGGTAAATGATTCCTTAAATATCCTCATAGCTGTGTGAACCTTTATGTGTTAATATAGCGGAATTCTTCTATTGTTGCCTTTCTGACTATTTGACAGGGGGCTCTTTTGAACTGTAGCTCACAGACACTTGACTTGGAATTCATTGGTCACTCAGTAATTGCAAACCAGCCAGCAGAGAAGCTCTAAACTTTTCAACTTTTTCAATCATGCTTCACAGACAAGACACGCTTTTGAAGTTACCGTGCATTATATACTTTGTTTCCAGTATAAGGCTGTGCACATACAGTACAATAACCACAAAAACAGCATTGCATATAAGCGGTTCCTGCAGATCCATAGCAGTTTTAGTCATTTTCCTGTAACTAATCTCAATGAATTGCATCTCACATTACAATCTGTAATAGCCTATATTTTTAGATTGTAATACTTGATATTAGATGGGTACTACTATTATATTATGTAATAACATTTGAATGAATAATTTAATACAATGCACTTATTGTGTACACACATGTTTTTACATTGTACTTACATTTTTTTAAAATACTTGCATGTAATTACATCTGTAATTCATTTCTGTAGTTACATTTATTATTACACTGTTGACACTTCCCTTACACCTGACCCTACCCTTAAACTTACCCACACCACCACACCTGTCCCTAACCCTACCCGTATCCCACCTCAATATCAGCAAAAGTGCTTTGCAATACAATATGAACACAATAAGTACATTGTACTTATTTTTTGATATAAGTACATAGTAGTTAAGACCACCTATTAATACTACTAAATAATTTAACAATGAATCATCATTGATGGTATATTAAATATTTGTTGATGAATGAAGGCCAATATCACTGGAACTAAAATGCCAAATGCCGAAATTGCAGCGGGTTCTTTTATTTAGGCAGTTAAACAACCATAAGACACCCCAGCAACCGCACACTAAGTTTTGCAAGAGCAATCATCACGTTCATTGAAATAGTATGACATGCATAATGTCATACTGATCTGTTCCAGTGGATGTTTATACTGTATATTTAGTTCTTTCAAAGGTGTGTAGCTTTCAGCGGGTTGCCTGTGGTGCAAACATGAAAACTGAAACTGAAAACTGTCTTCACAGAATAAAATTTGAATCAAACAAACCATCCCTTACAAGCACAAAGGTTCACACTAGGAAAACTTGAGAGAACAACTTATTACGCATTAGACTTCAGATCATACAATGAGATAAAATGAGAGGAGATACCAGGAAAGCAAAATGGCCTCTGGGCAGAATGTCTGTCTTACACAAGCAGAGCCTCTGGGTCGCTGTAGGCAACATTCACGGCAAATGACAGGGCCTGGATGTTTCTCTGAGCATCTTGTGAAACTCCATAGAGCAAACATTGGGCCAGGCACCAACACATGTCAGCATACTTGAGCCTGTCCCCATCAAGCGGAAGATGCAGGACGGAAACTTTGCAGACAAGCGATTCGATTCCTCTGATCGCTATCAGTACACTGCTCTACTTTCACTAAATTCTCCTAAGAAATCATTTCACCTTGGGCTCAGTCTATCTGAACCTGTCTGTGTTATTCAAGTATAGAAGATTATATGCACTGAAAACAGAAGAGAGCACGATGTGAGTCAGATGCCTCAAAGGGACTGTAATGTTTTAAGATCCGCAAAAATGGAAAGCTCCTTTTTAAATTAAAAAGACAACAAGAAAATGGCAGATATATTTGGCTGTTCTTGTAGAGTGTTAGTCACTGATACATAGTGACAGAGGACAAGATTTAATGAGCCCTTGAATATGTACATTAACATTTCCAGTGGCCCCTTAACACACAGCTATCCAGACGCTAACCTCTTATCACTTTTACCTGCTAGACATACACAAAAACACATTGCCATGGTGCACCATTATAAATTGAAATATGATATTCAGAGCTTCTTCAATTATGGTTTGCTTTCATAATGAGTATCACATATTTATTTATATGGTATGGCCATCTGTATTCAACGATGCATGGCAATGGTTCCATACGGCAATCACAGCATAGTCATTTTAGACATGTTTAACATGGAATATCTCATTTGCATTTGAGGTTAACCTCCAAACCCTTTACACACACACACACACACACACACATGTTGTGTTTCCATGTTTTATGGGGACATTCCATAGGCGTAATGCATTTTATACTGTACAAACCGTATTTTCTATCCCCCTACACTGCCCCTGCCCCTAAACCTACCCATCACAGGAGACATTCTGCATTTTTACTTTTTCAAAAAACATCACTTAGTGTGATTTATAAGATGTTTTCCTCATGGGGACCAAAAATGTCCCCACAAGGACAAAAATTTGATATTGCCATCTTTGTGGGGACATTTTGTCCCCATACCGTAGGGATTACCAGTCCACACACACACACACACACACACACACACACACACACACACACACACACACACACACACACACACACACACACACACACACATAAATATATATTATATATTTTATGATGTGGATTTCCTGTGATTTTTTCCTAAAAAAGCATATTATCAGTAGAGAGAAGCAATCTAATAACAGGGAAGACAGCAACTGAGCCCATTTCGGTTATTTTCAGCAAACTGGTTTGTTTCAATGAACCGGTTCAAAAAACTGGTTCACCGATCCTCACGTAATGATGTAAATTATATCATCCAGGGATGCAAATACATTCAAAGCGCTAACCTCCAGCGGTCTCACTTGAAGCTAATACGGAAGTGACTTCAATTGCAGTTCATCGACTGGCCAGGCTCCAGAAGGGAGCAGAATCTCATTGAGCCCCATGTTAAAATGCCCAACTTTACAGCAGAATAAAACATGTTTACAGCCTGGTACAAATCGTGGTTTTGGTCTACAGTATATAGCTAATTTTGCCCTTCATGACAACTGTGAGGGGCTGAATTTTTTGTATAACTCATTTGTTTACATTATATAAAGCCTTAAAGTTCTGCATAATTAAGGGCGTGGTCACTTTGAGTGGCAGGTGGATAGTCGTTTTTTCTGCTGTCTGTTAGTCATCACGTCACCTCAGCTCTGCCCACATCCTGCCTCTTTGCTTATTTCCTATTATCCGGGAGTGACACGCGACAATGCGCTGACATGATGGCAGTGGCCAGCTCGACCCACTTTACGCTTCAAAACTTCTCTTCAGAATCCTATGGGTGACGTCACGGACACTACATCCATATTTGTTTACAGTCTATGATTCAAACACATCCAAGGCTAGATTTATATGATCCAAAATAGTAAAAACAGTAATATTGTGAAATATTTTGTTGCAATTTTACATAAATTTTTTCGGTAACACTTTACAATAAGGTTGTATTCGTTAACATTAGTTAACGCATTAGTTAACATGAACTAACATGCATTAACTAATACAACCTTATTGTAAATTGTTACCAATTTTTCTATGTGAATATATAGTAAAGTGTAATTTATTCCTGTGATCAAAGCTGAATTTGTCATCATTACTCCAGTCTTCAGTGTCACATGATCCTTCCCAAATTATTCTGATATTTGATATATATGCTCAACAAACATTTCTTAAATCGATTTCTGAAAGAATGCTGTTGTTTTGCTGTATTTTGGATCAAATAAATGCAGCTTTGTTAAGCAGAAGACATTTTTTTTTTACACATTAGAAAATCTAAAACTTTTGAACGGTAGTGCATGTACATGTATACTTGGGTTTACACATGAAAACAACACATAGAGCAGTGGTAAAATATAAATAAAAAACTGTGCAAAAGAGACATTCATGGCAAACAGGGACAATGCAAGATGAATGAAAACTAATGAGTCTCTCTATTTGAGCGCTTATCACGCATCTACATTTAACATAACGAACTGGAGCGTGCAAAAGATGCAACGTGAAGGAGAGCATGTTACAGTGTAGCAGTCAATAAACGGGACATTCTTGTATGGGATATTTAGGGCCAATAAACGGGACGACTCGACTAATACAGGACAGTTGGTAACCCTACTTTTATAGGCTATCATGCTGCGTTTAAAATTATAGAGCATAAAAATATCCTCATTTTGTACGTGTATTTTTATTTAGCATTGAAATGTTGCCTACCTATTTCATATTTCAACATGTTTCCATTGATTTCTCTCACTTTAGTCTGGCAATTGTTCAACTAGTAGCATACAGTGTGAAGTTTATGCATCAATAACGCTAATATTTGTGAGAAGAAACTGTTTACCTTAAAATCGCGTTCTTCTTAAATCCAAGGTAAACTAGCTTTACAGGTTCGCGTTCTTTCCTCGTGGACAATTTGCATGTGAATCGCTTTGTGCGAGCGTGGGTGTGGTCACATTAAAGTTATTTTTTCTGAATGGACTTCATATGGAGATCGACGGGAGAATGTGCATCCTGTTTGTTTCCTTTATTTAGTAAAACTCACAACATTTAATTTTTATTTTGAGCATACTAAAATAAAAGTAGACACTTTAAGCTTTGTAAAGACATATTGTTCATGTCTGTGAGGCCGGAAATGGCAGAGTATTTTAAGTTGTTTCACAATGTCATGATGAAAAATCCAGCAAAACACATAGCCCAGCCTAGGGTATAGGATGGCTTTCACCCTGCCAGGGGCAAACTCCAGGCAGGTTGGCGACACCGCCAAGGCCTGAAGGTTCCTCACTCTCCTCAGAGATGTGATGGCGAGGAGAAGGGCCACCTTGTGGGTCAGGTTCTTTGCTTCAGCCGACTCCAGTGGCTCGAAGGGGACCTCAACCAACTCTTCAAGTACCACCACCAGGTCCTCATCCTCCAAGCCCCACGGGGGAACCGTACAACCAGATGATGTCTACCCATGGGTACATCATCTACTGGTGAGTGGAAAGCCCCAATGGCAGCCACATACACCTTAAGAGTGGATGGGGTTAGACCGGCGGAAAAACGGTCCTGGAGAAACTCCACCACTGCTGCAGCGGGGCAGTTAACTGGGTTCAACTGCCGATCTCTACACCAAGTGGAAAATACATTCCAATTCAGTTTGTACAGCTTCCTCGTGGAAGGAGCCCTGGAGCTGAGCATGGTCTCGACAACACCTGCTCACAAGCTATCCTCTAGGTACCGGGCCCCCTCAAGGACCAGACCCAGAGGTTCCACAAATCCAGCTGCTCCTCAGAGGGAGCTGCAACGGAAGGCCGTCTAGGAGCGCTATGATGTCGGAGAACCATGCTCGGGTCGGCCACTGGGGTGCTACTAAGAGAAGGCTGACGCCCTCCCGGCGGACCCACTCCAGAACTACTGGGAGCAGAGAGATCGGGGGAAATGCATACAGACTGAGTCCCCCCAGCGGGGATGGATGCCTGAGGGAGAACCACAGCGGACAGTGGGATGTCTCTTGAGACGCAAACAGATCCAATTCCACCGGGTCAAACCTCATGCACATGGTCGCCAATCTCCGGGCCTCAGCCCCTGCCTCAACAGGACGTCTGCTCCCTGGTTCTGGTTCCCTGGGACGTACATCGCGAGAGATGACAGTTTCCCCTGGGACCACAGGAGGATCTGGTGAGCCAACTTGCACAGAGGGTGTGCTAAGATCCCCCTGGTGATTCAGATACGATACTACGGACATATTGTCGGATCGTATCAGGACATGGTGCCATATGCAAGGGAACGAAGGCACCTGAGCATTACCTTGATCATACGGAATGGATTTCTTCTTGAGGAAAACCCCTTGGTCCCCAGCCACCACTGGAGGGGTCTCATGTATAGCAGGCCAAACAGGATTACATTGGATGCTGCTGCCAATGAGTTCCTGAACTGTTTCATAGTGCGGGTGTGGCCTAGCTTTATCGCTGAGACTTCCACCAGAATGGACTCGACACATGCGGAGGACATTCGGGCCCGCATCGTGGTCGAGTCCCATATGACTCCCAGGAACGTTGTCCTCTGGGACAGCGTCAACATGCTCTTTTTCATGTTCAGTCTCAGCCCCAAGCACCTTAGAGGAGACAGGACGACATCTCGATGCCGTATCGCTGTCTCACACGACTAGGCTAGTATCAGCCAGTCATCGATGTAATTCAATACACGGATGCCTTGGAGCCTGATGGGCACCAATGCTGCATCCATGCACTTGGTAAAGGTGCGAGGGGAGAGAGCTAGGCCAAAAGGAAGAATCCGATACTAGTACGCTTCGCCCCCAAAAGTGAACATCATGAACTTCCTGTGGGCAGGAAGGATGGAAATGTGGAAATATGCATCCTTCAGATCTATCGTGACAAACCAGTCCTCGAACTGGATCTTACTCACAATGGCTCGGACAGTAAGCATCTTGAACCTGAATCTCGTCAGAGAACGATTCAAGTGCGTCAGATCTGTAATGGGACGCAACCCCCCATCCTTTTTGGGAGCAATGAAGTAACAGCTAAAAAGCCATTCAAAAGCTATAAAAGCCAGACTCCTTGTCTGGCGGAGGGATACGTTCTATGGCCTCCTTTAATTGATGGGGACACCACAGTCCAGACCACACCGTTGAACCTCGGTGGTGGAACACTGAACTGCAGTCTGTACCCTCTGCCCACGGTACGTAGGGCCCAAGCAGATATATTTGGAAGGCATGACCATGTGCCAAGATATTCTACGAGGGGAACCAGCCTTTCGAGCAGGGCTTAGTCGAGAAGGATTTTCGGTGTGTGTACGCATTTGCTGCCCCGCCGCAGGTCTTTTTCGAGGCTGCTGGAGTGTCGTACAGTACACAAGAAATCGATTAGTTTTGAGGCCGGAAGCGTTGCACTTACATCATCAACACCACTCTTCATACCGGGGCCTTTCCCACAGCATTTAAGCAGGCTCGGGTAACCCCACTGTTTAAGAAACCCTCTCTAAATCCAGCCCTTTTACAATACTACAGACCGGTATCCCTTCTTCCTTTCATTGCAAAGACACTTGAGGTAGTTGTTCAACCAACTCTCTATGTTTCTTGCAGAAAACAATCTCCTGAACAACAACCAGGTCACTCATCTTGCTGGATCTGTCTGCTAGTGGTCTCATGTCTTACCTCTCAGGTAGGTAATTCAGGGTGTCTTGGGGAGGGTGTATCAGTGCTTGGACCTGACAGACATTTCTGGCTGGATGAAGGACCATCACTTTCAACTCAACTCAACCTTGCAAAGACAGAACTGCTTGTAGTCTCAACTAACCCAGGACTTCATCACAATTTCTACATTCAGCTAGATTCATCAACCATAAGTCCTTCCAGGACAGCCAGGAACCTCAGAATTGTTATTGATTGATCGTTTGAATTTCACTGACCACATTACTGCAACAGCCTGGTCCTGCAGATTTGCATTATACAGAGCAGACCACATAACTCCTGGTCCAAGCTCTTGTTCTCTCCAGACTGGACTACTGTAATGCTCTTCTAGCGGGCCTTCCGGCATGCACTATCAAACCCTTGAAACTGATTCAGAATGCAGCGGTGAGGGTGGTCTTTAACAAGCTGAAGAAAGCGCACGCCACACCTCTCTTCATCAGTTTGCACTAGCTGCCAATAGCAGCTCGCATTAAATTTAAGGCACCGGTGCTTGCCTACAAATCAATCACAGGCTCTGCACCAATATACCTAAACTTGCTTGTTAAAGGTGTCATAAACTGGCTTTGTAAAAAAAAAATATACTGTTGTCTGAGGTCAACTTATGATGTTTGTGTGTTTTTTTCATTCAAAAACATCCTGATGAATAAGTAATAGTTTATTTTCTACACTGGTTTTGAGGCTCTCTCCTGAACGCTGGGTTTTGATGGGTGTGCTGAAGTAAACGCCCATGGCTAGGCTAGGATTGGATAAGATTTGCATATTTAATGAGCTTCTGGTCCCTGTCAGTTCACGTAAGAGATTGTTTTGAAAACGGCAACCGGAAGATTCTCACACAGGGATCTCAAGATGTATTTTTTTTTAAACAAAAACAATGAGTTATCTCTAATTTTTCCTCTCATTTATCTCGATTGGTTGGTATATTTTTTGTTATAACTTGGCCCGCCAGATCGGTGGATATAAGCGCGAACCGCACTCACACGCACGATCACTCGCTCTTCAAATACCAAGTCAAGAGAGTGAACAACGCATGTCAAGAAAGGAATGTTATTTCACTATTACGGGCCGAAGGGGATAGCCTGTCTAGAAAACACAGGAGCACTGGCCCATACATGTTTGAGTCTGATCGCAATGAAGTCCGAATCGCAATGAACCAACAATGAACCAAGGATTCTCCAGCCTTTGGCAGCGTGCTAAGGTATGTTCTTTTAGACATTTACACATAATCAATACAATCTGTAACAATGCAATACTATCACAGATAAAAGTGTGTTGCACCATTTCTGTCAGATCCAATAAAGAAGGCACAGCATTGTGTTTTAATCTCAATATGTCTGCAAATCCAGTATTGACCTGTATCTTGTTTACAAACGATTCCGCAGTGAAATGAAGCAACAGACGTGCAATGTCTTACACACGTGAGCCAGATATTCATTAAAAATAAAGTTCATCAACGCATTCCTAATATTAGAATCCGAAGGAAGCTTATGCAGCGTCTGTGTTCTTCTGCAACCAGGCACAGCGCAATATCTTACTATCTTTGGCATGTTTATTACTCGATTAGCTCCACGAGTCGGTGGGTGGAGCTACAGAAGCAGGCATACAGATTCATCTATAGAAGCGGCGTTTCCCCCTTCTATTACATTATTGATCAGTATATATTTGAGAGCTCTTGTTTGCTGGTCCTGGTGTCAATAAAAGCTTTTCTTTGACTAAGAAGGACATTTTAAGCTCTGAAATGTACAGGATATTCTTATATTACCATGACCTTTAATATATCAAAGGCTCAAGGGAAAGTTGATTTCTCAATTCATCACCCCTTTAAGACTTGCGCACCCTCCAGAAGCTTGCATTTTGCAAGTGAACAACGCCTTGAGGTGCCATCCCAAAGAGGCGCACGGACCTTTTCCTGGAGCGTTCCAACTTGGTAGAACAACCTGCCTAGCAGCCGAGTCTGTAGCCAGTTTCAAGTAACTGAGTTTCTGAGTCAGTTTCAAAAGACATCTAAAGACACATCTTTTCCAGCAGCACCTGACCAATTAAGACTAGCATTTAACTAACTTAACTATTCTATTAGTTTTTCTGTTTATTTATAAAAAAATAATAATAATAATAAAAAAAAAGTGCGTACTGCGCTAGACTAACTGAGACTTGTCACAGCACTTGTATGCTGTTGCCCCTTGTTTGTCTGATTACTTCTATTGCTCTTCTCATTTGTAAGTCGCTTTGGATAAAAGTGTCTGCTAAATGATTAAATGTAAATAAGCTGTTTAATGCAAGATCGATTTCATTGTGACAACTTACCCCATATGGATTGACTATATCTGCTATTGGGTTATTATGTGTTCAATGAGCTGTATCTATTTTCCCTTGAAGTAACAGAGGAAATTATGCCTGTCATAAATTTTGTTCTGATGATTAATTTAACTTGGAATCATATATAATATAATAATAAATTACAATAAAATAGACCCATATATAATTCACTTTAATAGTGTGATTATTTATAATGTAATATCTTAATGCAGTCTGATTAAACCCACAAACATTAATTTCATATGAAGGAAGACCTTTGACTATCTTTGTGTACTTTACATCAGTGCCCCTATTATGCTATTTTAAAGTTTCCTAAGTTTGTTTCAAGGTCTCCAACAACAGGTTTACATGCATCAGATGTCAAAAAAAAAAAATCCTATACTTTGAACATCACCACAATGTTCAATGATTCTCAAACAATCTAAATCCCTCCTTTCCATGAGCCTGCTCTGCTCTGATTGGTCAGATGGCCCAGTCTGTTGTGATTGGTCTACCATGTATAGCGCATATTTCGGAAGCTAAACACAATTACCATAACTGAACTCCAGTTATGTCAAGAGGCTTCCTAAAAGCTGTTCTCAGTGATTGTACACATTGTAAAGACAGTAACGCTGACGTCGATTTGTACATCAATCCCAGCGTGAGTCTGAATCGATGATGAAACATTGGAAGAACTAGTTGTTCAACGTGAGCCTTGAGCTGGACGTTTCTCAGTAATGCTACTCAGTTTGAGGTACATTATAAGATGTTTCAACTGCAATTCCATACCATCAGCATTAACAAGTGTGCGTCCATCAACAAAGTAGTACGAATGACAAACTGTCTGCATCAATAGACACAGTTTTAGGTAATACTGCAGCCCACTGCTGATTTACAGTAGTATTTCAATTAGACAGTAAAAACGTGAGTTAGCCGGTTAGCCAGATACCTACACAATATGAAACACAATGTGTGTGCAATAAGTAGACGGGCAATATGCTAATGTTTTGTCTTGACGTCATAACGAAACAAATTCGTTTAAAAAAGTTGACTCTTACATTTGTGAGACAATAACTTTATATATGGTGCACTTTCAGACTTATACTTTGTGGGATGTTTTCATTTACTCACTTACTCACTACATGAAAGGTAAATTAAAAAAAATAATAACAGTGATTAAATGTGATTACAATTTCAACTGCAGAATTATTGTAGTTATCTCAAATTATTCCAGTTAGAATAACCATGATCAGACGATCAATTAATAATCACAACAGGCCTAGTGGAAATGTTCAATAGCATGCTTGTCATTAAAGGGGTACTTCAGTGCTATGAAGAGAAACGTGTTTCATAAATTGGATCATTTATGTAGTAGAAATGTTAAATAATTTTTGAATTTGGTGCCTTCTAGACTGAGAAAAGACAGAAAATAATTTTTTATTATTAACAACTCCCAGAATGCACTTGCTTCGCTGCCCAACGAGGCCACTCCCAAAGCCACTGCTACTGGTGGTTTACTGGATCATTTTCCCACCGCAGCACCGCCCCTACCATAGATTAGATTTTCGTAGTAATACAATTATTTAGTTCAATAAGAGAACAGACACTACAAATAAAAACTGAACATGTCTGTTCAATATAATGTGAGTGAGCCGAACGAGTGTCACATCTCAAGCGCAGCAGGAGTCAGATTACATTCATCAGAAGCGAAGATGCGCGGCCTACATTCACAGCGCGTGTTCAGTCTGGCGCGTTTTAAGATCATCCCTATGGAAGCTTAAAGTCCCTGTACAGGCGATTCTGAGATTTGTTTCTAAACACATTAGAAATGTTAGAAATGTATTGTTGAAACACATTACAAAGACTGTGAACTGTGTAGTACTGAATTCAGAAGTTAGACCGTTAAAAAGTTTTTCACCATTGCTGTATTCCGGATTTTTTAGGCGGGGCTAAAACGGTGGCTCGATGACAAACTGGAGCCGCTGAGCCCCTCCCCCATAACTAGAGTAAATTCGCAATTTCGCATCAGCTCACCCGCTAGAATGCGAGTTACTGTCAGTAACGTTAGTTACTACAGCCTACAACTTACAAAACAGCCTACAAAACAAAAATACGATCTCAAGAAAAGGTGGATTAATTTTGTGAACAGCTACCTTGATGGAGTGCTGAGGATCACCACCAACACCTGCCTCTGCAGTGATTTTACACCGGATAGTTTTACAAACTTCGACCAAATCGGCAACAGCTGGGATTCACTCATAATCCGCTGCAGAATGGGGCCGAACCGACTATCTCCCGCCCCTGCCTTCATCCTCCCGTCCCGCCGACATCTGGTGCCGTCGTGACTCGTGAGCTGTACTTGAGTGTTGCTGTCTTGTGTGCCTACGGCCACTTTCCGGCGAGTGGGCGTGGTTTCGGCACCGACAACGGACACGCCCCCAGCGTTTGAGAGCAGAGAATGCTGCTAATTTTTTCAAGATTTTGATAAGCTATTTTATGTACTTAGCGGATTTTTATGATTCAAATTTGGCTGGGTGGTTAATAACACATGTATCTGTGGTGTGAGGAACTCAGAACACATGTTTCATTTTGACTTTACGGGGACTTTACGGATCCCACCCTTATATGCCGGGTTGAAAACATGGGGAACAAGCTTCTTCTACTGCATGTAGTCTTTAGCCTCTGGCCAAAAAATTCCTCAGATGACGCAAAATGATGATATTTGCATCATCTGAGGATTTTTTCCAGAAATAAAATACATATAAATATCTCGTCTCAGGGGGATATGGGGGGAAGCATGATCATTCGAATATACTACCGGATTTCTACTGATACAAAGCTTAATGCTAAATCGCTGAAGTAACCTTTTAAGATCCTCATACAGTATGTGTCTATACATAAATTGACAAACAAATAAACTAACGATTTTTTAATATTCGCAGAACTAAATTATGTGACAAACTACAGTAGGTCTGCCCTTTATACGTTCAGTAAACTGTTTTGTATATCACTGCATTTTAGAGACTATTCCTCAATGTTTACTTAAATCCGTACTCTCAATACTACAACTCAGCCTTTTGGCAGTCACTGATGTTTACCAGTGCGGAAAGCAAAGTCCATATATTACCCCTGACATGATAATGAAGCAGATCCATAATGAACACTGATGTGGATTACTCTCAACTTAATAAATAAAACACCTAAGATAGCCTCACACTGGACATTACACTGCACACTACATGATGTATATTGGCAAATATTCGTTACCCCTCTCTCTCTCTCTCTCTCTCTCTATCTTTCTTTCTTTCTCCGCAGTAATGGGAAAACCCTGTGGGATTTCTCTGCAGGCCAGAACCCTAAAAAACATGAGGGAGCACATCTGGGGCCCAGCAGGTGTGGGATGTCCCATGAGAGGTTGTTGCCAGGTAGTAAACTTCTGGACTACCTTCCCGTAGTGCTCACAGACATCTAGACAAATGTGATAATCAGCAGCAAGCCCAAAAAAGACCTGTTTGCCAGAGGGGCATAATAGTGTACTCATCAACATTTTTATAATTCTTACATACATGTAGTTTACCAACCTCCTATTTCAGGGTAGATATCATTTTTTACACTGTCATGCCCTAAGGATGGTCTGTGTTTACAGTGTACGGTTTATTTTTGGTTAAGTTTATGATTAAAGCCACCATAGCATGTTTAAGATAAAAATTACTCTCTAAAACTGAAAATTCTGTCATCACTTGCTTACTCTTATGTTGTTCCTAAACCATACTGTACATCTACTTAAAAAAAAATAAAAAATACAATAGTCCATCCATATAACAACGTCACTTGGTCACTCTACTTCACGAGGTCCGAGGTCCGAGGCCCAGACGTGTCTAGAAAATCTTACACATGCGCATTAGCATCGGGGCTTTGGTCGAGTTGTTCATGGTCACTCAGTTTTGGGCTTTTGCGTTGCTGCGCTGCTGTTCAGCGGTATTTTGTGAGCATTTGAATGTGACGAGAATACTGTGTAGCCTACTGTAAAAATAAATAAATACGATAGCAGGTATGTCTATTGTTGTAAAAACACACCACTGCAGACAGTGTAATTCACGAGTAAATGGATCTTAGCAAGTCAGCGAGACGGTTCTTTTTAGTGAACAAACACACAGCACAATTGATTCACTTCATGAACTAATGATTCACATCACCTGTTGGATATTTTAACGTTTAATCTCACGGACTAGAGCTACCTGTTTACTCAGAATCCTTCACTCGGTTAATTGAATATGTCAGAGCGGGGTTCTGTTTTCTTGTCAGGACCAGCGATGTCGTTTCGTGATTGATTCATACTCAGATCTGTCAGTTCTGAATAAATGAATCTATTAAAAGGTTTAAATTGGTTTGTGATTCATTTAAAGTTCACTCACACACGCCAAATTGTGTAGAGTGGTTTAAATCAGTAAGGAGTACTCATTAGATTAGAACATATATAAACAAAAGAGCGCTGGATAAAGTGGATATTTACCACAATTCACTGAAACTAAACCTGCAAATTCATCTTATTTGTTGTGAGAGAAGACTGTAGGCTACGGCAGGTAAATACATCAAAACACAATAACCTATATGGAATAGGTAGCCTACAGTACCATAAGGTTGTATCTTAGATATCACCATGCTTATTGTAATTATTTAGTCAGTATTAGCATACTGTCACTGATAATTCTGATTAACTTCAACACATGCTCTGTTAGTAGGTGTTTTAAAGGCTGGTTGCTTATGGTTATGCAGTCTGTGTTTTGACGAATAATCATGTATGGAAAAAATAATAATTAATGAATCCCACCTTACAGAATAGTAGTATTTTTAAAAGTATGGTGTGCCTTCTTTTCTTAAGAAACAGTCCAGTAATTATTAACTGCTATAGCCTACTTGCAATTGTTTGCCCGCAATGAATAGACAGTCATAGTTAATTTTCTTTTAAATTGTATGTAAAACGGCAGTGTGGACTTAAATAACTCTTGCCACACAGAAAGAAAACATTCTTGTTTTGGAAGACATGAGGATGAGTAAATGATGACAAGCTATCCCTTTAAAATAAACACGCACTATATTTGCATGAGACTTTCAAGCAATGGTGTTTTTAAACAAATATGTCACGCCATGAGAAGAATTATACAAATTTAAGTAAATGTTGCAGGTCATTTACATGTTACATGGGAATCAATCAATCATAGAAGGAACACTCCAGTGTAGAGCTACTGAATACAAAACACAAATAACAATGCAGCCATTTTTAGATTTTGAGTTTGTGTTGATTAAACCAACAATCAAGCTTGCATTCGCAGGACTCTTGACAGCCACTGTACAAGCTTTGTTTACACGTTTGTCAAACACTAAAAGGACGAGGCAAGGGGAGCCAAGAAAAGTGCCACAATCTCATCAGCATTCTAGAAAGCTAGGTGGTCATATTATCCTTGATAAGGAAGCCTTAAGTAATTGGGAAAGATAGCTACTATTTCAGCCATCATTATCTTCCCCTCCTATCCGTTGAGTTTTAATTGTAATCATTTCCTCCCCAAAATATCATTGACTTTCATATTGTCAATGAGGTATCTGCAGCAAGATCAGAATAATATTAAGGTGTCCAACAAGGGACACATGGGGAAGAAAGGAACTTGGGATCAGGAAAATTTAATTTATCATGGGCATGGAAAGGGTACAGCATGCAGTAAATGATTTTCAGTGGTGTATACTGCATCTTAAATATCTTTTGTCTCGAGCCTATTTATATATATTTATTTATGTTGTTAAAGAGATAGTTCAACCAAAAATGCAAGTTCTGTCATTTACAGAATATGCTTTGAAGAAGGCTGATAACCAAATAGTTTTAATCTGCAACACAATGCGAGTAAATCACTCGCATATGCGACTAAATCTTCACTCTGGGCGACTAAACTCTAGTGCGAAGGTGCACGACTCGCCGTCGCTTTGCTGAGAGCGCTGTGTTTTTCACACAAACAAAAATAGAGGGAAAGAGAGAGACTTCCATACCACGCAGAATTGACACACTACTTGTACATGTAAACAATTATCTTTGTTGTATTTTCCTGTCAAAATATCGGAGTTCATTAGGAGTTATTCAGCTTAAAAAGACCAAGCAGAAGGTGCACAAACAGTAATTAAAAGAAGAATTAATGCACAAACAGTAATCTCACTGGCTGGTGCTCATCTATTACATTCCTATTTTGATTTCAGCAAATCAGTATGAGCGAACGCTGACAACGTGATTAATATTCATGAACCCAGCAGCTCATCAATCTATTTTGCAATGTATATTGTTGTTAGCAGTAGAATTAGTAGTATTTTTATAATTTTTGACTTGATGGGGTTATGAACTGGATTTATTTGTATACTGTTGTCGGTGGTCAACTTATGATGTTTGCGTATTTTTTACATTCAAAAATATTATAATGAATCAGTAATAGGTTATTTTCTACCCTGATTTTGAGCCAAGCTCTATGAAACACTCAGTTTTTATGGGCATGCCTCACTGAAAACTTGGATGTAAACACACCCTGCTATGACTGGTTTGCATATGTCCTATGATCGGTTTGCATATGTTTGCATTGGTCCTAACAGTTTTGCATATTATAAAGAATTTTGACTCCCCCGTCAGTACATGTGGGGAATTGTTTGAAAATGTCCAATGTGGAAAAACGGCAATCTGAATGATTCGCCCACATGAAATGTATCAAACAAACACAATGATTTATTTCATCCACCCGCAATTAATTGGAACGTTATTTTTTTATAACTTGGCATGCCCGATCGGTGGATCAGTAGATATCAAAAGATCTGTAACAATGCATATACTATCACATATGAAAAACATGTTTTACTCACATAAGTGTGTTGCATCATTCCTGTCGGATCCAATATAGAAGGTACAGCATCGTTTTTTAATCTTATCCTGTCGGCAAATCCAGTCTCTTGCATTAATCCTCCATAAAATAAAGCACAATGTCTTACCCACATGACCTGGAATTTAATTAAAAATAAAGTTCAATCACGCATTCTTAATATTGGGATCTAAAGGAAGCTAATGCAGCAACTGTGTTGTTCCACAACCAGGCACAGCAACAATATTTTGTAAACTTCAACGGCATGTTTATTGCTTGGTAGATTGGTCCGGATTAGAGCCAAATAGGCTTGTGTTATTACATGTCATGCACGAATCGGTGGAATCATATATATATATATATATATATATATATATATATATATATATATATATATATATATATATATATATATATATATATATATATATATATATATAAACTGTATATCAGTCTGGCGAGTAAAGTAAAAAATGTACGCCTACTAGCCAATTACGATTCTATTGCAAAGGTGTGCAGAGAGGGTTGATTTGACTTCAATCCATGCATTAATGGTGACTGCCTTCCACCTTATGTCAACATAGAAAATGTAATTTTTTCTGAAGGCATAATTTTATTTTTATTACCCCAATGGCAGATTATTTTTTGTGAAAAAATCACACTAATGTGTGAATTTTTTTTTTTGATCTGCCATTGGGGTAATAAAAATAAAATGATCTCTGTTTGGGACAGAAACAAGATTTAAATCAGAAACAAGATTATTTTTCTCACCCCATTGGCAGATCATTTTGCTAAATAAAAATAAAAACTCACTTAATTTAAAAAAAAATATCTTTCGTCATTTTACTTATCTAGTAAATGCATGTTGATTTAAGATTTTTTTTTATTTAAAAATATTTAGAATAACAAGACAAAATGACTAAGTAAGAAGAGCATTTTTTTTTTAACTCGAGAAGCATATCGGTCTGAATCACAAACCACTGGTTTCGAAAACTGGATCAACCAATTCAAAGAATGATTAATTCACAAATCTGACATTGTTACTTCTCTCATATATACCAAGAACAGCTTGCATAGATAATCAAGATTTTTTGCTTGCTTTCATTATATGCAAAATACATAGTGGCCAAGATATTATTCAAAAGTTCAGCATTTGTGTTCCATGGAATAATAAAAGTCATACAGGTTTGGAATGACATTAGGGCTAGTAAATGAAGGCAGATTTTTCGTTAAACTAATCCTTTAAAACAGACCTTTAATGAATGTACAAAAAAAAAAAAAACAATGTCGGGTTTGTATGACTCATGTCATTAATCACTTCAGGGGTAGCAAATGTTCATAAAAGTCAAGCCAGGCTCTGCGTGAGTGCTTCAGATATGTCACACCATATGAGAAAAATTTATCAAGGTAGTAAAAATCATACCAGTCACCTTCGACTTCACCCTGCTGAAATATGTACATGTCTGGAGGACACTATGTAAAGCACATGGGAAGTAAATTAATTTCAGATTGCATCTAGAAGCCTACCTGGTAATTTTGGACCAAAAATAACTTTGAGGCACTTCAAAACTAAGAGGTCCTCAACAGGATTGAGATGGAATGTATATTGTAAAACCTGATTAGTTGGGCATCTTGTTGAAAAGGGTTGTAGAAAAGAGGATTGTTTTGACCTTTCTCACCTCAGTTGAATACTCATAGCACAAGGTACACATACAATGAATGAGGTTACTATAGTGAAATGCAAGGTTTTCCCAGTACATGGCCAATAAAACAGACATGAGAGGCATTTTCCCACACAGAAAAGATGCTTTAAGAAACTTAAGAGAAAATGGTTTCCCTCTTTAAAATGCTTTGAGCAACTACAGTACATATCTACAGCAGGGTCATTTTAAGAAATCAACGAAGGCAGTGTAAAAAAACCCAAAAAAAAACCACAAAAAAAAACAATGGATAAGAAATAATGGAATTACTAAAAAAAGTAAATGTGGGATCCAGTAGTGTGTAAACCAGGGCAGTAGTGTGGGTGGGCTTTGAACTGTGGCCCATCCAATCAAAAGTTGGTACATTTAATAAACAATAATAATTATAAAAAATGTCTTATCACACTATTCTGTAAATGTATTTCTTAGTTTAAAAAAATGCACATTTCCATGGTCAATTGCAGGAAATTTCCTTGTTTCCCCTCTCCCTATAGGTGCACATCATAAAGCTTGTCAAAATGAAACTTTATATATGAATCGTCAGTTTATGTTAATCTACAATGTTAACTTTATGATGCAAGGTTGTACAACTTGTAATAGTAATAATTGCAGGTTTGTGGAGTGTAAATTGGAAATGGCAAAGCCAATATCAATCAGATAATATTTAAAAAAAACTAAATTGGATATCCCAATTCTACTGCTGAAAGAAACCAAGGCTCGCAATGATTCTGGCCTATTCATTTAACGCAAACTGACAGATACACTTAATTATGATGAGCTTCCTCATCTCAGACTAACATTGCAGGAGATGTACAGGTAACAAAAATGTTCTCTATGTTTAGTTACAAAATTCTAAACAATTATTTGAATGTATATAATGAGATACTTAATAGAAAATAGGAAGCAACATTTTATTGTAATTTTCATGCACTGTTTTCTGTGACAGTCTCTGACTGTGCGCAAGCACTGAAGGCAGATCCCTTTCACTTGCGTGCCTTCAGTAAACTTTGTTAATTATATGTGTTGTAAAGGTGCCCTAGAATGAAAAATTGAATTAACCATGGCGTAGTTAAATAACAAGAGTTCAGTACATGGAAATCACATACAGAGAGTCTCAAACACCATTGCTTCCTCCTTCATATTTAAATATAATTTGTGAAAAACACCACGGAACAACAGGAGAATCTCAACATAACACCGACTGTTACGCAGGAGTCAGGATCATTAATATGTACACCCACAACATTTGCACATACCAGCACATGTTCCAACACAAGATGCTAGTACAGTAACAATAGGAAACTCCAAGCAGCATACATAACAGTTTGCAAATGACAAAGGTTAATATTATTTCCTGCCAGTGTTGTCATATAAATCTACAAAAATACAACCGTAGATACCAACCCAGGCTCATTGGAAATACGTGACTCTGCCTACATTTTTGCAAACCCTGAAATATGTACCTCCAGGTACGTTTCCCTGCACTTTTCGGGTGAAACGTCCACTAGAGGCGCTAAGTGGTATCAGTTTTTCTCAACCCCTTCCCTAAACCTAACCATTTGTGTATTATAAAAAAACAGGATATAACAAGCAGATACGACTGCATGCACAATTTACTTAAAAAGTAAAAATATTCCAAGTGTTTCGAGGCCAAACGATTGATTTTTGTGAAGAATATCCCCAAAAGCCATAAGTGTTGAGTCCACCCGCTGAAGATCATATTTGAAAATTGCCGCTGTTACGTCAGCTTTGACAGCATTGGCTGTCGTATGTCTCGTGACCAATTGCGTCATTACGTCAGCTTTGATTGTAAAATGCCATTGGCTCTTGTGTTTCTCGTGACCGACCGCCTCACGCTCAAGAGTTAAGAGTATTATTTGAATGAAAAATGAACGAGTGGAGGGTATTCACATGGAGCGGTGGATTGGATTATCATTTCAGCGATTAAAACATTAAAATCAACTATGTTCTTCACATGAAGATATCGTATGACTTCAGAAGACTTGGAATGCAACATGAGTTAATACTTTTACAATGTTTTGGTCAGTTTTTCCAATAAATACCTGTGACTGTACTTTTATTTGTCTGTTAATGTTATGTGTTTTATTGTTGAGAAGTGGGTAGGTTTAGAGTAGGAGTGGGGTTAGTTGCTCCAAAATATAAAAGTAGCCGTTAAATATTAATAAAATCATGTTTACTTTTACAAATGCAATGAATGAAATGTATTTCAATAGGAATTAAAATTTGTGCTTACACCACGTTTTTCTTGAATTATGCAGGGAAACATACCTGGAGGTACATATTTCAGAGTTTGCAAACATGTAGGCAGAATCACGTATTTCCATTGAGCCTGGGTTGGTAGATACATATGGCAATCCCTTTTGTCGGATTGAATTATAATTTAGCTTATATTTCATCAACAACACATAACTCAGGAGCTAAATGTCAGTTTAGTTGCTTAACGTTACAGATATAGCTCACTCGATCCTTCTAGCTAATGTCACCTCTACCATTTAAGTATACAGTATACAAACAATAGTTTTTAAAAGTTGTGACTGATGACGTTATGAGTTAATGTGTACAGTTAATGTTGTATGCTAGTTCACATTTAGGCTGAAGTTATAGTATTGACATTACGTTTTGCAGGTCCTACTAAAAAATAAAGACTAAACTTACCACTCAAAAGTGTCCATTTCCAGTCTCAAAGCAATTGGTTGTTCCTCAAAATCTGTATCTTCGTCAGAAACAGGATCAAACATAAGGTTGGATGCATAATCTCCATTGTCATGACGGACAGTATAACGTTTGCTGTCACTGAAGCTACTGAAATTAGCTGCGCAGTGAAACAGCCAATCGGAGCAGAACTCTACATTAATATTCATGACCCTTCCAAATTAGGCAAAAACAGACCATTTTATTCTAGGGACAATTTCTGGGGTTGTAAATGGACCTGTAAAACCGTACCCGGACAATTTTGCCCTTAAATAAGTTGCATACCCTCTATGTAGATATCAGAGAACAATTTCAAATTGTTTTTACTCATTCTAGGGCACCTTTAAGGATTGCCAGTTTGAACATGCAAGCGATTTTTGACCGAGAAACATTCAGCAGGGCAGAAACTAAATGTCAATGCTGTCCTGTGATTTGTCAAAAAAGTAGCTTAGAAACTCAATAGCTGTAGCCTAGATTGTTCTACTTTTGAAGGAACTACAACCCACTGCTTCACAATTAATAGAGAGATGGTATGACTAATTTACATGCGCAGTCGCTCTCTCATTAATGTGCTAATTTATCTGTATCTGATTTAGAATGAGCAGAAATGTGTAATAAATGTTACGACCCATAGACAAACTAACTGCTGAAAGTGAGCCGTTATGTCAGAGCAGTAGCACTGTGGGCAGTGTCATGACATTTGCCATAGCTCTGCAAAAGGCGACCTGAGTTTAAGTCTCGGTTCAAGGTTCGGGCTTTCTCAAGCCAACATCAAAGTTAGTTTCCTTCAGTTATTTTACAAAGATAAGAAATGCACTCTTTCATAAAAAAAAAAAAGTTTCATAGTTAAGCATATTTACATAGCACAACTTGTCAGTGAACTATGAGGGCAAAAAAACAAACAAAGCAAAAAACTAAATTATATAATAAATATATAATAACTAAATTATAAAAAATAATTATATATATATTAGGGGTGGGCATATATTAATTTTTTTAAATCTAGATTAATCTCACTGTGATTTTGAAATTAATCTAGATTAATCTAGATTAAAATGGCTCATTTGAATTCACACTTGGTTCGATTGCCTGGACCGAACCCGAGTTCGATTGCTCCCTGGACCGTGTTCATATTATATTTTTGGGTCCGAAAACGGGGTTCGTTTGCGTCATCAAAGCAGCAGTTGTTTACCCCGTTACTTGGTAACAACGTCGAGCGAGGAGGTGGCAGAATGAATAGCGTTGTTTACCTAACTTTTATATTTTCGTTTTTTAACCCTTAGTTTTGTTACCAAAGCTTCAGTACGTAATGGCACTTGCGTCTATCTGCCGCGGATGTACTGCAAATGCTCTAAAGAATGCTGACGACGAGCAGAAATGAGATCTACAGCTCTCTGCTTACAGTACGTCAGTCACGCTCATCAGGACTCGACCGAGTTCGGAAGACAGCCTTCAGGCTTGATGTGGTAATTTCACAGCATACACGCAGGTTCGGAGACTCGTTCTCGCTCCCTATAGTGCAATTCGGCTGGTAGCTATACATCCGCGCTAAAATATCACTGTGAAAGTCATCATAGCTTGCGTAGTATTGACCCTGCTCCCAACCCAACTTTGAGAATAGATTAACGGCGATATTTTTTTTATCGCCCGATAAGCACGTTAACGCCAATGACGCCACCACTAATATATATATATATATATATATATATATATATATATATATATATATATATATATATATATATATATATGTATATATATATATATATATATATATATATATATATATATATATATATGTATATATATATATATATATATATATATATATATATATATATATATATATATATATATATATATATATATATATATATATACACACACACACAGAAGAAATGCACACATTTGTTTCAGCAGTCAGTAAAATTGACCCAACCAACAAGCGGCTCTGTAACACAAAAATGAACAAATACTGAAAAAATTACCCAAACAAGTTAGTTGCCATTGTTTTGAATTTCAGTTACGCACCTGTTTTAATGTTGTTGATTAGTCCCTGTGTGTATTTAAGTCCTTAGTTCCTTCTATTCATTGTTCAATGTAGTTGTTTTGTTCAATTGTATGTTTTGTTTTGAACTTCACATCGTCGTGCATTGTCTTACCACCCAGCCATGTCAGATCACATAAGCAAAGGAAAGGATTAATATTAAAAGAATGATGGATTTACAAGTCGCCCTCCTGCACTGTGTTTAGAACAGGAGCATCGTGCCCTCGAGGACCACACAATAGACTTGTTGGACCTGGCTTGCCTCAGTCACACACTTTGTCCTCAAAGGACATTTGCCGCATTCGGGAAAGGGGTTCAGGCTAGTTGTGGATCCACATTTGCCATCTGCCTTGCAGATGAGGCCAACACCAGCCCCTTTCCGGACCCAGAGCCCAGCCAGCCATCTACCACACTCATCAGGGACCAACTGCCAGAGCCCACCACAGACCCAGAGCCCACGAGCACCATGAAGTTAGAGTCCATGCCTGACCCTAACTTCGTCCCGGAGCCCGAGCCCAGCAGAAAGTCTAACCCGGTGCTAGTAGTCTCGTTCCAGTAGCCATTCTCATGGAATCCCGCCCATACTCCTACCATTGAGAGTGAGCCTGGTTTCGATACAAATAGCATGTTCGATACATACACCTCTGGTGGCTCCTCTTTGCTGCTCTGATCCACCTCTGGTCTTCTCCAGCTCCAGCATGGTGCATTGATTCCCCGGCTCCCCTCTCTGGACACAGAGCCCGTCACTCCACCTCTGCTCTTTCCTCTGGCTCTGCTTTGGTCTTCAGTCCCACCGGCTGCACTGTCTTACCACCTAGCTGTGACAGTAATATAAACATACAAGACTATTATAGTATTGATTACTTGTTGATAAACGCTGTTCCATGTCAAAGTAAAACTGACATGTTGAATTTACATCAGACTAAAAAACTTGGATAGAGGAGTATGCAAATCGCTAAACATCAGGCACATGGGTACCATGTTAACCAGTCCAAAAAGGTCAAAACTGAAGCATGGCTGACCTTTTTGAGACCTACAGCTCTGACCAGCAATATCTACGTACAGAGTGTGGGCAGATGTTCAAAAATATCTCTGTGAATTAGATTATACTTGGCTTTTCCACCCCTTGTTTTGTGAAAAACACTGTGTGTTTTTTGCTCCATTTGAATCCTTCCCTTCAACATGTCAGCGCTTTGATTCCTTGACAGATTTCCTTGCTGCATTTTTGCTTCAGTGCCATCACACTCTGTTTTCTCCGTACTTTCTGGATCTGCCTCATGTCTCATCTGACATGTGCTCAGAGACAGCCCTCTGCTCATCTGCTATTTTCCATATATTCAGGATTTGGCGATCTGCTATGCAAGCAACAGCGTAAACGTCTTTCCTAACAATTGAATCAGTGCCAAATAACAACTGTATACCCTATCTTACCATGCATCTTGTCGTCTGACTTTTTTTCTGGAAATGTTTAATGGGCAACAATTTTATTTTGGTCTTTAAAAAAAGTTGTTTTGTTTATAAGATTTTGCTCAGCAGAAATCTGTGATAAGTTTCTTGCTGCTTTCATCGCACCACATCAAATGATAATCTAAGGATTTGATAAAAACAAAAAAGATGTCTACGTTTTTCCCCAAGCAAAACCATTCTTTCTAATACATGTCATTTGACAAGTATTTTCTCCAGAATGTTGTCTCATGAGATTAGGGAGGAGAAGTGAGAAATAGTCACGCCATCAAATCTGGGGCACTATTTCACCTGCTATTTCACTGTCCCAAAAGGAAAACTTTCTTCTTTGCTGTCTTGTTTTCTCTTAGTGATTACATGGACTGGAGTAAACAACAAAAACCCTCTTAGAAGCAACTAATGCAGTAGTCCGTCTACAGTGGAGAAATGTATAAAACAGCAAATTGAATACAGATGCCAGTTAGTGTTGTATTCTGTGATCTTTGGATCCAGAGTCCAGAGAGTCATGGTCTGTTAAAACTGACAGCATTTTCACTAATAATTAACAGTATTGATCTGCGATTAATTCACAATAAACCTGCAATAACATGAGGTTAGCAAGGTGACTGTGACCAATATGAAGGGATAGCAATTGTGTCTCATAAAAAAACAGGGGAGTATTTTAAGAAAAAGGTTAGTCTAAAAGGTAGGAGTGGAAGATGGTCTAACATAAGTTGTCAAATGATTATTAGGCTACATACTGTGAACCACAGTAGTTTGTGCTTAGATTCGAAAATGCTTTTAAGAACGTTCCATTTTATATAATTAATATGGCTGTTGATCAGATTTTCAAGAGATTTGGTCGCTTTGCTGTTGTCACTTCTTATTTTTTAGAGTTATGTTGCTGCCAAACATAAGAGAAGTTTTACAGAGGATGTAGCACAATCTTACACAACCGCAGCCGTACCGCAGAGAGCCCCGCAGAATGGGTGAGAGGTCAACACAGCAACAGTTGGGGAATGCTGCAGGGACATACATAAAATTGGATCTGTCATTTCTGAAAATTGTAGAGTTGATTTGATCCTCCAGGCTAGACTTTGTGTAACCAGCGATGTCCATATACAGACTGATGAAGACAAATTACAGGTATTCTTCGCAAGTAAAATAACAATAAAACGCTTGTTTTTAAATGCCTATCATAAACATTAATGCTACTTGATGATGTAGTAATATACACAATACACACTGTTAATCAACTAATTATAGAGAAATAAAATCACTTGATTATCTTGTTTTTTTCATAACTCATTAATTATAATCATCCACAGCTGTGATCCATCAGACCTGGCTTTATTCAGAAAATATATTAAAATAAAAGCAATAAACCACACAAGTGATTTGTTAGGCATGACAAAGGGGTTTTATAAAACAATATTGGCAAAAGCAATATGTTAAAGGACACTAATGCTCAATAAATAATTAACTTTTTTATATTATTAGAAGTAAGTTAAGGTGTTTATAGTGGAAAAAGGTTTTTGAAATGTTCTTCACAATAATTATGTTTTTTAGAACTCTTAACTGAAAGTTCTTGGGGAACCAAAAATTGGTTCTTCTATGGCATCGCTATGTGAAAACCTCCTTTTGGAACTTTAATTTTTACAATTAATTTTCTAATTTTTTAATTTTCTATCAAGCTCTAAAAATTGAGAGAAAAAATATGTCTTATAGCACAATAGCTTCCAAAACGTATTTTAATGAAATCTAATTTAACGTCATACCTAAAATCTTTCTCTCTGCATCTCTTGTCATTCCCTATTTCGCAAATTTAAAATTTCACATTCTGACACAACACACAAGAACCAATGCCATTTTATGTAATCGGCAACACTCATGAATTCGTATGACTTGGCTAATATGGAAAGGTACAGCTTACAGTAATTTAGTTTAGTGCACCATTTAAACCTGGCATAGCAGATACGTTTAAAGACCATCAGAAGAGGTGAACATCATCAGTGAACGACTCTGTTCCTCACACAAAGCTATTGTGCTATAAGACTGTCATTTTTTTTTCTCTCCATTTTTAGAGATTGATAGACAGTCACTAAACGTGTTGTTTGGAAGTTCTCTAAAAAATGTCTTTCAGTTCTATAGAGATAATAACAGCATGTAGGTTTGGAACTGCATGAGATTGAGCAAATAATAAACGTTTTTGTGTGAACTGTATAGAATTCAACTGATGATGTGCATATAATGGCTGTTTTATTATGGCTTTGAATGTGGTTAAACTAATCAACATTTTTCATTTTATAAGAGCAGATTTTCAACTCAAATCAAGCATATACAGTAAGGGTGGCTTATTCCACTTCTCTGCTCATGCAGGTCTAGCTGTGTTTTGCCATTTCAACTGCAGGGTATGAAACATCCAAAATTTCTTCATCGAAGCTTGACTAAGAAGCCTTTCCACAAAGTCACATGTTTATCTGTTCAAGCTGTCAGTACCACATGCTGCGGCCCAGCCTAACATATGTACAGCATTTACAGACATTCTTCATCTTTGTTCTTGTCTTCTTCTTTTTTTTCATTTGAATGCTGCAACCAACGTGCAAAATAAAACTGACAGAGAGGTGATGAAAAGAAGTGTGATGTGAAAGTGCAATGTGGATTTTCAGTCTTCCATGCATAATGTCTTTTTAATGGCACCTTTAAGAAAAGGGTATGATTATACCTAAATATAGTTTTTTATATTATTATTAATTTTCAAAGATATTAATTTTCAAAATTTAAATACATCATCAATCCTTGCAAAATGTGTCTTTGTCTTACCCTAATTCCGTAGCAAGCCTATATAAGTGGATGGTTTTGTGCATATGTCACTCTCCCATCTCGTAAAACGCGTAAACAGAGAAACAAATTGTGTAGTCTGCTGACAAAAATAGTTTTTATTGCTCAATAGGTAAGTAAGGTATTTTTTAAACTACATCGCGAATAGCTACATTGCGCTATTCGTGTGTAGTTGGACGCTTGAACATTTTGAGTTTACTCGCTTCATTCGCGCGTGACATTCACTTCACAACATATGCGAATTTGCGTCATGGAAGGGGCTTCTGCCAGGCAGCTCCGGTCTCGTTGTGAAATGGCTGACATGGATTGTTTTAAAATACGGCGAATAAGCTCAATTTGCCGGCATTAGCTAGCTTGTAGTCTCAATATGTGTGTGTGTAGCATATATTGCTCAAAACCTCCTCACTCGCTTTCTTCCAAGCAAGGTCCTTTTTATTCCTGTTTCTATAAAGTACGAAGATGTATCATACAGCTCCGGGTATCAACATATGGTTTTGTCCTCAATGTTGTCACTACTAGAACAAACTCCTGATTGGATAACGCAGCGCAAATACCCGCCAAAGTTCAGATTTTTGTGAGGTCATTAGTGAGGTTCTTTTGTGATTCTGCAGAAAGTTGGAGACTTCTGCGCACTGTGCCCCTCAGCATGCGCTGACCCCTGCTCTGTGATTTTATGTGGCCTACTACTTCTTGGCTGAGTTGCTGTTGTTCCCAATTGTTTCCACTTTGTTATAATACCACTAACAGTTGACCGTGGAATATTTAGTAGTGAGGAAATTTCACGAATGGACTTGTTGCACAGGTGGCAACCTGGTACCACGCTTGACTTCACTGAGCTCCTGAGAGCGACCGCATTCTTTCACAAATGTTTGTAGACGCAGTCTGCATGCCCAGGTGCTTGATTTTATACAACATTGGCCATGGAAGTGATTGGAAAATGCATGAAGATTGTTATGTAAACCGCTGGCAATAAGCAAAAAATGAACTTTTTACACTTGATATGAACTTATAAAATAACATACTCTAATGAATTATAATCTGAGAACTGAAGGCTGCATGCATGTGTACACGCAACCCTCCTATTAGCACGCACATATCCTTATTGCATATTCCAGTAACACTTTACAGTAAGGTTGTATTAGTTAACAAGCTAATGCATTAGTTCACATAAAAAAACCATGCTCAATGCTGTTTTTGTAAGGTTATCTTACTATATACGTAAATTCACATTTGTATATGTAAGGATGAAAATTTCTAACACACCATCTTAATCTAAAGGTAAAAATGCTGCTGTGTACCTTATCAACATTATTAAACAAAGCATGTATTAATGGGTTTTGAGAAACGTATTATCTAGTGTACACTATTTCAACATTATCTGATGTGTTAACATTTGTAGGTACATACTACATGCTTTGTTAATGGTAAGTCATGCTGTTGATAAGGTACACAACAGTATTTTTACCTTTAGAGTACGATGGTGAGTTAGGAATACTCATCCTCAGTGTGTTCCAACTGCTACGTAAACTAATTATGTACAGTAAGATAACCTTACAAAAACAGTAAAGCTACAGTAAAGCTGCATTGTTCATGTTAGTTTATGTTAACTAATGCATTAACTAAATAGATGCATTAATACATGTGTGAGTTAACGTTAACAAAAAATAAACTAATGTTGAACAGAGGTGTTGTTCATGGTTAGTTCATGTTAACTAATGCATTGGACCCACTTTAAATTAGGTGGCCTTAACTACTATGTACTAACATTTTAATTAATAATTTGATACATTGCACTTATTGTGTACATACATGTTTTTACATTGTACTTACATTTTTAAAATAGCTTAATGTAATTTCATCTGTAATTAATTTCTGTAGTTACATGTGTAATTACACAGTTGACACTTCCCTTACACCTAACCCTACCCTTAAACTTACCCATCCCACCACACCTGTCCCTAACCCTACCTCACTATCAGCAAAGGTGTTTTGCAACACAATATGAACACAGTAAGTACATTGTACTTAATTTTTGATGTAAGTACATAGTAGCTAAGGCCACCTAATATAAAGTGGGGCCGCATTAACTAATGTTAACTAATACAACCTTACTTTAAAGTGTTACCATGTATCCATACTGTATATCCTTCCTTCTTCCTATTCTGCATTGTACTAACATTGCAATTTATAATTTATGAGTCTTCATAAGCAACTAATTATGGTTGGCATTGTTTATTTCAAATATCTATGTCAAGTTGCATCATTATTTTATTATGAGCACTCTTAGTCACTGTAGATTTGACTGGAAATTCTCATTGAAATGCGATGAACAGAAATACTGTCTATGCATGGTGTCCAATGTAATGGACAGATGTGTTTTCTCAAATACACTACTACTAATACCTGAATAAAATCATTCTTGGATCTAATTAAATGCTCTCTGTCTGATTGGTCGATCGTGACATTTAGTGGTCAGCACTGCATAACTGATTGCTCGTGCAGAAAGCCTGTTTTACATAGTTGCATTTGATAACCACTTCAAAAGAGCATCAAAAATGTATTAATCTGTGAAGAAAATGACGTGCTAATTATCCTGCTTATTAGCAGGCTAATTCTTATCTGCAGACAGAGAATGAAGCAAAAACAAGAGGGAAGGAAAATTGAAATTCATGTTTTTGTTATTATTAGGCAAAACCCTTAATTATTTTTGAACAAATGCACAGAATGAGGTTATGAGCCATAATAAAATAGAACAGCAGCTTATTCTATAGAGCGTTTGCAATGTGTCACTTTGTCATCATCAGACAATATGCAAAATGCTTGTTTTTGATTTTAAAGAATGTTCATTTGAATAATTGTTGTGAATAATGTCCTCCAAACTAAGATTATAAACATAACATTATTTAAAAACACTACATTCATTTTTTTTTTTTTTTTTTTGAGGCAAGTCACATTTAATATTAATATTATTACATTTTACAGTTTTTGCTGTTTAAAGGGTTAATTGTGTTTAGTGTGCGGCATCTGTTTCCCTGGGCATAAATACAGGCAAAAATACAACTTTTTTGTAGTCAATGTATGTGCCTTCAGAGAAATGGACTTTCAAATACAGACCCAGAGGAGCATTCGGTAGAGCGAAAGTGTGATAACTAGCCCAGTTTTCTCCTATTGCTATGTTGAGTCTATTGCTATGGCCGCATATGGTACATTTTTGATTCATTTAAAAGACAGGACATGTTGATGATGTGCTGTGCAGGTTTCACAAACGCTAAGTAGAGCTCTTTTCCATCTTTTCCTTTAAAACAGTAACGTGTCAGCATTGAGCATGACTTACTGGCATTTTGTTGTGCTGGTTTGACAGCCTGGTCGTATTGTTTATATGTAGGCACGGATATGTAACATTTACATGAATAAAATACACTTTTTGTACATTCAGATGCTGAAACATACAATATTGACAGTTTGACAACTTTTAAATATAAACATTATTATGGTTTTACAGCTAAAACATTTCTAATATTTCAGAATCTTTTATATCATAAAGAACAGATTATTATATAAATACAACACAATGGAACAATGGACAGACATGTGTAGGAAAATGTCAATTTTATTAACAATGTATCATTAAAATGATTTTGAGCCACTAAAACCTCTAAACCCACAATATGCACAGTTTTAAAGAAAAACATAACATACAGACAAGTGCAATAATAAAAATGTATGTATTGCAACAATCACAGTCCTCTCTGCTGGTATATAACAGTTTTGTAAATTAAGTTATTAATTGCTGAAAGTGTTACCTAATTTCTCATTTAAACGCACACCAACCGAAACACGGCATATTGAAGACTGTGCGAAGCAGGCGAGAGGCAATGAGCATTTGAAATTACTGTCGTAAAACGTGTCGTAACGTTTCTTGGGTCTCTAACTTTTCAATTCATAATGAGTGCGGGATTTGATATCGCAATCGCTGTTGAGAATGGAGTTGAAGATTCGGATTTGTTCCTCGCAGTAGTACGAATTCTAAAGATTTGGATTACAGCGAACAAAAAAGCGGAATTTTGTTAAATGTATGTTGAATTTACGTTTTTAGTGTATTTTATGGTTCTATTGTCAGTCACAGCACAGGACTATACTAAGAAAACGGCTTTTGTGTCGCACAGCAAACTGAATACATATTACATAGATAATGGCTAAACAATTACAGAATTGCTATTCATTTTAAGGTTTTAAAGTGTTAACATTTATCCTTCTAATTAAGTAGATAAGTAAACCGCATTTAATAAATGATTAATACTCATAAATAAGAATAAGAATACACATATGCATGTCAGTAAAGCTTCCAATACATAAATCTAGTGCTGTTAATACACCAGTATTGTACACTTGCGTGTGTATGCAAACATCTGTAAATGTGCATGTGCTAGAACTTCACATTACGTAAAAATACACGTTGGGTTTGAATGGGCTTATTAGAATCACAGAGGGCCGCATCTTTCCCTCAGTAGCGCACATGCAAAAGTAAAGCAGTCCCCAGAGCCTCTGTTTACCAACCAAGTCGGATTTACTCCTTTCATACCCAGACATACGGAGGCTCACCTTCTCCCCCGGGGCTTTCATTTTGTCTCACATCCTAACTCCACTCTAGCCACAATCCGCTCAAAACTTACCAGTCTGAGGGGCTTTTATGCAAATCTCTGCACCAAAAACATAGTTACAAGCCCATTCCTCATTCTCAGAAATACACACTTCAAAAAGAAGCCATTTAATTCTCTGATGGCAAAATTGAGAACAGTTCCATTATTGCTCGTACCAGCTAGAGGGGACAACTTAAGGAGCTTGTCTGTAAACATAGCCGTACAAAACCGCTCTCAAGGAAAGCTTCATCAGACAGGGAATCATTTGCATTCTTTTAAACAAACGTTTTGATGGTGAAACAAACAGGCCCGCTCTGCCATGTTTGATCTCCATCATTTTCACAAAGCGCTGACACTAAGTACAAAAACAACTTAAGGTCATTTCTCTATGACTATGACAGACAATTATTCAGCTGCATTTTGTATGAGGAGCTATGGGGGCGGACACGGATGATGGGTGAATGGATACTGAGATTACCGCATCGTTTCAGCAGACTGACCAAAACAAAGCAGGATTCCTCTGTGTCTAATGGTGGCCAACGGAAAAGCTTTTGAATCAGATCACATTGAGGATAAATTAAGCTTCTTGAAATGGAATGGGCAGAATGTGGCACGGATTGTAAAATGGAGACCACAGGCAATGGTAAAAGGGTTCGATTGGCAGCCAGATTCATCAAGTCATTGAAGACATTCCTGAAATATGTCAAGCGGCCATTAGGAATGCTCTTCTGATTACTAAAAGGGGAGTCCAAATTAAATATATGAAATGGGGATGGTGGGTTGTGGTCATTGCATATGAAATCTAAAAAACTGACTTCCTAATCAGCCAGTTCAAATAACTAATTATATCCAGTCTGTGTGCCGTACATTATATTTGGAAACAATTAACGTTTACATTTTCGTTGGCATAAAGAATTTCTTTGTCTTGTTTTGGGCATGAATGTAAACAGTACTTAATTTATACTCTTAAAAATAAAGGTTCTTTCAGAATTATTCCATGATGAACCTTTAACATCTGATGAGAATAAAATATTTGTTTGTGCATTATTGCTAACAACGCTTGTAGAAATGAATCATTAACAATAGTTAATTTAAGATAATGTTAGCTTATGAAATGATTTATGCATTAAAACTGTATGTACTTTCTGTTGGGATTAGAGTGACCAGAGCAACAGCCAGAGGGTGTTGGTATGTATAACCCCAAATCAGAAAAAAATAAATAAAAATAAAAGTGGATTCTAAATTTACTTTGACTTGTATTTGTCTGGTCAACTTCATGTCATTTGTAAATATGCATCCTTTCCTGTCATTCAGACCTGCAACACATTTCAAAAAAAGTTGGGACAGGAGCAAAACATGAAATATTTTCTGTTCATATTGTCTGCAATGAAATACAAGTCAAAGTAAATTTAGTAATCACTACTTTCTGTTTTTATTTGCGTTTTCCATACTGGCCCAACTTTTTCTGATTTAGGGTTGAATAACAGATCCATATGAGAAAGTGTTTTGCTATGCTCTTAGAGTACCTTTGTGTGTGTTAACAAAGAAGCAGTCTTGTGTCCAGGAAATGGAGGGGTGATGTTGCGTACACGAAGCATCGCTGACCAGAAAAGCATCTGACTCCCAAAGAAAGACAGCTTATATATTTTTTTTGTGTATAAATATTGGGTCAGGGATAGGCGAGTTTGTCGCAGACTGCCTGGACAAACCTTGCATAGGATTGTGTAAATCAGGGACAGCTGTGACCCAGAGCTCTGTTTGCTTCTTCATCTGACTTACTTAAGCATTAAAACAGTTAAACTATATTTTGTTCCTGCTCTCCTCATTCAACGAACATGCGGACTCGACGAATTGATGCAGAGTCCAACACATCCAAATAACATTTCCATTAATTGCTCAAAAGTTTCTTTAGATTTTTAAAATCACCTTCACTAGCAGAATAAAAAGAGATATTTTTAAGAACTGTTCACTGAAAGGTTCTTTGGGAAACCAAAAATGGGCAGAACCTTCAAAATGGAACGTGGTCTCCACATGCAAAGACTTGCGCCAAGACTTGCACCATTGGTTTTGGCTTCAGCCAATTGTCATTGACTTACATTTCAAAATAAAAATTGTAAATTACACATTGTTTATAGTTGATCTTAAACAACGTGGGCAAGTCTATTGCTTTGTTTTAAGCTATATATTTAATTTAACATACCGATATTCTTCTTTTTATGCAAATAAAAAGACAAAAACAAGAAGAAAAAAAAAAAACCATGTTAACATTTAATAACATTTATGACTTTCAGTCTGAAAGTACTCATACGCCATTCATTTATCAATGTTTGTGTGTATATAGGTATTGAAAGAATCTGCTCTTTGTTCTGAGTGACAGATGGCTGCCAAGTGCAGCTTGTGTCACCGGGAAGCTGAGTCACAGCCTATCACTTCCAACTGTTCTTTCTATGGTCACACGACATGAAATCAATACGGTGCGTTCTGCAGCTGATAGGGACACAGTGAAAAAGAAACATTCCTTCGAACTGACTGCACTATATTTAAACTCCACTGAAGCACATAGCAGGACTGATTGACAAATCGGAAATTATGCTTAAGATCAGGCAAGTTGATTATTTCAGTCTTCATCTTTATAGCATTATTGTCTAAAGCCAAATATTGGCAGAACATGATCTTATTATAGTAATCGTACGTCAGTTTGTATACAAACTGAGACATACATTAGGGTAGCACTTTATTTTAGGGTTCATTTCTCACTATTTGCCATTAGCATGCATATTACTAGGATATTGGCTGTGTATTATTACTTATAAAGCACATACTGATGCCTCATTCTGCAAGATCTCCACATCCCTTAATCCTGCCTAATACCTAAACTTAAACGCTACAAAACTACCTTACTAACTATTAATAAACAGTAAATAGTGAATATGTGTTCCTCATACTAAAGTGGTACCTGTGATAAATGATTGACATACTGACAAAATCTAAAATGTAATAATTTGGCATACAAATGTTTATCCTTTTAGAAATTGAATTTATGGAATTAATTATATTGTATTTAATCAATGTGATTAATTAAATGTCCAATACCATCACATTTAATAAACCCATACCTAATTCGACAATTATTAAAAAAAAAAAAAAAAATATATATATATATATATATATAAAAATATATATATTTTACAAATCATTATATAATGCATACGTTTGTGTAGTTACATTTTACTATTACATAGATATTTTCAAGCCAAAACACTTATATCCAACAATATAAAAAAGTATATGCAGCTGAATGTACAGTGAAAATCATTAGTATATATATATATATATATATATATATATATATATATATATATATATATATATATATATATATATATATATATATATATATATATATATATATATATATATATATATATATATATATATATATATATATATATATATATATATATATATATATATATATATATGTATATATATATATATATATGTATATATATATATATATGTATATATATATATGTATATATATATATATATATATATATATATATATATATATATATATATATATATATATATATATATATATATATATATATATATACTAATGATTTTCACTGTACATTCAGCTGCATATACTTTTTTATATTGTTGGGATATAAGTGTTTTGGCTTGAAAATATCTATGTTATAGTAAAATGTAACTACACAAATGTATGCATTATATAATGATTTGTAAAAATGCGTTTGTTTCTAAAGCTTAACATATGTAAATACATTTTAAATGCTGTCAAGATGTCCAACATTTCAGCATATATCCAAACATGTATAAATGCTATATGAAAAACCTATTGTTCTATATTGACAGCTTGAAGGTAACTGTGTAACATGACAAAATGTTTTTTTGCATTGAGATGGGAATGATAACATACTGGTCCGTTCAGAAGAGAGATACTGTTTCCATCACTCTCATAGTGAGATTTTCTCAAATAACATATTTCTGAAAGATTATAGACATGGAATGATCACTAGGTATGGTAACATTTAACATTTCAGGCAGTGTATTGAAGATATTTAGATCGTTTGGGTAATGGCGACGCTAGAAGAATTGAAATGTTAATGAATTCAGTGTTTAATATGAGGAACATCTGTTTGAAGCTCTGATTTATTTAGTAGTGCACATCGATAGCTCATGTGAAAGATTTTAAATGTCATGGTAAGCGTCCCTCTGAGCATTCCTTGAGACTGTTTCTTAAAAGCCGAAAGAAACGTAAAAGAGGCTAAAGTGATTTCAAGAATGAGACAAGCAGTCCCAGAAGACCCAGTTTAAGTAGGGCTCCTTTGGTAGAGCACTCATACGCGATACCTACAGTTGTGACCATTGTTCAAAATCTTGCTTCACCAAGCTCACTGTCTGTGACTAAGAGCCTTTGGAAAGCAGTGGCTTATTCCATGCGTTCCTGAGGGAGTATGTGTCACATATCAGATTTAAAATCAGATGGATGTTATTCTTTGAGGAAACCTGCACCACATAGGATAGTAACCTAGAAAGATCTCAGAACTGCAAAAAAGATGTTTCTTTATTTTTAAGTTATAATAAAAGCTTATCAGCCGCATCTTATACAAAGTGTGGGAGTAGAACTAGCTCATGAAAAATCTGATAACACAGCCTTAAGCCATTTCAGAGGTCATAACGCGCAAAGCGCTGCTTTCTCTTTAGTGCTGGGATTCTCTGTGTGCGCGTACATCTTATGAACCTGTCACTCACCCCTCTGGCCTTAATGACAGGGAAAAGGGGAGGCTTAAGCTTGTGGTAATATCTCAAAAGGTCATTCTACAGCTGATAATGCATTCATCAGCACTAAAGAAAATTAACTATATAATTTCATGTCCGTAGTTTTAACGTGTAGATGAATTTGTGCCATAGACCATGGGAGAGCAATATGCCATTAGTTTTGGTTGGCCAAGTGAGAGTGCTTTCAATGTGTCTAAAGCATACCTGTGTCTAATAATTGTAAAAGTTTAGTCTTTCTGAAAGGGTTTAGGGGTTTTAAACCAATGTGTACTTTATGGCATGTGACTTTTTAGTGTTGTAGAACCGTGATTTACAGGCAGTTGGACATGAAAAGCTGTGCTGTTTATATTCTCTCTTTTCTAGTTTTGTTATTGCATGGTTGTTCGCGGTGCAAAGTGCATTACTATAGCAGAAAAAAAATAATCTTAATTATGGAAATTGTTATTATGAACAATGTTAGGATCAATTGTAAAAGTCGTCCTTGATCAATTCTGACATTACTAAAAAAAACCTGCCCTTTTTGTTTGCATAAAGAGACTCTTTTTCATGCATTCATGGATTGTGAGAGGTTAAAAACTTTGTTTACCTTAATTTGTTTATATGTGTTATTAATTTTTTTGTTATTAACTGTTGAATTGAAGGCAAGCAAAAATGGCAATTTATGCCAAATGTTGAGCAACATGTTTGTGGAAGCTGTTTTTGTAAAAATAGTAAAAATCCAGCATTTTGATAGATTATCATTATTATAGATTAATGTGTGATCGCTATCTTTTGAAGCCATTGATGTTTATGTGGGATTCCCTGTGAAACCATTGAAGATGTTTTTATTTAATTTTTTGAAGATTAATTTTATTGAATTTTCATATTTAAGTAATGTTTGGTGTGTATTGAAATTCAAAAGATCAGTGACACACAGTCAGGTGGCTCTGAAGACTGGAGTAATGGCTGATAAAAAATTTTGCATTACAGAAATATATAACATTTTAAAATGTATTAAAATAGAAAACTGTAATTTTTGTAATTTTTAGAAACTGTTATTTTAAACTGTAATTATATCCATACCAAAAAAATGGTTCGACTACAGAATTTCTTCAACATTCAGGGTCTCATAATTATCTAATTTACTTGGAAATGTGATCGAAAACAGTCAACTATGGTGTCTGTTGGCAGTGACCATGTTGTGTGGTCTTGGCATGCTAGGCTGTTGTAAAATATGTAATTGCTTTGAAAATGTGTTGCAATTTAGCTACAGTAGGTCTCGGAGGGTTCACAATTAATTATTTACTTTTAATATCTTTATAAAGTAGGCAACTGAATGGAAATAATGTCAGTCATTTTATGGATCAACATTGTGCAACCAGTTGGGTCCTGCAAAGTTACTCGGCGAAGGTGTTAATAATTACAGAAGGGGGTAATGACCGAGAAGGAGCTAAAAAATGCGGGTCAGTCTAAATGTGTTGTAGATCAATCAGCTCAACAATATGAACTTTATCTCATGTCATATTTATATATTTAGACATTTATTCACACATTTGAAGAGAGGAAGGCGTATTATCCGAAACGAGATAATTTGGTTTGGCTTCCATTTGACTAGTATTCTGTTTATTCATTTGTACGATTCCATTCGTTGTTAATATTAGTTAAAGTAAAATACAAACAATGTTAACAAAATAACTAGTACTCATTTCTTGACAGTGTGCTAATGTGTAGGTTAGAAAAACTAGGAAAATTAGGGGGACAATTAAATACATGCTTGAGTTTTGAAAATATGTTTTATTTTGATCATAACTGTATGTTGCTGATTGTTGTTGATTTACGGTGGTCCCTTTGTGTGAATGTTATGGGACCATAAGCAGCACCTGGCTCTGAATGTGTGTATTGTATTACCTGACATATCTGCTGTTCTCTTTTTCCTAGCGAGGGCCTTATTTACAAATTCCCAGAAGCCACAAAAAAACAAAACATCCACAAACTCCCCCCCGTACCATATAAAAAAGGCTATATTCTTCCTCTTCAGAGAAAATTTGCATATCGGCTGTCAGTTTCTGGATTCCTAATGTGCAAAGTACGTTAAAATTTAAAGCAGGCGAATGGAAAATAGATTTGAGACTAGTACTTACATGGTAATTCAACTGGTGCAGGAATGATGAATCAATAGTCTAGCAGTAACATCTTTGACGATGCTCTCATCTATAATGTATAACTCATGCATGTGTAATGAATCAACAAATAATTTGTATTATATTACAGGTCTTGTTGCTCCTTAGTACCATGCAGCCGTTACAATGCATTAAGATGTCTGAGAGAGCGTGAATTATTGTATTGTTGTATGAATATATGTAGGCTTTTGCGTTGTTAGAATATATCACACGCTAAACAGGCAACGGCACCGTCTAAAGAGCTAAAAAATCAAATAAAGTTGTGGAAAACCCAAGGGATATTAGCCAGTACTAAAAGGGTTGACCCCATAAAGAGTTGTAGCCTAATTATGATTTCATTAAAGTGTTTATTCAATGGAGGAATAGGGAGGAGATGAAATTGAATTGTTGGATAAGATGATGGCTGTGTTGTATTGAAGCTCGGAGTTGAGTTGGGGTTTCATCCCATTTCTAGGTTAATTACATGGAGCCTTCACTTCAATTGTCAGAGGAGGAGCATCGCTTAACCTAAATTACACCAAAACCCTGAAGAGAAATTGTCTCATCCATGTAAACCCAAGTCCTCTCCCTCTCGCTCATCTATCTCTTCCCCTGCCTAAGATGCACCACCGGCACACGTCTCGATCATTACGCTTACTCCAGCCACAAAACGTACACCTCAGAGGCTAGTCTCAGACTAGCAACAAATCGCACCCGCGACGGCATGCCTTCAATTTTCCTCCTCAAACAATGGTTGTGTACACAGATCATTCAAGGTTTGGAAAATGCAACAAAACGTGATTTGAACATCAAGCGTCGGACCATCTGAGCCACATTACAAGCGCCAAATAATGGCGTCCTTCACTTCTCCGCTAATGCATGTTGTGTTTCACTTATATCTGTGTAGTGTAGAGTTATATCTCCGCGCGATGATATTTTCATGCAGGCGCCGTCATCTTGTATGTCCCTAAACCACAAAGAAAAAGCTCCATTAAAATTTCACAGGCAGGGCTGCCGGGCCTGTGGTTTGTTGATGGAGGATCTCCAGTCGCCACACGCCATTCATTTCACCTGCTTTTGTTGCTATCAAGGCCGGTCTAATCCCTGAACTTACAAAGGATAGTCATTAAGATTGAGATCTTCAACACATAAAAATGTATTTAAAATCAATTCTGCAACCTTCCTATACAAAGGCAGGTCCCTTAACTAGACTGTGAGAGCCATACGCAAGCTAATTGGCATCACTCGGGCACTTTCTGAATTAAGCTTGTTTATATGGAATCTCTCGTTAATTGTAAACGGGTTATTAATATGCATGCTTTTATTGGTGTTTTATGCAGAGGGATCATTACGTTCAAGCATTGTGTTCTGTCTCCTGTAATTTAGTCAAGGAGCACTTGATAAGTTCTTTTCCTCCATTTACTTGTGATTATCAGTGGGAGTTAAATGCAGTGGTCTGATCCCTTTAAATTCATGAGTTTCCTCTAAGAAAGAAAGAGAGCATTTTTCTTACAATTGGTCCATTGGTCCAAGAGAAAAGAAAGACAGATGGCATAAAAAAGGCAAAATACATCAATGGGCTTTTTAAAAGCACAAAAGCACACAGAAACTATGCATATGTCTCAAAAAGAGAGGTTTTTTTTTTTTTTTTTACGACGTATTTTTGCAACGCGCAGCCTCCGCAACCAAATGCCTTGATTTTTCAAGCATGATTCACCAAGACAAAAAGTATTTTAATGCAACCCCTCTTCGATTGTTCTGTCTTGCCCCCCCCCCCCATCTCTTTCTCTCGCACACGCTCTTGTGCTCTCCATCCTTCTTTTTTTCTTGTGTGTGAGTGTGTACGGTTCATGAGCATGCATTGCAGCCGAGATCTATGTGTGTGTGTGTGTGTGGGGACAATGTGATAAATTAGTTATGCATGCACACAACAAATTGATCCTGCTCTGTTCTGTCACAGAAAGCAGATGTTGCATGCAGTGATGTATGTGGATGAGCAGCATGACTACAGTGCATTAATATTATTTCTTATTCAAATGTAATGCAAAGGACAAACAGTGTCTCTCATTCATGGCAAGATGTGCAAACAATAATAAGCTGTATTTTTCCATTGCTTGATGTCTGAACAATACATCACAGACTCAGGGAGACAAATTTGTTTTTTTGCCTTCTATAAAGACACATTTTTAGGATAAGTCATTTTCTCACTGAATGTATTTTCCTCTTCATTAGAATACATTTGTTTACGATGTGGCACACTAAATTATTGTCTGTTTTGCATTTCCCTTCTGATTTTTCATATTACTCAATACATTGTCATGAGACATTCTGATTAATATCAGCAAAAAGAGACATTTTCTACATTTTAAATTTCATTTACTGCAACCGGATCCATTTTTATTTTTTTTCAGTGGCGTTAGGAATAACAAGTTAGTAGCCTGCCATGAGCATATTCGTCAATGAAACGCGATGTGTTTGTAAACAGCATAAGAATCTGAAGCAATCAGGAAGCAAGAGCTGGTATGATTATGTTGCAGTGATGACTAAACATAAGTCATAAACAAAATGAATAGTCTGTTGTCAGAATCTACAAAACCTCTTCAAATATCTGTTAAAAGGATGAATAAATATCCAAAGGTATTTTTATTTCTCATTAAAAGTCCCATCCAGCCACATCTGGACAGTTGGCATTAGATGTCCTTGGTATGCCATAATAATTGGTCCATATGTACATCAATTGAAGCCCCTTAATAGTCTTCGAGGCTCTTTGCACATGTATCCTCCAACATTCAACATTCAGCCCGGGACCATGGAAAACATCCAATATTACACAAGCGTTAGCTGTCACAGATTAGTGGGAGCGGGCTTCGGGACAGATGTATCCTTGCTGTCAGATATCTCCTTGGCCCCCTCACCTCATAATATTCCCCAAGGACATGGCATAGATCCACTCCATGATTGCAATCAACCTTGACTTCCACACAAACAAACAACTATCCTTCACCCTGACCATCGCCAAGCTGGCTCATGCCAGGCAATTCATGAGCACCAGCATTCATTGAATCGCTTCATCTCATCTAACTGAGAAACCCCATGGCCTGTGCAATTGACTCTTCCATGAGCCATACAACAGCTCTGCAAGACTCAGAGCTGACAATAATAGACAGCTTGGTGAGGCCAGTGTGCATCAAACTCTGAAATCTTTTATTTCAGCCTCTCTCCTTATAGTTGGATGTATACCCCTAAAGCTCACCCCTGACGGCAGAAGTCATTCACATTTGGAGAGACAGGCAGTATCACCTCCCTCCTTTTTTGTAGGCAGAAAGGGTTTTATAGCTACCTGACCAAAAGATAGTTTCCAGTTCAGATGGCCTAAATCCTTACATATTTCATTAGATTCCAAAGGCCTTCATAATTCATGGCACTGACCGTATTACTGCCCACTTTTGTTTACGTTTTGCCATTTTCCACCACAGTGGACCGACACGCTGACGATCATCATGCCTGAAGGGTGTTTTCGTTTGAATGCCGGCTTGCTCTGCCGGGTTGAGCCGAGGTCTTGAATGTTGCATTTGAAGGCGAAGGTCAAGATATGAAGCTCCTTTCAACCTCAGACACCTCCGTGTCTTTGTTCATCATGTTCAATAGATGATGCCGGCTAGCCAGTGTAGGATGAAAGTGTCTGTCCGGCTATGTGCAGGGATGTCTTGATGTAAAGGAAATGATAGACGTCAATTATAGCTGATGATAATTTAATCATCCTGTTAGAGATAGACAAGAGTGGTGAGCCAATGGTGATAGACTAATGATTGCTAAAAATGAAAACAAGGTTATAGTTTCCTAAACACCCTTTGAATACAAGCCTGTTTATTCGACCCGTGTCCATCAGTATGCTTACAGAGAAGTAACTTTGATTGTCTGAATAATACGTAGCCTCTGCATAGCATGACAGGATTTTTAAGAGGCCAGTGAATGCCTGGAGGAAGGGGGAACAGTAACAAGTCATTCTTTAAAGGCAAGTTGGATAATACAGAGGCATGGTCATGTTTTATAGGGAAGAAAGATCAATCCTCTCTGAAAGAACTTGAATGTTAATATACTGAGGCACACCTTGCAATTTACCTCCCTGGTCTTCAGCACCGTTCCCTGCCAAGCTGTGCTAGACTGATAAGGTATATTAGTGTGTTCTTTCCTCCAATGATTTCTCTTTGTGCCGTTAGTAATGAGTCATGGATCCGGTAGGGGGGCCAGTCACATGCAGACTAAGGGATGAATAGAGGAAAACCCCATTTGATCATATCAGCAAAACAAAAAATGTGGAAAAACAGCTCTGTACAACACTTTAGCACCAATTTCATTCACAGGATCTCATATTGTACACACACACACACACACCATTTTATCACATTGGAGAAACTGCATCATCACTAAAACATTAATGTAGATTTTACTACAAGAGGCGTAATTAACACTTTGTGTAGGCATTGATTACAAGTGTTGGTTCGTTTTGATTTGCCCATGGAAAGTCAGTGTGATGTGTTATATACCAGGATAAACCACGTTGTGCAACTGAGAGTAATGTGAAAAGTAATGTAAAACTTGCTGTTAATGTTCCAGCTAATTTATGAGAACATTCTATATTGTTAACATATTTAGTAGATCAAAATGAGTTGGCATATCATTTAAACTTTTAATGACATAGAGTTATGAACTCTATAAGGGATAGTTTGTCACCAAAATCCCTCTCATGTCTATAACGCATCACTGTGTCAGCTTCCAGTTTTTGCTTTAAATTAGAACATGTACATATATATCAATATCTATCTATCTGTCTATCTGTCTGTCTGTCTGTCTGGAAAAAATAGGAAACCCTAATATATTTAACTTCAGGCTTTTGTACATTGGAAATTAATATGATGAAGCATTCTGAACCCAGCATCATTTAACCAGTGAGGTTTTAATTACTGAGCAAAAAGCGAACATTTCACCACGCTAAGTATTTTAACTCTGCCCTTTATATGGCCCTAAAAATTCAGACACAGGTATCCAGTGTCACACATCATTAGATTATCATGGCTGAGATGGTGGATAGCAGCTATCTGAAAATGCTTGGCATACAGTTCTATTGAAAGACAATCTGCATGGCAGACGCAGCAAGGACAACAGCGACGACTCAGACACATTATGAAATCATCATTGGTCCTTGCTGTACATGTTACCAATGCATTTAAGATTTTATTCACATATGCTTCCCCACAAATGTTACACTCACCGGCCCATTACAGCAAGAAATAAAACAATGTCCAAGATTAGATGTGCAGCATGACATTTAAACTGCTCTGTGCATTTGGTGGATTCTCTAGCCCTATCAGAAATGCATAACTGGTTTCTCTAAAAGTTCATTTTGAGGGTGGCAAAATAGCCATCTGAATAATTCATGAGGTATTTTGTGCCTTTCATATTGCTTTAAGGCTTTCGGATTTGCATTTCTTTAACATGCCTAGGAGAAGTCCTTCAGTGACATGAAGTATGAATCTTAAAAATATGAAGAGATCAACCCTTTTAGGTATAGCTCTCGGATAGCTACATTACTTGATGAGGGAGAGAAGATCCCTAGACACTTCACATTCCTCCAAAGATGTAGGTTTCCCCTAGCCTGACATGGTCATACTCAATTCTAGTCAGAATATGAGTCTGATACCACTTCATTGGGCTTTGATTATGGGGCGTGTTTCAATCGAACCAGGAAAGACCTCAATTGGATAGACCCACGACCAATCAGAGCAACGGGAGCGACGCATAACGTTAGTTGTCAAATGTCAACAGAACTCAACTGCACTGTGTTGCCAAGTCCGTGTTTTTCTCCATGTCCGCGGGTTGAAGCGACCCCAATTATGTGATTATAAAAACCCAGGAATGCGAATTTTAGCAGGCAACCATGGCAAAATAACATATTTTGCCAACCAAACGCCATTTTTTTCTGGAGAACCCCCCGGAAACTTATTGTTCTGGGCTGTAGTTTTGAGTTGCAATTGTGCACGACATTGCAAAAAAATGTGGCAACCCTGTCTGCACGCACGCTGGATTAAGTAACGTTACAAGAAAAAGATGAGTGTAAACGATCTTTGCCAGTGTTGTAATAAAAGAATTTAAGGATACACAGAGTACTTACCAACACCATCATCGTTTCTGAGAGAAATGGTGAAGGTGAATGCAAATACGAACAAGTTCTCCGTTTAGGATAAGAGCAAATTCAACCCAAAGCGCCTTTGATGACGTGGATGATTACATTACTGTTCATCATCTGTCCATCATCGTCTAAAGCCCGCCCTGACAATTTAATTGTTCCGAATAGTTTCTGTTCGGGCATAATTACTCCTCTATGGATCGAGTCCAGACCGAATTGCCCGAGCAAAAAAATTTGTGGGCGGGGCTAAATTCGGCTGGCATTCAGGCTAGGTTTCCCCAAGTAGCCTACAGTAGATTTTTCAAATTAGCATGACTCTGTTGTCTAATTGGGGGGAGACATTTTCCTGCTGTGTTATGAAGGAAGCCATTGTAAATGTAGCCCTAAAATAATGCCTGGTAACGGGATGTTAAACACTATGATACAATACACATTAGCCTTGGAGTTCAAGAACTGTAAACATGCAATTGTACACATGAATTGAATATGATTTGTATTAAATGCCAACTTCCCAACCTTAAGGGCATGTCACACTCAATTGAATGTGTGACCATTTAAAGCGTGCTGAGGTGAAGCATCGGGACGTGATTGATGTTACGAAGGTTATGGCTTTTGGTATAAGAAAAGCTAGCTTGAGGGGACCAGTCAAAGACTGTGATTTGTTACATTGCAGCAGTGTAAAAATTAATGGGAAGATCAATGCGTACATGTTGTGTGAGTGACCTTTATTGAATGTGGGGCTGTGCAAGATTTTCAGCCGTCCCCGGCAATATAAAGTGTTGGATTGTGCTGACGAATGACTTTACTTTTTAGATAGCCAAATTGACTATTGTTCTTCTTTTTATTATTATTATTATTATGCAGGTCTGTAGTGGGGACTGGGTGTGTTGTAATACATTATGTTGAAATAACTGTAACTTTTTTTTCTTTGTTTCTTAAACACACACACACACAAAAATAGGCTATATATATCTGGTAAAACTTTATTTCGATGGTCCACTTTAGACATTCTACTAACTTTAAGTAACTTTGCAACTACCAGTGCCAGATTTACTAAACAGGGCAAATTAGCATGAGAGTGCAATTCCATAAAAACACAGATGGTAGTGGGCAGTTCTGTGCGGTGACGACGTGCAAATTAATGAACACAGACGCAGCCGGATCATTTCCGCTTTTTGGGGGTGGTAAATAATGGCGCAAACGCCAGTAAACTGAGTAGCGCAAACCTTTGTAAAGGTTCATTTAAAAACCCTCCTCCCATGAATTTTGCACCTGGAAAGGGAAACTCCTACAAATAAATATGCAATGAGGTCAAAAAATAGCGCAAATTTATCATGGCGTGTCTTTAGTAGCCTAAATTCTGACAGTAAAGCCAAAAGAGGGTTTGCGCTTGTGCAAGCAAGTAAATCTGGCCCTTAGTAGAGTATCTGCTTAATACCTGGTAACACTATCTATCTATCTATCTATCTATCTATCTATCTATCTATCTATCTATCTATCTATCTATCTATCTATCTATCTATCTATCTATCTATCTATCTATCTATCTATCTATCATTAGTAAAGTATAATGAGGTAGTTTGACGTTGGACTTCACACACAAACTCGTGTTTATAAGCAAAGCGAACAGTGCCCCCTTTTCCTCTCAGGCGAGTAGCGGAGTTGGTGTGAGGTATTAGTCCGCGGTGAGAGCGAGCGAGCGGGGCTCTGACTCGAGCAGCAGTGCGGCTTTAAGATGATGAAGGCTGTGAAATTTATCGCAGGCTCCTCCTCCCGCGATGATGTCAATCGGAGGTGGAGAGGAGGGCAGTACTAAGGAACTGAGTTCATACAATACAACAGAGATTGCTAGAGCTCTGCGTACAACTACGGCAAAACGCCTATTTCAGTGTGTGGAAGTGATGCTGCACCTATAGGCACACTGTCCACCTGCTCCGTTGCACTGACAGTCCAAGAGTTCTTCTCAAAATTGATATTTGCTCTCCATCACTCTGCCAAACCACGGGATGACATTAAATAACGCGTCCGAGGATGTTTTAAATTATTTACAAGTTATGTAGCTGTTAATTAAACGCACAAACAAGAGAAAACAACTTCACCAAACAGTTTACGTACACGCGAGGAGCATTCCCAGGTTTGCCCGTGATGACTGTATGAATGCACTGAAATAAGAAGTACTGCACATTGACAAACCCATTTGGAGCACCACTATCTCTCCGCGCGCGTGGGATTCAAGCAGTAGCCTGGCGCGAGACATCTGAGGAATTACATCGTCTCTTCTAAAAGTCATTCACAGATGTTTTTCGCTGTTCGTTCGTGGACCGTGGACTTTTTCATGGACATGGATCGTTTTCTCTAGTTGGATACCGACTGGTCACTACGTGAAGCTGTTTGATTCTGGGATTTTCTTCAGTCTGCTTCACGGCACTTCATCTCCTCCAGCAGTGATGCCGCTACGTGACGGGAATTGAGAGTTTCCATATTCACTCAGAAATCTTCCGAGGTAAGACACGTCTTTTTTAATGCTCATTTAAGGGTTATTTCTTCTTCTTATGCATTTGTTACCCCCGTCAAGCTAAATTAGTAGCATTTTACCGCGCTCCCTACTAAATTAAGACGACCGGTCATACTTACTTTAATGTCTTTAAAAATATCGCGAATTAGATTAAATATGCACTTACATACATTGTGCGGGGGGGAATGCAAAAGTCGAAGGGCCTTTGCCTACAAAAGTCGGTTTGTTTAAGTTTGCCCGAGGAAAATAAATCCATTATTATATTTAAAAAACATATAGGCATTAGCTACTAATAACACGAACTGCTTGATTTCCTATGCTAACAGCTTCACTTTCCGTTTTGGAGATTCGCTAGTCTAGTTTGTCAGTTCGGATAATGACTTTATTACACAAAGTATCGTTGCAACGTGTCCGATTCAACGCAACGGTAAAGTCGCGTTAAAGGGTTTCAGGGACAACATCAGCCAACACGTGAATCATATCAGTATGCATAGCAACTGCTAGACACCATGTAACAACTTCGGAAGCATTCCCTTTAATTGTTTTATAATAATTTAGAACCCATGAGAAAAATAATAATATCTTAATCCATAGCTTGCTATTAAGGATCTGGCCACATCGCTTAGGTTAGGCAACTCAAAAATGAACGGCTGTATGCAGCTCGCGAGACTAAGGGCATCAGCAGATGAAGTCGGAAGCTGATCCAGGATGCGTCATTTTCTGAAGCGAGGCTAAACAGAAATACTTTGATTTAATCACAGATCCTTTCCTAAAAAAGAAAAAAGGTAGCCACCAGAATAACATAGGAATTAAGGTTATTTAATTGCTTATATTTTCAGCCATAAACCCTCTTTTCAAGAACCGTTTTTGGCTGTGTAGGCTTTTTTATTTTATTATATTTTGTATTCATGAATATATGGTTCTCATTAGATTACAAAGTTATTTTTCAAATCAGTATGGTGCTGTGGTTCTTTCAATCGGCATATAGCCTAAATAGTTTTCTCGACAACAAGAAAAATATAGCTGCTAATAATAATGATAATGATAATAATAATAATATTAATAATAATAATAATAATAATAATAATAACAATAACAATAACAACGTTAGCCTATTTAAGGAACTTGTGTTTTAGTGAAAATGTTTCCTGTTAGATCAAACTTAACATTCTGGTTCTAATTGTAACATGTATTATTAAAAGTGGACCTTCTACATGTATTGTTACTTCTTTAAGTGTGGTTAACTTAATATTTTCAATGTGTAGTTCAAAAAAGAGAGCGAGAAAAAAAAAATATTGAAGCCTTACACGGTTTGCAGAAGATCCCATATTCATTTATTAGTCTTAGTAAAAACTGTTCTTACTATGGTATTTAGCTGCTAAACTGCAATAGTTACCATGGTAATGTTTAAGGGAAGTGTCCAAATGTAAGCGTACAACATTCTGCTTGCATTGCACTAAGTTATGCATCAGACAACCTTTGACGACAGGTACGAGTGTCAAATCGGATTCATTTCTAATTTAGATTTTCATATAAGAGTTCAACATTGTTTCATACTCTGTTTCGACTGTTTTCATACTATGGCAAAATGATGCAACTGGTTTTCATTTTTACAGAGCATCTGGTTGAGCAACACTCAGATATGGAAAAATTCAACAGGCCTTTCTCTTTATAACTCATTGTTTGTAGTAATTTTGACCAGGTCTCACAGCTCTTCATGAAGTGTGGAAAGCTTCTTGAGTGGGATGGTGTGAAATTTTAACAGTAGAAGAAACCAAAAAATCCCATTTTAACAACATTTGTTGCTACAAGTAACACTCACTCATTTATTCATTAATTCATTCATGCATTACAGCTAGCCTATATTTTCAATATATTTATAAATTCTTTGTGGTTCTAAATATATTGAATGTTGCGGTATATATGCAATAAACTATATGCAAAATAAAATATGTATCTTTATAGAACAAAGTTCTTGCAGATATAAGTGCTATAAGAGATACTTTTTTTGAATATGAAACAAAAGACAGGATTTTTTTTTCATACTAAAAGTATGATGATGTCTACTGTAACATGAAAGCAGTATACAGAGCATGTCACAAAACAGACTGTAATGCAGTTGCCTGTAATCCAATAATGCAACATAAATGGTTAAGGCGGCAGTATTCTGAATTGTTTCATTAGCTCCCAATATCATAATAAGTAATAACAATTTGAGTGAAGAACTAGTAGAGACTGTAAGATGATTTCAATTTTACAGTTATCCTCTACAAACTTAAAAAAAAGTCGAAATAATGAAAAAGATACATGCGACAACGATTATTCCTGTCATTGCCGAATACTGAATCTGCACTGCGCTGCTGGTCAAGGTGGTTTCTCTTGATACAATGTTCTAACATTATACAAAGCGGTCTTGCATTATCTGCACATTAGAATAAGAGTTTGCCTCCCAACTTTGTAATCATTGATATGAATGGTTATTTATTGTGTGTTAATTGATTTATTTTGACCACACTGTGACCACTCCAGTGCCCTCTATTGGCAGTTTTATTTATATATTTATCTTTCCCTGCATTGCAATAAGAGGAAAATCATGCTTTACCAGTACATATAATATATTAGCGTATTTGATCTTTTATTTTTTATTTTTTTTACATATGCAGTCTTTGTGTTTTAGAGAAAGTTGAGCTGATACTATTTGTTTAAATGAAAATGCATATGTTAACAGTTTTTTTATTCATAAATCAATATGTGTTTTGAAAAATTCCATTGACCTAAAAAACCCATTCAATCATTAGTAGAAAAAGAACAAAAGAGTAATTCAATCATCTTCAGGTCCATCATAAATAATCCTTCATTTGTAAAATCCCTTGTGCTTCCATGCTGTCATTTATAACTTATAGACATAAATATGTATTTGTTTGAAGAGAAAGGTGAAGATGAATGGTGCACCATAGGCCAAATATCAGCCTTTAAGATTTAGTTTCATTGGCTTGTTATACACTTTGCAATGTTTGTCCATATAAAATCAATCTAGGAGAGTGATATATCAATAACTGACACGTTGTTCCACTGAAAGTGCCCACAATAAATTGCCTGATGTTGGGCTAAAGAATTAAATCAAGTTTTACTGTGATTATTTATGATTCAAATTAGCGAAATCTCGATGATGATTCACGGCTCACTGAAGTAAGCCATAAGTTATTTTGTCATCTGTCCGCATTGAAACTTTGATACAGCACGACTGTTTGGTTGCATAATCTTTGCTGACGGACTTAAATCGACTCCATCGCGTTGGCTACATCTGTTTATCCGTTGCGACTGGCAGCCTGTTTGGTATGTTAATTCCTCCCTATTGATCATTCAATTGATCATTGGTCCTTAGGATCAGTGTGGTCGCCATCAAAGCTACTCAAGGCCAGTTAGTGTATTTCAGTAGGATCCTAACTTTATATGACGCATCAGTCTAGCCTATTCGGGTACATACGAGTGATTAATTAACAGATATAATCATGTTTCATAACAACAACACGACAATAATAAAAGTAACAAAAATACCAGATGCTTTTCATTACCATTTCATTATAAAAGAGATGTCTTCATGATACATAAAGGCTGAATAAATTATTAAAAACATGTTTCCTGTTGATGAAAAGGCTGACATCCTGACTACATAAGAAAGACAGCAGGTAGGCCGGGCGAACAGCTGGCAGGGGGCTATGGGTCTCAAGCTGCTGATGGCAAAAGGTGGAGGGCAAACTCAAACGACATCGAAATGTCAAAGAATCACACTCACACGGGGTTTCTTTAAACCAATAAAGAGAGCGATGTTTCTGATAAGAACAAGTTAAGCGACACGCTTCAGGCAGTTGTCCCAGTTTAACTTCCATAAGCGGCTTTAATCATTATTCGAAATGTCATTTTGCTTTAATTACCGGTCTTATTAAATTTGATTGTTTTAATCTGATGCCTGTTTGGTTAGGTGAACTGTATTGATTTTTACACCTCTGCCGCATTCGGTTCCTGCTGATTCATATAGACAGAGATTCAGCGTGAACTCGCGGTTGACATGCAAAATTATTTTCTTCCTCGACAGCTCAGCTCAAAATCAAAAAACAGGCAAGCCTGTCCATCACACTGTCACGTAAAGCGATCCAAAGTATGTGTGCCGCTCACTCCGGGCTCCGGAGGGAAGAACGGCTTTGCAAACTCCCTGGAATGCATGGTCCGCTGCTCAGAATAGATCACTGGAACCCTGTGCAAGCAGGGAGAAAGTCTCACCGATACCCATGAGCGCAATTTTCCCATCTAATTCTCTCTATTCACTCTCGAGCTGGAAGTTTCCAAAGATTGGGAAAGTTGAAACTCAAAGCTTAGCAAATCCATCCAGAGTATAGTTTTGAAAGGATCGTTCCCATGAGTAAATCTGAAAATGGCTCCGCGAGTTTTCACAACAACATAAACTGTCCTAAATATGGGGAGGAGTGACATGTGGGCTCCCGTGTGGAATTGTCTAATCCCAGAACCTCGTCCCTGGGTAGCAGAGCTCCATAAAAAATGCCAGACATCACTTACTGAGAGCTGGTGCTTACACTGCCTACACTATTTGGTGCTATTTTGAGTTATACAGGTTCATCAGTGTTCACTCTCCCCGGGACGGTGCGATTCGGAATTGTTGACAGTATACTGATTACCTAAAGATGCGATGGAACGCGCAGAACAAGAGACCCATCGCCCTTCTTGCAAGTTTTAAAGGCCTGCCCATATTATGCTTAATGTCAGTTGTGGTTATTTAGATGTAGATCGTCTTTTTATCTTTTATGCACTACTCTGCAATTCACTCCTTAGCCAGTAAGCCCTCCTCATTATGCGTTGTCGGATGCTGCCTTGGACTCTTTCGGGCTTATCAGAGTACAGTAGGTGAATAGTAATTGCTTTGCTCTCACCGACTCAAAAATGGTGCAATCTTCAAAAGCAAACCAAATCATTTTTCACCACCTTCTTCAAAGAACAACACAACAGTCTTATAATATGTGCAGATAGTAAGCTGGCCATTGATCACTGTCATGTAAATACTGTGAGTGGTGCTCGTCTGCCCAACAAACCATTAATGAGTCCCCACAGTCCAGCCGGAGTGTTCACTGTGAAGAACAGAACATCTCGCTGACAGCCGAGACTTGAGCGGCTAAAAAAAAGGGGGGCCTTCAACTCTCTGTGTGTTTAAAAAATCAGCCTTTGTGATGAATTTTTGATGTGTGAAGCACATCTTTAAGGTACTCGATCATGTATCTCTGCTGCGTTCAGCTTTGTTTTTAAACAAACATCATGTTGGCACATACAAATGACACATTAATGACTTGACAAATGGGAAGTCATTGTTAGGATATCATTTTTTTTCCTCTCTCTTTTCTTTTTTTTTCTCAGTGGCTAATAGTAACATGCTATATCTGAATAATTAATTTGCTGAATATATATATATATATATATATATATATATATATATATATATATATATATATATATATATATATATATATATATATATATTGGGTATTCCTGTTCTGAAAAAAAAAAAAGAAGTTTAACTTACAAATGATCTATATACTGTAGTTGTTTATTATTATGATAACCACTTTGATTTAAAAGAAAGTCAAACTCAGTGTGGAGTTTCTGATGTGGTTAAGGTTAAGGGCACTGTATTCAAACAGAAATAGCACTGCTTGGACAACTCTGTATACTAACAAAACCCAGAGTCTGGAAGTGTTAGGCATCAACCCCACCAGTTCTCTGTGACCTAGTTGAGTTGTTGGCACATTGTGAAAGCCTCAGCCCTCTGGCTACTTTTATTTATATAATGCCCTGACAGGATTTGTGTGGCCATCGAGCAAGTTGGCAACAAACACTGAAACGCTGATTCATAAATCATGTCTTGGTGCTTTTGAATTGTGGCTTTGTCCTATTCTTCTGAGGGTTATTGACAGTCATGATGGGGCTATGTCTTTCTAATCATAAACTTTAAATCATGAAACTCCTACTAACTCTACAGTTGACTACTCAGAATATCAACATACTGTAATCTGATATGATGCATTGTAGTTCTGGTGACTGTTGCCAATGGCATACAGGAGTCCATTATCTGCAGTGTGCATTCTGGAGAGCCTCTCAAATACAATTGCATGTTGTATTTGGTAGCATTTTACAATTTTAAGCAATGATTCATATTGTAAAAAAAAAACAGTTTATTTTGTTCCTTTTGCGTAAACAACAAATGAAAAAAATAAATAAAATTAAAAGGGATAGTTCACCCAGCAATGTAAACCGCTTTGTTTACTCACCCTCATGCCGTTCCAAACCTGTACGACTTTCTTTCTTCTTTAGAACACAAAGGAGAAAATGTTTCTCTTTTCTGTGCAGTTATCTTTCTTACCCCATTGGCAAATTGTTTTTCTCCCTCTCGTTTTCTCATTTTACACAACAAACTCAGTTTGTGATTTCTATGAAAACTAGGATCTTTTGTAATTCTGCTTATCAAGTAAAGGAGTCTTGTTTTAAGATGTTTATATATTTTACCTAAAATATTTTGTCTTGCTTTCAAACTTTCAAAAAGATGCAAAAGGACCATAAAAGCGGTCCAATTTTCCCCTAATGAGCTGTTGACTGCTCTGTTTGGATCATTCTCACAGCGAAAACTTGAAAACTGGATCAGTTTACTAGATGATTTTGTTTAAAAAAGCTCAAACTCGGGAGTGATTTGTTCACATTGCTACCCAGCAAGCAATAGCCGTCATTTCACCATCTGTGTCAACTGTAGATCCGATTTAGTCCGGCTATGAGTAACCCACTTCTAATCAAAATAACCTGGTTACATGTCGTTTTTTGCCTAAATAACTTGCGAGATGTATGATATTTCATCATGTACGTAAAGTCAACAGTACAAGGTGTTTGGTTTAATTTCTTTGATAAGTTCATGTTCTAGATGACTAGTCTAGTCTATTCTTGCGCTGTGGTTTGACGTCTGTTGAATTTTCACTTACAGCCCAAATTTTGTCTTGTTTTAACCTAAATGTCAGGGCTGTGTTTGGATGGCTATTAGACGGCTATTAAACCTCCCCCATTATAGTACATATGTGCAAAAGAGCAACCAGCATATTTTTTACAAAAAAAAATATTTATATATATATATGTCTTCCCTTTCTGTGAAATACAGGTTTGGAAGGACATGAGGTGTGAGAATGAACAGAATTTGTATATTTGTCTGAACAGAATTTTTATATTTGTCTGAACTATCTCTTTAATCTTTTGAAGAAGCTAAAGGATCAAAAAGCTATTTGTAGCAAAACTGTTTCATAGTTGTGAATATGACCATCTTTCTCTTCTCCCACCTTTCTTCCTCTAGCAGACCTTGTAGATCTTTGAAGAGAGTGCAGCACCTACTCTGAGTATGGACTTGGCAAGTGAGGCCCATGTTCTGGTGGTTTTACTCACCTGCCTATTCTTGATGTGCCGGGCTCAAGAGAAGGACTACACAGTAAAAGAGGAGCAGCCGGAGAATGTGCGCATCGGAAACCTGCGCAAAGACCTAAACTTGAACCTAGATCCAGACATTAAACTGTCTTCAGCACTGCAGTTTAAACCTGTCTACAAGACAGGTGATGTGCCTTTGGTCAAGGTAGAAGCCAGCACGGGAGAGATTTTCACCACATCCAACCGCATCGACCGGGAGAAACTCTGCTCCGGAGTCTTCAACGAGAAGCGCTGCTTTTATGAGATCGAGGTTGCCGTGCTACCCGATGAGATTTTCCGACTGGTCAAGATTCGCTTCCTCATCGAAGACATCAACGACAACGCCCCGCTCTTTCAATCGACGGTTATCAACATCTCCATTCCAGAAAACACAGCCATCAACAGCCGCTACCCTGTCCCTTCTGCATTTGACCCTGATATAGGAATCAATGGGATTCAACACTACGAGCTTGTCAAGGTGAGTTCAACGTTCAGCTGTGATTTATTACGTGATGCTTCCATTTAATGGGCCCTTATTGTCAAGTATAAAAATAGCACAGTAAGCAATAAAAAATTGTTTTTGGCTCAAGGTTTTAAAAGTAATTTCCTCTGTTTTGTTTAAGGTAAGTTGGTAATTGCACTGAGATATATATGAACAATTGGGTGAACAGTACTAGTACTTCTAATTGATGTCTTCTGAGGAACCAGTGTAATATCCTCAGCGGCTTAATATAGTCTGCTCAAACTGGAAAGTAGGATAATGATATGCATGCTATTAAATGATATACAGTAGCAGATATGTTGCATGTGTATTTAACTTAGCATTTTATTCAGTGTCAGAGAGGCCAGTCACCTGAGAAGTGTCAAAAAGTCACTAAGCACACTCGTCTGCTGTCAGTCACAGCGCAGAAGATTGCGTCATAATTTAGTTCAATGAATGCACTGGTATTCCCTAGAAAGGTCGCCCTGTATTTTAATTAAAATTCAAATACAGTGTGAAATTCAAATACAGTGTCAAACAAAGAGCCCAAGACTGTCATTAAAGTGTGAAAGAGTAATTTGTACCTTTTCTTTTGAGAATTAGCCGAATCCTTGCTTTTCATGTCTGATTAAGTTACCAATTAGCATTTTTAAAGAGTCTCTCCCTTTCTCTCTCTTTCTCTCTCTCTGCCAAGCCTGCTGCGGCTCTTTCGTTTGCCTGCACTTGGAAAATGACCAGTGCGTTGCCTCATAAAATTACAATAAATATGTAAAGGCTCTGTTTCCTTTCAGAAGATTTCATTTGTTCTTCATCTGCAAGTGTAGTGTTTCTTTTTATGAATCATGCATGTGAGTTTTTGAGGGTAGATCTAAGCAAACAGAAATGGAAAGGGAGGATATATTTCATCCTCTGAGGTTGTTGAAAGCATCCCACGAGCAGCATCTGGCCGCGAATCCACCTCTTGGACTGCGTTTGCATGGTCCTATGAGAGTACGAAACTCTGAAGCTCCCACACAGTAATGGTTTAGACCGGCTCACCGTCAGCATGGAGCTGCGCGATTAGCATTGTGGGCCACAGCTGCTGCGCACATAGCTTTGAAAGAGCTCTGATAGCAATCCCTCTTCTGCTCTTTACTCATTCCAGTCATGTCCCCTAAGGAGGAAGCCCTCGCTTATGACACAGAGGGCCGTTATTGCCTACCCCGGTTTTAATTGCGGTGCCATATTAATTGTTCCATCAGCATTAGTGTTGCCATGTCACCTGGAACGATGCACAGAAGCACCTCTGGACACTATCAAGGTCAGCCTACAGAAAGTAATACCATGCATGGCTGGAGGAGTGCTTTCCATTAGAAGAGATTTTTATCACTTAAAGAGAACCTCTTTACAAGTCCTATCTGGAGCCATGTGGATCAGATCAGGCTCATGGGATGAGGATATTGACTTTTCTGTTGTGGGTTCCACCCAGCTCATTGTTATTTTTACTCTGCCGTTTAAGCACTCTAACCTCACATTAAGAAAGCAGTTTTTTTCTCCTTTGAAGCCATTTGTGTGTTTTATAATCACCTGGGACCGTTAGTATTGTCAGTTTAGATCTGCCTCACAGTTGAAACTTAAGAAAAGCAAGTCTCCATTGGATTGCTTATTTGGGGAGTCAAGGTCAGCATTAAAGTTATCATTTCATTTCAATAATTTATGAGTATTTTGGTTTTCATCTGTGCCTGATTCCAATTTGAAATGGAAGAGAAACTAGCTCAGCTTAAATAATTTATTGAAAGTGTGATTTTATTTTATTTTTTTAAGTTCTCACTTCTCACTTCTCCAGTTATTTCAGTTGAATACAATGAGTAGAGCCAGTTGAATGATGCATTAATGATCAAGGGCTGAAAAGTAACATGTCATAAAGAGTTTCTATGAATGTTGCACCACAAAGGCTTACGATTGATTCTTGAGAAATATATCATCCTCTTTGAACAAAGTAATTGTTGTGCCTGAAGTTGAACTGAAGGGTTCTGACTCTTTCCACAAAAGGTTTGTTACCCAGGAAACGCTTGTAGTATATACAATAAATACCAATAATTATAACAATTAGCTTATGACAGATGCTCATTAAACTAAATGTTGTTTAATATTCCCTTGAGAATCAGTCTGAGTAAAAGTGCGTCAACTTTAAGGATGAGTGGATAAGGTAAACTGATTTCTGAGAGTGTTCTGGACAATGGTGGACGCTAGGGAAATGCTAGCAGATTCTAATCAAATTACTGGCTGTCAGTGGTTCCAGGTTTCATTTGTACCTAATTTTTGGCTGATTCTTGAGCCAAAGTTTGACCTACGAGACAGTGATTGTGTTTTGGTCTGATTATAGTTGGTAGTAAATTAAAAAGGTGACAACATTTTCAGACAAATTAGTGTATGTTATTTGTTGTATAATATTATTCATACTGTATGTAATTATTACTTCATAGTGTGTTCTAACAAAATGCAATGGCACAAGGGTCTAAAATATTCAGTTTCTCAGTAGCTGATACTGAGTTCAGTCGCTGCTGTAGAAGGTCATCTCATTGATTCATACTACAGATACCAGTCTGCAAAACTGAGAGAAACTCAGTACTTAATATTCTACTTTTAGGAGACCACTCACTTTTTGGTTATTTATAACTGACATTCGCTTTTGCATATATTTATTAATTGCACTTGACAATTTGTTTTTTTTTTTGTCATTGTCTTACCCCCAATATCATCCCCTGTCAGTCTTTTACTCGAACAAAAGAGATTTATCCCATGTGTCTCTCATAATGCTCTACGGGTTAGTTGGTATGAATATGTAGATTCTCATGCACTACCTGTATTAATTTCAGACATTTGTCACTTCCCTCGTGCCTGTGATTCATGTTCTTTTGACTCTACCTGAGTCTGTCTGAAGATAATCAGAATTCCCCAGCCTCATTTTTTATGGGCATTGCTTGAAAAAGTATGATTGATCCCATCACTGCTAGATATTTTAAAACCAGACTCATTAGCTAAACCACGTTTTATCTGCCCGAATCAATCTGAAAGAGTCATATAATTATTTAAAATAAAAAGACCTTTTGGTCACCATGCATGTATTTATAACTGACTAAATGTAACCTACTTTATCGTAACTAAAAGCACAACAAACAGATCCGCTTCTCACATATATTTTGTGTTGATTCTCATATAAACATCTCCACAGCAGTCAGTTTTGTTGATTTGTGTTGACTGTATATGCAAACTGTCCCTCTTATAACCTTTCTGTTTTTAATGCTAATTATATCTTGGATGATTTTTGATATGTGTTTTTGCAAGTGTTGGTAGGTAGCGCTAACAGTAGACCACAGATGGTCACAAAAGTGTGCCAAGAACCACTAAATGGGGATGTTGCATGAATTTACCATGTACAAAGCTTACTTTGTCAACCTAATATATAAATTGTATTATGTTATTGTAGTTAAACATGTAGCTGCATGCAGTGTGCCAATAAAAAGTGGTTTGTTAGTGCCAGACTAAATGAATCGATATTAAACAAAGCATAGCAGATGCATATATATATATATATATGCATCTGATATACATATCGTAATCACATTTGAAATATGTGCCTAGACAGAGTAATCTTTCCCAGCTTTATGTGTGGCAGGAAGCTTATCTCTTAAGGAAGTTGCTTTTTCTTGTTCTACCATGAAAATGTTTTTGACTGAAACAGCTTCAAAGAGCCTCTTTGTTTCACAAATGTGCTTGACTCTCATTCAGGCACTGTTCCCCTGTCTCCCTCTCTCGCCAACCGTGGAAATATAGAATATGCGTGATGTCTTGCCGTACCATGTAGTCTGATCTGCAATCATAAATATTAGGGCTAGTTTCGGTAGGAAGGCAATTATTTTGTGTTTCTCATGGGGATTACATATGCATTTGTTTTTATTTTCCTCAGGCTTTGCTGTTGCCTAGATTTAGCTCCTTGCTGGGAGAAAAGCTTTTTTTAATGTTCAGGTTTTTCCTTTTCTTTAATCTGTGGTGGTCTTGCAGTATATTTAAAATGGAAGCTTATCTCTTTTACTCCTTTTTTAGTTGTTTTCCTCACATATGAACTTGAAACTGCACAAGCTGTCTTCCATTCACTAAATCAGAGTCTTGCTAGTTGGGTAAAACAATAAGTTGTGTGCAGCAAAGCAGAATACACCAGAGGATAGGACTAGAACTCACTGTTTCATTATTATACTGCTATGAGATGCAGTGTGGCTTTGTTACTTGTATTGGTTGGTAGAAAATGTTGTTTTTGAATGTTAAATCTGCAATTTTATGTCAGGCTGGCATATGGTTGTAACATTTTATATAAAAAGTGGACTAAGCATGCTTATTAAGGAATCAGCAAAGGTCAGGGAGCAAACAATTTAAAAAAATCACAAGGGTCAATAAAAGGCTTGCTGTGATATTTCAGACATGAATAATATGTACATCGATTTATACTCACCCAAGTAAATATGGAATGACACAAGGTAATTTCTTCTCCAACAAACAATTTTTGATTGTTTACCACATCTTAGATCTGTTTACTTTGGTAGGAGAAACAGTGTTCTGTGCATCGTTTATTGCACATATTTTAGTTTTCAGGTGCTTGATGGAACTGTTTACTGTGACCCAGTGTTCGCATTATAGGATAATATCCCCTGGATGGGCTTTTCACGTAAATATTTTGGAGGCCTTGTGCATTTTCTCATAGGATTAAAGAACTTTAACCCCGAGGTTTAATGCTGAAGCTAAAGCCAACATCTGTTGGAAGCCAGAATAAATAAATAGCTCAAAGACACTAGTATTTGTATTCTTACGTCTGTCTGTGAGTTCTGAATGAGAAATTATCATTACACACATTCTCACTTACATTGAATGTAAGAACAACTTGTAATAGGCACGATAATAACATCATCATCAACAACAGCAATATGAATAACAAATGAAACAGAAGGAAAAATGTACCATGGGATTTTTTTTGTTCAAGTAAAAACTAGTGGAGGTATCCTCTTACTGAAGCTTAGCTAAATATGTTAAATATGTGCTGTTTTTGGTTAAATATACTGCAGACTGTTTACAAAACTTTTTTTTTGTGTATTTTCCAGAGTGTGAGCGAATTTGGCCTGGACATCATTGAGACGCCTGAAGGAGACAAATGGCCCCAACTCATAGTCCAGCAGAGCCTCGATCGGGAGACGAAGGACACCTTTGTGATGAAAATTAAAGTAGAGGATGGTGGCACCCCTCCAAAGTCCAGCACAGCCATTCTTCAGGTGACCGTCTCAGATGTGAATGACAATCGGCCGGTGTTCAAGGACAGCGAGGTGGAGGTAAACGTTCCTGAGAATGCCCCAATGGGAACATCTGTCACTCACCTTCATGCCACAGATGCTGATCTGGGGTCCAATGCTCAGATTCACTTCTCCTTCAGCAACCAAATCTCCCCTGCCACCAAACGACATTTTGCTATTGACAGCACAACTGGACTGATTACCGTCAAGCAGTCATTGGACAGGGAAGTCAACCCAGTGCACAAGCTTATAGTGCTGGCCAGTGATGGAAGCTCTACCCCTTCAAGGGCTACAGTGATAGTCAATGTAACAGACATTAATGACAACGTACCCTCTATAGATACCCGTTATATAATTAATTTAGTTAATGGCACTGTGCTGTTGTCTGAAAATGCTCCCCTTAACACAAAAATAGCTTTAATTACTGTGACAGATAGAGATGCAGACCTGAATGGTAAAGTGACTTGTTACACTGATCATGATGTACCTTTCAGACTGAAGCCAGTTTTCAATGACCAGTTTTTGCTCGAAACTGCCGCACCCTTAGATTATGAGACCACTCGAGAGTATGCAATTAGGATAGTCGCATCTGACTCTGGGAAACCTCCTTTGAACACGTCAGCAATGGTTCTGATTAAAATCAAGGATGAGAATGACAATGTCCCAGTTTTCCCTCAGCCTGAAATCCAGCTGTCCATTCCGGAAAACAATGACCCCGGCACACAGTTGATAAAAATCAGTGCAACAGATGCAGATAGTGGTTCTAATGCCCTTATTATTTATAGTCTTGGACCAGATGCTCCTGATGGTTTTAACATAGATCCCCGGTCTGGTATCCTTTCTGTTGCCAAAAGGCTGGATAGAGAAAAGCAAGAGAAGTATTCATTTACAGTCATTGCCAGGGATAATGGTTCGACCTCTCTTCAAAGCAACATCACCGTAAAGCTAATAGTCCAAGACCAAAATGACAATAGTCCAGCCTTTACCCATCCCGAGTACAACTTCTATGTGCCTGAGAACCTGCCTTTGTATGGAACAGTTGGTTTGATCACGGTCACAGATGCAGATGCCGGCGACAACGCAGTTGTCACCCTCTCAATCATAAATGGAAAGGACAATTTCATCATCGACCCAAAAACTGGGGTGATCAAACCAAACATTACCTTCGACAGGGAGCAACAAAGTTCCTACACATTTGTTGTCAAGGCTGTGGATGCAGGTCAAATGCAAACCACCTCATATGCCAAGGTCACCATAAACGTTGTTGATGTGAATGACAATCGACCGGTGTTTGTCATCCCCTCCTCAAACTACTCCTATGATCTAGTACCTTCAACCACCAGCCCTGGATCTGTGGTAACCAGAGTTTTTGCCATTGACAATGACACAGGCATGAACGCAGAGCTGCAGTATAGTATTATTGGAGGGTCGCCCAGAGGATTGTTTGCCATTGACAAAACGACAGGCAACATTACTCTGCAGGAGAAGATTATAACATCAGACCAAGGTCTCCATAGGCTGGTGGTGAAGGTTAAGGACTTGGGACAGCCTGAGTCCTTGCATGCAATCGCACTTGTTCATTTGTTTGTGAATGATACTGTCTCTAATTCCACGTTCATCCAGGAGCAACTACGCAAGAGTTTGGAGACTCCCTTGGAACGAAACATTGGGGACAATGATGTGACACCCCAGACCAATGGCTACGTAATTGTTGTTATTGCCATAATTGCTGGGACTATGACTGTTATCTTGGTGATCTTTGTGACTGCTTTGGTACGCTGTCGACAGACACCGAGACACAAAGTTGTCCAGAAGAGCAAGCAGAGTGGTGAGTGGGTATCACCAAACCAGGAAGGTCGGCAGATTAAAAAGAAGAAGAAGAAGAAGAAGAGGTCTCCAAAAAGTTTGCTGTTGAATTTCGTAACCATCGAGGAACCCAAGTCTGATGACCCTACCCATGAGCACATCAATGGCACCTTAGACCTCCCTGTTGAACTTGAGGAGCAGACAATGGGAAAGTACAACTGGGCTACCACACCGACTACCTTCAAACCTGATAGTCCTGACTTGGCCAAGCACTACAAATCCGCTTCCCCTCAGCCAACATTCCAGATCAAACCAGAGACCCCTGTGGCTCCCAAGAAGCATCATGTCATCCAAGAACTCCCACTGGACAACACATTCGTCGTGGGCTGTGACTCACTATCCAAATGTTCCTCCAGCAGCTCCGACCCCTACAGCGTTTCAGAGTGCAGCTGTCAAGGGAGCTTTAAGGCACCTGGACAAATCCACACCAGACAGGTAATTCATAACTTCCTTTCTTAAACCACTTGCTGCTCTAGCTCCCATTTGTACAGTCCTTCTGTGAGAAAGATGTGGAATGGAGGGTGGCAGCCACATGTTCTGAGCTTCAACAAGGGCTCAAAAATGCATGTATGTCAGGAGACAGGTGTGTGAAGTTGTTGGTTTTACGGTTGTGCGCTCGTATTAGCAAAAATTGCATTTCACTACTACACTGAAAAATACTGTAGGAAAAATGCCACAAATTATCAACTGAAGGAACATTCTACATAATAGGAAGACTGTGACAGATAGCGAGATGTTGGATAGCCTTGATTAAGGGATTTTTTTTCTTTTCAAAATCAGACGTTCAATTCTAAAGAGTAATTATTAGCAAAACAAATTTTTGTGTGTACGAAAAACAAGAGTGCTTGCTTGAGATTAGAGCTATGTTTGTTCTTGATTGACATGCCCAAACCAAGCATGCTTGACAGAAAACCAAACAAGATAGGGTTGCGTTCCACAGGCACAACTGAACAGATGCGCACTGCTGAAACAATTGTTTCCCACAGAAATGCTTGATAGAACTCATTAGAGCTAAAACTTGTAACATAGTAGGGAAAGGATGATTATTTTTAAATAGAATTCCTAACTCAGTCCAAAGGAAACATTATAAGTTGTCTCTGAGGGAAATTGCCAGCATTAATGAGACGAAGGTTCATTTGAATACTAGTATTCTAGTCTATGGTTCCAGAGGAGATGTGCCAAATGCAAAATAGCTAATAAATAAAAGCAGGTGAGGGACATAAATGTAAATTGGGGTGGAGAGAGAGGTGGCTTTGCTGCGGCAACTGGTCTTTCTCGCAGAGTGGAAGACTGAGCTGTGCGATTGTAGGTCAGAGAGATCAAGGTGAAGACAGAGCTGTGGGACCGTGAGACTTAAATAGAAGCATATTCACTAATAGCTTGAAACACCATTCATTTTACCTATCAACTGCATGTTTTTAATGACCAGGCATCGAGTCTGCCGCATAGCTATTTTCTCGAGTAGGTTAGAAAGCACAGGACTTGGGTCAGGAATGTACTGTAAGTTGGCAAGGCTCCAGAGTCCCAGATTCAAACAAGACTGAGCATGTAGATAGCGATGGGATACTAGATAGGACACTAGCGGCATGATCAATAACTAGCTTTCTAAAATATTTTTAACATGTTTTTTTTCTTTTTTTTTCTGTAATATCATGTCATCCACTGTGAGCTCTTGTCCTTATTGAAGAAAATCCCCCTCTGCATATTTCTTACAAATTACAGTATATCCACTCAGATGCATTGTGCGCATGGTAATTTAAGGTGACACCCACACATAGCTGATGTTCCATTTTCACCATGAGGCCTTTATTTTAAAATGCAGTTAAAAGCAACGCTCTGCCATGGTGCATTATACATAAGCCTGTTTACATAGTGAGATTATGGAATGACACATAATTCAGGTTAGGTTTGTAATTTGCCCTGCCAAAGTTGCGCTCCTGCTTCAGAATTTTTTGAAATATGTAGAAATATTTGTTGAAGGTTTTGAAACCTTGCATCAGATTCTTCTTGACATGATTGTGAAAAAAATCCCATTCAGATGGTGCCCTATGGTGCCTTGTGCTGTCAAAACTATAGTTACTATAGCAAATGAATATATATTCCCTTTGAACTGACATTGACCCTTTCTTTGAGGAGTTCAAACCTACCGCAAGGCAGGTTTAGACAATATCTTTCTATGATTTCTCTTATGTCTTTGTTCTTTTGGAGTTTGAAACTTAAAACTTTTCAAGATTTAAAGACATTAGGTTAAATAACTGTGCATGCCTTAGAGATATATGTTATTTTTGTCTTCTTAAGGGTATCCTGTATGCTTTCTCAGGTATAGACTATTGAAATAACCCATTAATATAAGTTATACGATCCTGAATATTCTCCAGTTATGAAGTAAAGTGCTCTTTGTGTAGAATTTTTTTGCAAACCTTGTTTTTACTTTCATAAATAAGCTTTTATTTTTAACATTTATTCTTATTTAGTTAATGTAAACAACACTTGGAAAGCAGCTGAGAGACATTACTGACAAACAGACACCAGATATTGAAATAGAAAATCTTGAATATCAGATCATGTCCCATACCCGTTGGCCCCATGTTTGGTGCATAAGCTCTGGTGTCTCATTCTAGCTATAAAGCAGTGACACAAATGTCAGCATTACTTAACTTTAGTGGCCCCATCTCGATGTCTGAGAAACATCATGTCTGAATATGCCATGATGAATAGGAGCAAGAACATTTTTAGCTACCATTAAAGGATGGATTTCTCCCAGGAAACACTCGTTGATGAAGGTCAATGGGATGCTTAGGGGGCTGGGAATGATGTCAGCATCAAAGTAAAGCTTGTCAAAATACAGCATATTTATGAGCCGTATGGCTCATAATACCATCAGAGGTCCATTCTGCATTCTGCTCAGCACCATGAACCTACACCCCCTCCACCCCCACCCCTTCACTCTGCCTTTCTTTTATATTTTACACTCCCTGTTCTCAGATGGTGATTTTAGAGGTCAGTCCCTCTGGTGGTGTGGGGGGGCTTCTGGTGGCTTCTGAATACACACTTTAGTTGTGGCAGATCAAGTAAATTCCACCGTACTTGACTGATCCCTGGCAAGGCCATGAATATGCAAGAACGCTAGTCAAATCAAACGCTATAAGGCCTCTATATTCAGAGCAGGGGTGTATTTGAGGTCAGTAGCTTCGCCATTCTAACCTCATGTTGCTTATAAACCCGTCTTCATTCGGATTGGTATGATTATGCCCTCACAGTCAAACACATTTTCTTTGCATCAGGCTTCATGGTACATCCAGCTTTTCAAAAACATCATAAAAAATGGGAGATGATGTCCTTGAATCCACAGTTTGTGCTCTTACCCACCCTCATTTCAATAATTAAAAATATACTTGAATCTTGTCGGGTATAGGGCAGATGTGCCTAGATTTCTAACCAAACACATATTTTAGAAATTCATGAAGTGATTAATCTCTCTTGAATTTCTCTCTCTCTATTGATTACTTCCAGTTGTGTCGAACTCCAGGCGATTTCTGCAGCGCTTAGCCCATGAGCAGGGCCGACACAAGCTCAACTGCCGCTCTAGACAATAGACCGCCATGAGCACTACTTCACACTCACAATTAAACACGATCTTTGAGATTTTGTTTATAGATAAAATTACCCTTAAATAAAAGTATACACAAGCATGTTTTCTGATTATGATTTTTTTTCATTCTGCAACGAAAAAAACATGCAACCACTAGCTGCAAATGCAAATGATGTATTATATTATTTAATAAGAATATCTCCCAGAATATCTCCCAGAATTGTGCCGGTTCTAGTAGGGGCGAAGCGGTGTGCAAGCTGTGCGCATTCACCTGAAATCCTGTCACTTGCACGTGCACAGTTCTTCGTAGCAGTTATAAATATTATAAATATTAATATATGGCTTATATAAATATTACGCACACAATAAGCTGAGCTGCATGACTTCTCCCTCACTTTCTCTCTCACACACATAAGCCTAACTTTTAGCATTGTGTGTGTCAGGCTTCAAAATCATCAGTCATCTCCAGCAGTAAAAATCGTCATCTTTTGTATTCACGTCCGGATAGTTTTATTTATTTTGATGACATTTTTGTATTTACATAAGGGTGTTTTGCATGTAGACAGATTACGCTCTAAAGAGAGGGGTGGGGGTGGGAGTAGCACTACTAGGTAGAATGAAGAAGAGTTCATTTAGATTTAGAACTAATGGGGTGATAACTGTATGATATACGTGCAATAATTCAGAATAATTGTCCAGGAAATAAGTAAATAAATAAATATATTAAATCAAAAATAAGACTCTCTCTTTCTTGCTGCCCTAACTGTGCTAGGCTTCCTAGTTCACCTATAGGCATGTGCCAGCCCTGCCCATCAGCAATTATTGTGCATCTCTGCATTTAGTAACATATTCCGCATGTTTGTTTAATACTCACAAACCTTAAGTATGTTCTCCTTTTTATTTTTTTTGCTAACAATTTGAGTCTGCCATAAATAATCCATTAGTGAAATACAGGTTTGCCACTAACAGTACTGCCCTGAGGCTAGTATGATATTTTGATTATTACATTTGCATAAAACAAAATACTGTGTGTGTGTGTGTGTGTGTGTGTGTGTGTGTGTGTGTGTTATATATATATATATATATATATATATATATATATATATAGGATTGAATATATTGATTGAATATATTGAATATATTGATTGAATATATAAATGAAAATACATTCAGGATTTTGTTTGTATAAGATATTGCTTCCATTAAATCAATTAAAAGTAAAAGTAAAGACATTTATAAGGTTACAAAACACTTCTATTTTAAATAAATGCTTTTATTTTGAACTTTCATCAAGGAATCAAGGAAAACAAATTGCATCATGGTTTCCACAAAAAATATTAACCAGCACAGCTGTCAACCTTGATGATCATAAGAAATGTTTCTTGAGCAGAAAATCAGCATATTAAAATGATTTCTGTAGGATCATGTGACACTACAGACTGGAGTAATGATGCTGAAAATTCAGCTTTGCCATCACAGGAATAAATAACATTTTAAAATATAATAAAATAGGAACTAGACATTTTAAATTGTAACATAATTTCACATCATTACCGTTTTTACTGTATTTTGATCAAATTCCAACTTTTCAGTTGTGGTCATACAATGATTAAATGGGCTCGCGTAGAAATACTGTTTGTGTTTCTACATGTTTGCAGTTGGAACAGCAGTTTGACGTAGCTTTTTTTTTCCTCCCCAAAATAACCTAAATCCATTATATACATTTTATCAGCATGTGTGTTTCCTGGGAAATGAACAATGACCTTGACATTGCTAGCATTGTGTTCTACCAGTTAAGCTGCACCTTAATGTCACTGTTGTCAGCTTTAAAAGAAAGTCTCTTAGGTCGCTTATTGTTGTTTTTTTTGTGTGTGTGTTTTATTTTTGACGTTGTTGAAGAGTATCAAAAAACGAGCTTTGAAATGGTATTTTTCTCTTGCATATTCTCCTTAAACACATTCACATCCACTGTTGCTTGCAGATATAGATATCCGTTCTGAATTTAAGAGGTTGACTCAGAAAAGTAATAATGAATTGAATACAACCTTACTATTTATTTATTTTTATGATTTTTAAGTGTTATACCAAACCACTTAAAATCTTAAAAAATATATATTTTTTAGTCACACAAGCTTCCTGTTGTCATCAATTAATGAGTGTTGCTCTAGTGTGGTGGATGTAAAACGCAATTTGGTTTACCTGCATGCACTGACTAGTCACTTTTACTCGTTGATAACACCCAGCATTCTTCAAGGTAAATCCGACGAGATAAAAATAGCCCAAACCTCTTTTAGTCTGTTCCTTGAAGAATGCTTTCTCCTACTCTCTCTTTATGTATGCATGTGAATGTATATGTCCAGAGAGAGAGGACTTCATTATCATCTTACACAGTACATACTGCAGCCTAGCAAGCCAGATGATTTTGTAACTACAATCTCCCTATATCTGTCTGTCTCTCTATATTACAGGAGACGGCACTGAAACCACCACTCTATGGCACACTCTGTGGCACAGGTACAGCTCGCTCCCACAGGATAAAAATCAATCTCTAGCTGCCATTTCCTAAAGAGAGGGAGGGAGGGAGAGGAAGGCAATCACTGAAGAGGTGAAAACTCGAACTGTACAGAATCTCCAGCCTCAAACGAGTCCTAGAGAGCAACATCAGACTAATTTATCCGCCCGAAACTCTGCTTGTGACTTATAGGAGGTTTGAAATGCTTTGTTTAAACCCTTTTGTCCTCATTCACCGGTTGCACCGAATAGGGCACGAGAGACACCTCCACTCTGCTTATCCAAATGGAATATGAATATGTCAAAGGCCTCTGTATAGGATGTTTATATAGATCTGTATTTATGTATAGCAGCATCACAGTCCTTGTCGTCTGTGTGTCTATTTATTGATTTTGTTCACTGATTTTCTTGACTGACACATTAGACAGAGTTCCTTGAAACTTTGGCGTGCCTGGTGGTTGTTTCTGTTTTCCTTTTTTTTATTCTATCTATCTTTTGATCTCCTGCTATTACTGTTTTATTTGTTCATCCTGTGCTCGCACAGGCGCCGTATCCGATAGATCTTTTATCACGGCCTTGATACGACAAACTCCTCGTCACTGATTGCCAAGGCTTGTTAACGTGTGGCTAACATTGAAATGCATGGAGGTACCAACACACTTTATCTGTGACACTGACTGCCTCCGAATTTGGGACGTGGAAGAGTCTAATATAGCCCTAATGCTTTACTAAGCTGCAGTCGTATGGGACAGCGCTCCCGCTTTCTAATCAAAGAATGCCCATTGTACGCAGTAGAAAGGGACACCGGGTCTGACCTTTATATGTTGTCTGTTGTAGTTCGCTTTTACCAGAGCCAATATAACCTGTGAGATGTATTTAACTGATTTTGAATAGAAAGCCTCCGGCAAACTGTCATATGAGATGGTAGGTTTTAGTTACATCACCTGGGTGTTTGTATATTCTGAAACTGACATGCTATGTATTCATACAAACCGAGACGAAGAAAAAAAAGAAAAGTATATTAAAAGTAGAAAATACAATACATAGCACGGAAATACAACGTGGACTATTCAGATTTTATGTCAACAGCGATAAATTTACAATCAAACGAGAACTCACCCTACATGAGCACTTTAAAGTCGTGATAACAAGCATCCCACAGCTAAAGCTCTCTTTTGTGAAACTTAATAGTCGGATATTTCCGTCTTGAATGACTATTACATCACTAATAAATCGCTTCGATGGATAGCACTTTTGTTCAAGCAGTAATTTACTCCTTTTTAGCAAATGGACTGATTTGTAGAAGAGTCTTTGGGCCCAAATGTTTGACCTCTCTTTCCTGCGGAGGTATCAGATGTCTTAGTGGTGTCAAGTGCAACACTCTGGAGTTGGAAACACAGGATTACTCACACATAAAACTGTAGCACTGTGCAAGAAACCTGGATATTTGCGATGGAACGGTGGAAAGAAAAAAAAAAGACTTTTTTAATGTAAGGGAAATGGTCACATCACTTTCATTATATGAAGCACCTTACATTATCTTTGTATTCTACTTTGATTTGCCAACATGTGAAGTCAACTGTATATATCTGTTTTATGTATGTTTGAGCTTTGGAAGTTTATTAAAGTCTTTTGCATTGTACTGCACATTTCCATGCGTCATTTATTAACCAAACAATTTTACATTCATATGCAATGGGGTCCAAAAGTCTAGTGATAATGTTGCTCTTTTTATTATAAATAATACAAATGTTTGATATTATTATGAACTTCTTCATTTGATGCAAAAAAAGAATGGATTTTTAATCTGGTCTCTGATGTTTGGACCCCACTGTATATGTTCCCATTGAATATATTACTTGATTATTATTATTTTTTTTTTTTCTGTGAAGCATAAAGTTAAAATGCTGTGGTGCATTAATTAAACAATATATAAAACATAAAAGTTGGGCCACATTGGCTTAAAAAAAAAAAGATTAATTATGACAACGTATGCATTATGCATTGCTTTATCTCATCAAATGTTGTGTTCAAAAGTTTGTTAACTTTTTAAGTCATTTTAGTGTAATGTAAGTTGTCGTGACTTAAACATCCAAGTTGACTGTACTTACAAAATTTAAGGCAGCAACTTTTTTTTTTTTTCACAGTGTACATTTATTACACAACCACATTTATTTATGCATCTATTGAAATATACCTTTCTAAAAGACTGAACAATTTCAATTTTTAAGGCTCACTGATCGCACAACTGTATTTCCTCAACATCCGTTTGTGAGCAGGCCCAAGAGCCAGACATTGTTCCCATGGATGTGGTTTCAAAGCATCTGTTCCAGAAGTTCACATGAAAGAAGGGAGAAATGAGAGGCGCAATGGAAAACAATTTAATTGCTTATCAAAGTTACTTTAAATTGCAAGACTGGAGAGCTAACCATTTCCCTTGAGAGAAATATGTCCTTGGTGATTAGAGAAAATGGTGCACATGCACTACGTTGAGCTTGTCTCCTTTTTTTTTTTCTGAGGTAGTGTGCAAATGTCAGCCTGCTATTAATATCGCAATGTAAACTCTCTATGTGCTAAACTATGTGTACACTCATGACTATGTTTGCATGTACACTTCCATAAGAACTGAGAGATAAGACCATTACCAAAGTACGTTTGCTCTTTTCATAAAACACTTTTGCTCACTACAGCTTGCACAAGCATCCTACCAAACGATTCTGTGTCAAATATGTAAGAGATAATGTACAACCAGCAGGCTACTGCTTCTACAACACAGCTTCTACCAAATAAATAAAGGAGTATACATGAAATAGTGATTTGAACTGATATGATTTTATCTATCTGTAGCTCAAACAGTAGTGCATGGCCCTAGCAATGCCAAGGTCATGGCTTTAATTCCCAGGGAATTAATGAATTAAATCTAAAACTTGAGTGCAGTATAAGTTGCTTTGGATAATGCATACATGTAAATATCTTTTTATCAGTTGTTTGAGAAGAAAAAGACCACAGAATGATACAAAAGACTAGTACAGTCATGCAGGAAATCAGTTGCCTTTTACAACGGTCAATTATACTGTCAAGTGGTCATTAAACAAATCTGAACGCAGAATGCAGCAATCGACCAATCACAATCAAGTATTCCAGACAGTCTTACTGTCTTTGGATTTAAAGAATGGGCAAACATCTTCCAACAGATTGGTCTCCATCTGCTGGACAATTATGTTTCTTAAAGATATGTAATTTAGCCATTGTTATTCTTCAAATTGACTGTGACAGCTGAGGAGAGTTTGGTGTGTTGGCTCTGCTTGATTTGTGGCATTGAGCTTAAATGCATTATTTGTTTGACAGCATTTAGAGGAAAGAGAATTCTCATTTAATCAAATAGAAATGCTAGCTGTATACCGTGGATTATGTGGCTCCATGTGGTGTGCACAACGCTAAAGTACCTGCATGTTTGCTCATAATCTAATAAAGGAACTGTCAATAAGGAGACTGATTAACCGAGTCTGTAAAGTTACAGCCTTAATAAAGGAGATGCCTCAGGGATTGACAACATTTCCCTAAAACAACCTTGAACTTATTAAAGGTACTGTACAGTTCACCCATCGTCGCTGAATAATGAAAAATGTCTCACTTTGTGTGTAAATGACTTTCATTTTTGATCAAAAGTGATAGTAGATAAATGTGTTACTTTTGAACTTTCTATTCTCCAAAGAATCCTGAAAAAAAATAAAAATAAATAATAATAATAATGATTTGTTTCCACAAACAATATTAATGGGATAGTTCACCCCATGATTTACTCACCCTCAAGCCATCCTAGGTGTATATGACATTCTTCTTTCAGACAAATACATTCAGAGTTACAGCATTATAATGGCAGTGAATGGCAGCCCCCCAAAAAAGTGTATCCATCCATTATAAAAGTACTCCACACGGCTCTGGGGGGGTTAATAAAGGCCGTCTGAAGCGAATTGATGGGTTTTTGTAAGAATACTATCCATATAACATGTTGTACGTTGACGTCGGATGTAGCATAAAAAAAGCATAACTGCCACGACGATGACGCATTTTGAGAGAGGCGCTACACTTTCTTCATAAGAGGAATATTGAAGGTGGCCCGATATTTTACTTTATAAAGTGTTAAATATGGATATTTTGCTTCAGAAGGCCTTTATTAACCCCCTGGAGCCATATGGATTACTTTTATAATGGATGGATGCACTTTTTGGGGCTTCACATTTTGGGCTACCATTCACTGCCATAATAAAGCTTGGAAGAGCCAGGACATATAATATAACTCTGATTGAGTTGGTTTGAAAGTAGAATATCATATACACCTTGAAGGTGAGTAAATTATGAGATCATTTTCATTTTTTGGGGTGAAATAACCCTTTAAGCAGCACAACTGTTTTCAACATAAGCTAGTATGATAATATGATAATGTTTCTTTAGCATCAAATCAGGTATATTAGAATGATTTTTGAAAGATCATGTGACTGAAGACTGGAGTAATGATGCCGGAAATTCAGATTTGCGTCACAGAAATAAAACACAATTAAAAAAATAGAAAACAGTTATTTGAAATTGTAATCTTATTTCAAAATATGACTGTTTTTACTGTATTTTTTATCAAATAAATGCAGCTTTGTGGGAATAAGAGACAGTGAAAGGCAGAAACCCCACTGACTTGCGTTATATGAACCAAAACAACTCTTCTTTTGTGTGCTACAGAAGAAAAAGTCATACAGATTTGGAACGACGTGAGGGTGAGTAAATGATGACACAGCTTTAATTTGGGGGTGAACTATAGTTTTATAGTTACTTTTGCACTTAACTTTCACGTCTGACTTTGCACAGTGTTATAATTCTCAGAAACACATTGCGTGATATATATATATATATTTTCCTTTCCTGCGTGTGTTAGTGGGAAAGAATACATACATAAATTATTTCTAAAAATAAATAAGGAGTTGCATTTAATTTTGATTAATTAAAGGAAATGTAATGATTCCAAACAAGCTGCACTGCCACAGCGCAATGAAAGTGAAACCAGTGAGGAATTGCATTACTTGACTCTGAATGCCTATGAAAGTACCTCTCCGGCAGGTGCTGACTATGAGAGTATGCACCATATGAGAGCTCATGAATTAATAAATCGGTTGGACTTTAGAATGACAAAATGTATCTAGAGGAGGACAGACTAGGATCAGATTGCTGAGAAAGTGCAACAAAACATATGTCTTGAGATCGTATTTATAATTCATATCGATCATATCCTGTGTCCTTAGTATTACATCACACACAGAGGGGCAGAATGGGGCCAGGATTTGAGGGTACTGGAGAGTCGTCCGTCGTTATAAATGATCAGGTACACGAGGGAATTACTGTAGACTGAGAATATTGTGTCCAAGCCCCAGAGGGTTTGCTGATTATCTCTATGTAGTGCTATTTATGCATTTTCTGTGCAGCGGTGTAGGAAACAGGAAGATGGTCTCTGTTATTTGCACTCAAGGCAGTGCAGCGCACTCCTGCTGCCAAATCTCTGCCAAACTGAATAATTCAATCATGCCTTTTTTGCAATACTACATTTGTGTGTTCAAAAATCGAAGCAGATCTCAAAGACACACCGGTTGTCGCTATGGCTTGTTAAAATGTGCCCATTGGTTAAAAGTACAATGGTATAAATATTCACAAGCCACACAGTGATAACTATTTTTAGGCTGCATAGATTTACATACAATTGCTCTGAGATAGCTGATATTAATGCTATTGATTAAGGAAATGAATTATGATTCTGTATGCAGACATTTCTTTCAGTTCAGAATTTTTTTTTGCTAGTCTGTTTCTCACATTTAAAAGCATCCTAATGCAGACGAGATTGTCCTAAATGGAACACGACTGGCGTTAAAGCAGCTCTACTGCCATATAGCTTTTTGTTGGTTTTCAGGGGAGATTAGGACTTGCTTTTAAACATGATTGTCGTTCTTGTTTGTCAAGGATTGCCAGGTTGTATAGGCTTATTATTCCGAAGTGGAAATGTAAAAAAGCTTCAAAATAAATACACTGCTGTCTGATTAAATGCTCTCGAAATTCAATTGAAGAACGTTGTTATACACTAATCTTCCGGAGGACACTATCTAAGAAATACATTCTTCTAAAACAAGAGATCAGAATTCAATTTCCAGAGCTTGTTTTTCATTTTGTCTGCATAGTCATCCTAGCAAGGTATCGTTTGTATGCCACATCTCTGCACTGCTCTGCAACACATCATTTACAATTATCTGTTTATTAATTTATTAATGGCATGATGTTTTTTTATGGTACTTCAGCCAAAATCATTATTGTCATGGTTTGCTCACCCTCATGTTGTTCCAAACCTCTTTGGCTTTCTTTTATAAGATTTATCTTTTATAAAATGTCTCATTTTCATTGTAAGGCAAATAACAAAAGTGCTGCTTTGTGAAATATATTTGCATATTATATGTGTAACATACAAGCCTTGGTTCATATGACATAATTCTAATGAAAATATGAAAATACTGCCATTATTTAGGCCTACTCATGTTTCTCAAAATCCTAGTGACTTTCTTTCAAGACAAAAGCTGAATTTGGTATTTATTTAATTGTATGGAAAAGAGCAGCGTGGGCATTATTCATATTGTCTTGTGTTGTGTTCTACCGTGAAAAGAAAGTCAAACAGGCTTGAAACAACATGAGGGTTTAAATAATAAATTATGACAGAAGTGACATTCAAGGGTGAACTACCTCTCTTTAAGTAATTTTCAAAGAAAGCAGTTCCTCCATCTTCAGGGCTTATTTCTAGGAAACGGTGCCGTGTGGAAAGAATGACAAGCTGAGTGTCACGAGACATTTGCATGAGATCTTTTCTAAGTGAGTAAGCAGAAGATCGGCTAAAGTCAGGTTGGGAGGCGTTGACTTAAAGACACTGTTCAGAGCCACTGTAATCCAGGTAATCCAGCACAGATTTCTTGATTTACGCTCGCAAAAGAGATTGGAAGACGATAAGAGCACAGCCCCATCTTAGAATAGCTGATAATCGGGTTTGGACAGAGGACTCAGGGGTATTTACGCAGTCTTAACATTTGTTGAAGCAGATGGTAAGAAGGGGGTAGAAGCCACCAAACTTCCTCATCTATCTACAGGACAAAAAAATAATAAAAAAACAAGGGGGAAAAAAGAACAGTGGATGATAATCAATGTTGTTTATTTGCTGCTTGACTCCTTAAGTACTGTCAGCCAGATTATAGGCTTTCCTGGGGATAATCGGAGACAGCAGACAATTGCCTTTTTTCCATCCTGAAAGTGTGATGGCGTAAAGAAGGCGGTTTAGGGTGGATGCCGACTCTTAATTCCTGATTAGTCCTGTTCCAAACCTTGCTAAAATTAACTGGGCAGGGTGCTAATCACTGAGCCTCAGACACCCTCTGCTCCACTCTGCCACAGAGTTTATGCTACATAGCTGACATGGAGTAGACGTCTCTAGAGTGAGACCCAATTAGGGCAGGCTTTTGAACCCTGCTCCGAACAATGTTTGACCACACAATGGACAAGCGATTTGCTCCAAGCAGTTGTTGCTTTGTTGACTATATAATAGCCCCTCAACAGAGCTGTCTCTCAACGAGGCTTGCGTTTGTCACGCTGAACAGACAGCCGTCGCTCTTAAGCCCGGTCTGAATAGCATTATGAATTTGAATAGCATTTATGAATAGCATTTATGATATTTGAAAAGAAATAAAAGGAATTCTGAAATACACAAAGTTTGGGGTCGGTAATATGTTTAATATTTTTGAAAGAAGTCTCAACAAGGCTGCATTTATTTAATCAAAAATCCAGTAAAAATTTTTACATGTTTGAAATATTATTACCATTTAAAATGATTCCTTTCTACTTTAATGATTTAAAATGTAATTTCTTTCTAGGATATCAAGGTTGAATTTCCAGCATCATTACTTCAGTCTTCAGTGTCACATGATCCTTCAGAAATCATGCTGTGATGATTTGCCGCTCAAAAAAAGAAAAAAAAGAAAGTATTTCTTATCATCACCAACATTGGAAACAGTTCCACTAATGGAAGTTCAAAAGGAATTTGAAATAGAAAATTATAAATGTCTCCACTATAACTTTTATTCAATTGAATACATCCTTGCTCTTGCTGAAGAAAAAAAAAAAGTTAATTCCTTCAACGGGTAGTGTATAATCTTGTTTTTCTATTAAATATCCTTTGCTAGTTAATTGATGCTATAGTGAAGCAAATTCTCTCAACACCATTACAATGAACCTTTAGTTTTTATATCTCTACTTTTTAACCACCTCATCATCAGGGATGGACAACAAGCGCGACTGAGACATATTTCTCTAATTAGTCCGCAGCAGTCTCATTAGAGCTTGGAATGACAAAAGTGGATGCCGTATGGACGTCACGTAGCCAGGAGACCATATAATGCACTTTTAAAGGTGAACCGGTGCTAGACCAGAGGGGGAAAAGTGTTAACAGAATATATCAACATTGTATAATGTGGTCAAAAGATGCAAAATGGAATTTAATTCAATTACATTTCCTTTTTAACTGGACAAAAACAGTGTGATCAGAGGCCAGAATAAATGGCCGGTTCTCTCGTTTTAATACGCATCCCCTCTGTGGTCTGCGCAGCGGGCAGCCAGATGCGTTCAGAGGATGGTAAATGAGAGCGGACAATATGTTACGTTTCCAGGAGACAAAGACTTTAGAATATTGCCAGCTTGAATTGACATTTTTCCAAAGTTAACTTGCTGACAGAGGTTATTAGCAAATGTCAATATCAGGGCAGAAAGTTTGCAATTTTTAAGATCATTATTTGTAGTAAAGATCATTATATATTTATGACATACAAACTTTGCCTTGCTTCTGACTCAAGTACAAAATCCTGATCTGGAATGTCAACAAAATGTCAGCTCGGTATTACATTGCAAAACAGACCCGAGAAGATTTCATTATAGGATAGTGTGTGTGCCATTATGCGTTCATTAGATTAAATCTGGCTGCAGGCAGTCAAATGTAAGAGAGGCAGACCTGCTGTTCAGGGGAATGTGAGCAGGAGCTGAAAACATATACTGTTCGTACAGATTGTCGGCCCCAGAGAGCTGCCCTGTAGACCCCGCATGCCTTCGGATGCCTGCTGCTTGCCTAGTAAGCACTTTGAAAGCTACTGTATTGTTTATTACCTTGCCGTACTCTTTGCTTCCCTCCATCTAACAGTAGTGGCTTTTGTCACACATGATGGGTGCTTGAAAAATTGTGTATATTTTCTAAATAAATAGGACAAAGAGGCGCTGAAAGATAAATGACTTTCCTTGGGTGCAGTCTTACGCTCCTTTATGAAACACATTTTTTAAAACACCTTTTCAATGCTAAAATGAAACAAATGCTTTTTCAAACCTAGCACTTCTCTTTTTGCGCCGTAAATACACCTAAAGCGCACCTTTCAAAGTGTTTGAGATTTTAATATTTGAACAGAACGGCTTAGATCGTATTTCGAAAAAACTAGAAAAATAAAAAAATAAAATAAAAAATGAAATGAAATCATAAAACCAGACCAAAGCATCTGCTTTTTTCAAAGCCCATTGATGTTTTGACAACACATAAAGGCATAAACATCTCATATGGTCATTGCTGTTTCAAATGTTGTATTTTTAAAAGTTGTTTTATCGCCAGATAAAAGACAGTAGTATTCTTTTTGTGAGCCGTGTACTTTCATATTGCTTTGTCTCTCTCTCTCTTTCTCTTTTTTAATTTTTAAAATCCTGCCATGTTTAAATGCAAATGGGCTTTGGCTGTTCTGCAATCTGTCTGCATGGGGCGATGCCTTTGGAGTGCCATGGATGGTGGGCATGATAAATCTCAATAAGCAGAAACCAAGCAAATGGACAGATAATGTTATTCTTCCCCCAAAACATTGAGCCACTGTCCCTTAAAATGAACAGCTGAGCTCATGCTATCAAGTGAAACGTGTTAAAACTCTTTCGAACGCTCTGAAACAATCAGATCGGGAGTCATAACTGATTCATTAGCTGAGCATGTGAAGTCTGCCTTTGATAGATCAGTTAAACGGATTATTGCATGTGATTTCTGCTGACACCGTAGTTATTTGTGATGTTTTTGGCTGGTTAGATCTCACGAGATGAAATGTATTCACCTCAGCCTTCACCAGAGCAGATCGTCATTTTGCTACAGTCACACATAGTTTGAAGTCTGACTAAAGTGCTGTCAAGCTTTAAGTGTAGAGTGTTTGCCGTGCTTGTTTTCTATTTGTTTGCGTGGCAAGGACTTCAGGTGTAAAGACACACTGGTGACACAACAAAGCGATCTTACTGAATGATATTGAAATCAATGAGGGATATGAGTGCCATTGCTCGTAGCCTCAGTAGTGCTCGTGTCACACTCTGATGATGAGGGAGTCAATCTGTACTAATTAAACATAGGCGAGAGTGCCTGTGGACTGGCAGCTCTGTCTAACTTGATTTAGAGCCTGATAGCTCTAAATCAGGTCTACAAAGAGTTTACAGAAGCTCAGCTGCAGTATTTACAGAAGCGATGGTTCTGGTTGACCCCATAGCTACATTTGTCCATAAAGTTTACATATACATTTGGGATGTTTGGATAGACAATAACCCTGATCGTTAAGACTTTGCACTAAGGTTCCATTTGTGAACATTATAGCTTTTTGTTTTTTTCCTCTTCTTCTTTCTAAAAGCTACTTAAATGCCCTAATAGGCCTAATCTCTACATAGTTTAAGACCTCTCTGCGAAACCGGGCCCTAAATGATGTATTAATCTCAGTTAATGTAAATTTAAATATTTACAAAAACATTACTAAAATCAAAAGTTGTGTATGTTAATATTATTTAATGGATATTAGCTAACATGAATTAACAATGAAGTTGTATTTTTAAAATTTTTAACAAATATTAATCAATACTGTAAAAATTTATTGAAAACTTACTAAGGTAAATTGTACTTAATTTGTCTTCCGGGAAACATGTAAGTATCTTCTGTTGGCAGTACTATATATATAAATTTATATAGTATATAAAAAAAATCTTCATCCTGTTCAAAAGTTTTCGCACCCCTGGCTCTTAATGCATCGTGTTTCCTTCTAAATAGTTGTGTTTGAGTCTCTCAATTGTCCTCAGTGTGAAAAGATGGATCTCAAAATCATACAGTCTCTGCTGGAGAGGGTTCAACTATACAAAAGATGCTGGAACCCTGAAGAGTTTGCAGGACCTAGAGGATTTTTCTGAACAACATCCCTGCTCAGGACTTGACGAACAACCATCACAAAACAAAGATAAACAGCCATGGATCATGCAGGGAACGACACACAGGATTAAGATTCAATGGTTCATAAACTTTTGAAACTGGAATTTTTTTTTGTCTTGTAGACTATATGTAAAAAAAAAAAACTTTTCTTTTTTTTTTTTTTTTTTTTTTTAAATATCTTATTCAGGACAGCACTAAATGAAAAATAACACATTTTGTATGATCTCTTTAATTTTGTTAACATTTTCTACAAGCGGTTCACATACTTTATCTTGCCACTTGCCAATTCTTTAAATATAATATATTATAGGTATTATAAATCCAGTAAAATCAACTTATGTTTTAAATATTGTATGCATCCCTTTGTAGGATTTGTAAACAGTTTAGATTAGGTTTGAATAAGGTTTATACTTTGGATTCTCTCATTATGTTTATACCCAAACAGAGCTAAATGTGCCTGAGCCACACTTTAAGGATGAATACTAATGAGATGACATTGGCTGTTTTGCCGGTGCTGTATTGTAACGCTCATGTTTTTGAGCTAAAGGAAGATCTCATAGAAATATCCATTGAAAGGACATGTAATATACTGTATATATATATATATATATATATATATATATATATATATATATATATATATATATATATATATATATATATATATATATATATATATATATATATATATATATATATATATATATATATATATATATATATAATACATTTATTGTATGTGTAATGTCAATAACAGGCACAGCAGACAGAGTGGCTAGCCATAATAGCCAACCCTAATGCACAATATGACTAATACAGTCTATTTTCCAGGCACTGGTTTTGATGTTGGTTCAGTACCAATGCTGTTTGATGGGTTGTAAATCTGCTTTGTGTGCTGAGGCAACAGTGAGCAGACCAGGACAAATTCCTTACGGCTAATTCACTTCATAGATTAGCACGTACAGCGAATACATGTGTTCAGCCCAGGGAGATGGACAACACTTGAGTGCATTGTGAGAACAGAGCTCATTTCTTTGTGTGGATGATTGGGTTCTCCTGCTGGAGATAATGACTGTGCCCTCCTTTGACTTTGAGGCAGTGACCTGAAATAAGGCCCACAAGTGAAACCGGAGTCCGCCTGAACCTGTGTGTGATTAAGGTCACCCAGACATACCACATTTTCTTGACCCCCTGCTCACATCGACCACGGCTTGAATTCATCGGAGACTCTTTTGTAGTTCTCGTCACAATGCAAACATCAGACCTCGGCAGAACGGCAGGGGCGGGGGCGAGGCGAATCCGAGGTACTCGAACCATCCTATAGCAGTTTCTTTTCCTTTTTTTGGCCTATCTATTTTCTGACAGCTTGATAACACTCACGGGGGAATTTTTAAAGCATATTCAGCTTGCTAACTTACCAAGGACAAGCATTCAGTCATGACCACAGCGCTAAAACCGGCATGTCGAGTAATTAGTAAGATGGCTACTCATGAAAAAAAAAGGCACTGGGCTACAGCTCATGCTGAATGTTCCCAGCTGAATATGGCCTGTAATGTGAGATTTATGAGTTTCAACACAGAGTTTACTCTCAATTCATCTCCTTGCTGTGCCCTATCGGGGCGTCAAAGTCAGCCTTTTTTATTTTAAAGTGTCCTGTCGCCGCTGACCAATATTCCGTGGTGGCATGGTGTAGTATAACAGATGACTCTTGCACTTTTTCACTGCCGCTGCTGGCAACGTAGGACAATTTATTGATGTCGGCTGAACACGTATGGATGAACAGTAATTCCTAGAAAAATAGTTACCTTTTTAAGTCTTCCTCATAATGAAATTGCACATTCTACTGTAACCTACTCAAAAATACAGGTCCTTCTCAAAAAATTAGCATATTGTGCTAAAAGTTCATTATTTTCCATAATGGAATGATAAAAATTAAACTTTCATATATTTTAGATTCATTGCACACCAACTGAAATATTTCAAGTCTTTTATTGTTTTAATACTGATGATTTTGGCAAAAGACCTGACATATTTCAGTTGGTGTGCAATGAATCTAAAATATATAAAAGTTTAATTTTTATCATTCCATTATGGAAAATAATGAACTTTTATCACAATATGCTATTTTTTTGAGAAGGACCTGTAGTTTACCATGCTGTAAGATTTTATTCACTTAAACTCAGAATCCCTTTCATTCGATAAATAATTAAGCATAATGCGCATAATGCGCATAAAGTTTTCTGAGAAGATCTCTCAGCGGCCACATCATCTTATTACGGAGCAATATGTGTCTTCTTCTGCACGAGCAATACGTCAATGTAAAACTGAAATAACATCTAAGCTAGAGAGTGAGGGCTTCAGTTCCAGCTGGCTGTTTGGAACTACAGCATCTAATGATTGATTTTCAGCTGGCAGATGATACGAGGATATAACTTTGTTTGTCAGGTTTTATATAAAGCATTGATCAAACTATGTATAATGTAAGACTGGAGAGGCAGCAGTGATTATTTGAAAAGAATTGTGTTGCTTATTTTTATGTAAGGTTTCACTCTAAAGAGCTCAGAGTGAAGTTCTAAACAACTTCCCATCCCACTCTTTTCCTTTTACACTGCTGAAATTCACCTTAAAAAAAAAAATCAATAAAGCACAATAGGTAGGTTAAAAAAAATAAAAATTCCATTTATTTTCACATAGGGAAATTGATTTTAACACTAATGCTTAAACCTGTTAGCTTTGCGCTGTAATCTAAGTTAAGTGTTAGGTGTAAGGGAAGTGTAATTATAAATGCAATTACAGAAATTAATTAAAGATGTAATTACATGCAGGTATTTTTTTTAAAAATGTAAGTACAATGTAAAAACATGTTTGTACACAATAAGTGCATTGTATCAAATAATTAATATAAATGTTAGTACATAGTAGTTAAGGCCACCTAATATAAAGTGGGACCGGGGGGTCCGAAAACCAGTCAGTATCTGGTGTGACCACCATTTGCCTCGCGCAGTGCAACACATCTCCTTCGCATAGTGTTCAGGTTGTTGATTGTGGCCTGTAGAATGTTGGTCCACTCCCCTTCAATGGCTGTGTGAAGTTGCTGGATATTGGCAGGAACTGGAACACGCTGTCGTATATGCCGATCCAGAGCATCCCAAACATTCTCAATGGGTGACTTGTCCGGTGATTATGCTGGCCATGCAAGAACTGTGATGTTTTCAGCTTCCAGGAACTGTGCACAGATCCTTGAAACATGGGGCCGTGCATTATCATGCTGCAACATGAGGTGATGACCGTTGATGAATGGCACAACAATGGGCCTCAGGATCTCATCACGGTATCTCTGTGCATTCAAAATACCATCAATAAAATGCACCTGTGTTCGTTGTCCATAACATACGCCTGCCTATACCATAACCTTACCACCACCATGGGCCACTCGATCCACAGCTTTGACATCAGCAAACCGTTCACCCACACAACGCCATACACGCAGTCTGCCATCTGCCCTGTACAGTGAAAACCATGATTCATCCGTTAAGAGAACACCTCTCCCAAGTGGCAGACGATCGAATGTGAGCATTTGCCCACTCAAGTTGGTTATGATGATGAACTGCAGTCAGGTCGAGACCCCGATGAGGACGACGAGCATGCAGATGAGCTTCCCTGAGATGGTTTCTGACAGTTTATGCAGAAATTCTTTGGTTATGCAAACCGATTGTTGCAGCAGCTGTCCGGGTGGCTGGTCTCAGACGATCTTGGAGGTGAAGATGCTGGATGTGGAGGTCCTGGACTGGTGTGGTTTTAAGGCCAGTTGGATGTACTGCCAAATTCTCTGAAACGCCTTTGGAGACAGCTTATGGTAGATAAATAAACATTCAATAAAAGGGCAACAGCTTTGGTGGACATTCCTGCAGTCTGCATGCCAATTGCACGCTCCCTCAAAACTTGAAACATCTATGGCATTGTGCTCTGTGATAAAACTGCACATTATAGAGCTGCCTTTTATTGTAGCCAGCCTACTGGTGCGTTCACACCGGACGCGATTGACGCGATTTGCGCGAGTGATTTACATGTTAAGTCTATGCAGAGACACGAATTGGTATTCTGCGGCGCGAATAGCGCGAATGAATAGCGCGAATAGCGCGATCAGAGCTTGCTCTAGTACTGACAACAATGAGAAGAAAATAGTATTAATCATCTGGTTCAGACAAGTGTGCATATGACTATTACTGTGATAATATTAAATGACATGAACCACAAGCAGTCTCTTTTTGTTAAATGCCAGTTTATGTATAATCAATAATACAAAAGTATAATCTTAAAATGTATAATAAGCTATAAAAAAGCAAACAATTCAGTCAAACATTCAAAGTCAGTGCTAGTACGCTACAACAGTAAATTAAAGTTAAAAAGCCTAAAAAAAAAGTTATGAAACTTAACTTTGCCCTCAGCCTAAACGATTTGCCAGGGAACAAATTATATATCCATGAGACCAAAGATCGCCCATTACACACACACACACACACAAGACGAATTATAGCTGGAGACACCACAGAGCCATCAGAGCCAGCGGCAAATGTGGGAAGGACTGGCCGAGGAAAGGCTGCTCTCGCCGGGGTTAACGTGCGTGACGCCGCTGATCCACTGGAGCACACAACTCCGAAAACGGAAGATAAAAAGTTCAAATAGGCACTCTTTTTATAAATAAACCACATATTTGAGGTTTAAACAACTATATTATCGCCTGAAAAAGTATTCAAACTACGTTTTGTCACACATTAACAGCAGTATTTTTTACAAAAAAAGACCTCAAGTGACCGAGTCAAGTGGTTGGTAGAAGCCCCTCCCATGACGCGAATTCGAGTCTGTTGTGTAGGCTAGTGAATGCCACACGCGAATGAAGCGAATTTCTCGCGCGAATGAAGCGAGTAAACTCAAAATGTTCTAGCGTCCACCTTCGCGTGAATAATTCGCGTCAATCACGTCCGGTGTGAATGCCCCATAAGGCACACCTGTGTAATAATCATGCTGTCTAATCAGCATCTTGATATGCCACACCTGTGAGGTGGATGGATTATCTCAGCAAAGGAGAAGTGCTCACTAACACAGATTTAGACAGATTTGTGAGTTTCCATTTTGGATGCACAACCTATGGGAGGAGAGTATTTAAATGAATCACGCTAGGTGATTTACTAAGGTTTGTGCCATTATTTAGTGCCCCCCTAAAATGCAACTAATTTGCACTGCTCTTGGTAGTTTGCGTTGGTCCGGCTGTGTCTGTGTTCTTTAATTTCGGCGTCTTCATTAGATCATCACAAGCAGAACTTATTTTGGATTTGCACTCCGAACCCAAGTTCGATTGCTTCCCCAAAATGAATAGCGTTGTTCACCTAACTTTTCATATTTTTGTTTTTGAACCGTTGATTTTGTAACCTAAGCTTCAGTATGTAATGGCACTTGCGTCTATCTGCCGCGAATGTACTGCAAATGCTCTAAAGAACGCTGACGACGAGCAGAAATGAGATTTACAGCTCTCTGTTTACAGTACGACAGTCACACTCGTCAGGACTCGAGTACGGATGCCAGCGTTCACGCTTGATGTGGTAATTTCACAGTGGGCATACACGCAGGTTCGAAGACTCGTTCTCGCTCCCTACAGTGCAATTCGGCTAGGAATACATCCGCGCTAAAATATCAAGGTGAAAGTCATCATAGCTTGCGTAGTATAGACCCAGCTCACAAGTCACAACCCAATTTTGAGAATAGATTAACGCGACACCCATCGATTAACGCGCATTTTTTATCACTCGATAAGAGTCCTACGTTACGCAGCACGTTAATACCAATAACGGCCCACCACTAATATATATACATATATATATATATATATATATATATATATATATATATATATATATATATATATATATATATATATTTATTTATTTATATATATATATATATATCCATTTGCTCGTTCGTTCATTTATTCATTCCTTATTATTATTATTTATTTAATAAATAAGCTTTAGTTAGAGCTTTAGTTTTCTCTATTCTAAAATTCCTATTTTGAAAATGAAGTGTCACTTCATACCAATTACACCGGATGTGTGATATTAATGGAGTACATCCGTCAATGCAATTGGATATTGAAAATGAAGTGTCTTCAAAACCAGTTGTCCTTGACTGCTTAAGTCTAAAGAGAAAACATGAAAGACAGAACAAGTCAAAACACACATTTCCTGCAAAGTGAGGAATCCTGCCTCTTATCTGTTTGATTTTGCACTTGGGGAATTTTTCTTCATCTTATGCTTCAAACGTCAAGTGCCAAATTCATTTGCATTCGCTTGAGGCTTGGAGAGTTAAAACAAAGACGTGTGACTGGGCTCGGTTCAGACACACAAGCTGTTGATGGAAAGGAAGTGCGGTGGGAGGGGAACCTGGAGTAGGGAGGGGTTCTGAAGGCTGCAAATCACATGAAGAGGATAATTTAATCTGACTCAGTCTTTCTGTCACTTCATATAAACTGGTTAGTTGGCCAGGCCTCCTGAAATGAATTAAAATGCATGAATAATGAAACATCTCTGGCTGAGAAAGGAGCCGAGCGTCCTGCAACTTCAAAGCTGGACAAAGCAGCTTTTATAATCAACAATTTGGCGTTTTAGTCTTATATTAATGCCCGTGTTTGACATAACATAATGAAAATGTAATTAGGTTTTCGGAATCAAAAGTATTTCCTTAATCAACCTGCGACAAGAACACTTGTAATGTTAACAGCCGTCGTGCACAGCTGTTACTGACATTAAACTAGCTCTAAAAATTGCAGGCGAGAAAAACAGAATTAAGAATTCAGTTTGAATCAAGACACTTTGAACTCGAAAACTAGTCCATGCGGTATCTGGTCATGTGTTTTTAAATATCTTTGACTTCAGGAATCGAATGTCAAAACCAAAGTATATACGTCTGTGCTTAGTCCAGACTAAAACATATATTAATACATAAAAACTACAATCCTTGATACAGCAACATACTTTTTTGTGTGTTTTTGTGTTGCCATGGTTAAGCTGCACTGCAGACCGCTGTCTTTCTATCATTGTTTACTGCTAGAGATAGATGTGATATTCCTTTTAAAGTTAAGCTCCTAAAGAGAAGAGATATGCACATAACACTTTGACTTGAGCCTTTACTTTAACCCTAATCTGGCGGTGGCAGTGTACTTTAATGTATTGGTGCCACATTGTGAAGAATGGTGGAACGATAACGCTTTGTGATGTGCGATCCAGTTAGAGATCAATGCTCCGGCAAATAAAAGCATGAGGCCACTGAAGCCAGAGAATTTATAAGCAGCTGAAAGTATTGCAACTAAAACCTCAGAGGCATAAAACCAGGGGTGAACAAGCATTCTGGCCTGGCAGTGATGTCCTACTTAAGGGAATAGTTTATTCACCCTCATGATGTTCCAAACCCGAATGACTTTCTTTCTCTAGAACACAAGAGGGCATCTTACTTTTTAACAGTGGGCAGTATGATGAAAGTGAGATCTATCTATCTATCTATCTATCTATCTATCTATCTATCTATCTATCTATCTATCTATCTATCTATCTATCTATCTATCTATCTATCTATCTATCTATCTATCTATCTATCTATCTATCTATCTATCTATCTATCTATCTATCTATCTATCTATCTATCTATCTATCTATCTATCTATCTATCTATCTATCTATCTATCTATCTATCTATCTATCTATGTGGAGCTCGACAGTCCCAATTCCCACTTACGTTCATACTGTATATTGTTACAAATATGCTGATTTTGGTACTCAAAAACATCATTATTCATCATTTTTTGAAATATGAAGCTGTTGTAACATTATCAATGTCTTGTATTAGTGTAATGCATTCTTGCTCAAGTAAATCATATCAGGTTACACTTTATTTTAAGGTGACGTAGTTACATTGTACTTGCTTATATAAGTACTGAGTTTTATTAAAGGTTACATAACACACACAGTTTCTGATCTTGAGTACCTATAGAGTAGCATTTCATATCCTTCATATCGCTGAATAGTATTATCATAAAAGACAGATACTCTGTACCGATTCTTTACGAAAACAGACAAATTCTTGGAGGTGTGCAATGGGCGATGCTAACCAGTCATGAGCACATACACACCTATGACACAAACACACACACACACACACACACACACACACACACACACACACACACACACACACACACACACACACACACACACACACACACACACACACACACACACACACACACACACACACACACACACACACACACACACAAACACACACAAACATAAACAAAAACACACACACACAATACATCATGGCATTATCCCTGGGTAACTTTCTATATTCACTATGCATTCGTGTTGTTGACATTATGCACTTATGCACCGATTGCCACGAAAATACAGACATTTGATGCAGTTTCACTCACCGCCTGCGGTTTCGACTTGTGACCGGGAACGGACAAACACACTTGCAGAACTCTGTTGCTTCTCTGGAAAAACAAACTGCATCCACTCCACTGTTTTCTTCACTGGGTTATTTTGGAAGCTGAAAAATTTATCTTTCCCTTACAACCAAAAACACACTTCTTTAGTTACTTTGTTGATTTTGTGGTCAAAAATGACAGAGCTGCCGACAGGCTTCCGTAACCCGAACAAAGCTCTTGCTCTCTCTTGTGTCGTTACTTCTCATCCGGGAAAAGTGAGTCCATAAGTACAACTTGTTTTTTTTTAAATCTGTCCCATGTTTAGCATGAGAATCCAATTCTTTAACAGTGTAAATATATGTCAGAATGCATGAAATAGCATTAGATCCCCCTCCCCAGAAATGTAACTGCATGTACTTACTATAGACGAATGGTTAGGGTTTGGTATGGGGTTAGTTACTTGCAATTATGCGTAATTTACTGTTATTACTATAGTAAGGACATGTAGTAACGTGTTACCATACAGTTCATTTCCTTAAAAAAATCTCATACTTAACTATTGTACAGTTTAAGGAGAATTGGAATATAGAAAACAAATCTTTTAATGGTACTTTTAAGTCCCCATTCATTGTAATAGAAAAATAAAAATAAAAGTTACATTATTCAAAACTTTTTTCTTTTTATGTTCCCAAGAGTCTTTGAGTTAAATTTTGTGGCCAATCCTTTAATATTTCCATGCTGAAATTTCCATTTTAAAAAGCAAAGTAGAAGAGATTAGATGAACAAAACTGATTTCGAAGTACAATTTTAAAAGGTATATTAGCTCATTTGTTAGATTGGTTAGATGTCTGAGCTTGTTTTTGTCTTTTCTCTAATCTGATCAAACCAAACCAAAAGAACACTGATTAAAGTCACCCTCTTAAAAAGCCAGTCTAAAGGAAAAGGCAGTTGCTCTGAACAAAGTGGGGCTTAACCATTAGACAAAACAGAGGCGGCATGCACTTTTGTTGGATGCAGGACAAGATTAATACAATCATGTTTTAATCACTGACCCGGCTGATTCTAGAGACATCCCGCCCCCTTCAATGACTCTGGGCATGAATGAAGCCAATTGATCTCCACCAAACTCTGTGAAATCGATGTGTGGTGACCATCTTAAAAGGAGAATAATGACTTGCAGCAAAGTCTGTGATCACTCGATTGGAAACTCTGAAAGATAATTACCGGATATGTTGGTCTCTTTACAGCTTGCATAATTAACTCATAATTAATTGTTGAGTTGAGTTGATGAGTTCTCTCAAAATAAGGCTGACAATCGTAATGTGCACAACAAAGTTGAGACTTTGCTGCATTGCCTTGATGAAACAAAGCCAAAGCCAATACAGCTCATTGTCATTGGATAATGGGGAGAGGACCAATCAAACAAACTACACACATAATAGTACAACCATTTAATATTGAATGTTCTTTTGTGTCCCAGTGGTGTTTTTTTTTTTTTTTAATTAAACATTAACATTATTTGAAAGACAAATTGAAAATAAAACTTTTTACCATGCCTTCATCAATAGTTTTTGCTACTTTATTTGGATACCGTTGTTATTCTTTTTCCAAGACTGAGAAGTTAAATCCTAAACTTCACAAAAAAAACTAAAATAAATTAAAATAATGTAAATATATTTAAACTGATTTGGAGTTTCCATTGTGAGTGAAATTCACATATATAGTTTCCATATATTGTGAAATTAACACCAATCACTCCAATATTCATTATGTAAAAAAGGATTTATATCATTATTATGCAAAAAATATGGCTGTCCTTCTGACATGTTGACAAATAATTTTGTTCCATTTCTTTCTTCAAAGTTGCTTGTTAGTATATATTGCTTATTAACATGTAAATATCAATAGAATATATTGTATCATCTATCTGAGGTGTAGTCACCTTAAAAAATGAAAATATCATTTAAGCATGCAATTTTATTTAAGAGATTTCCAATGTGATTAGGGATTTGTACATAACGGTTCATTTATATTGACTATATTAGACAGCGGACAAAAGAAATAAGTGAAATATGAGTTCATGAGTAAAATAAAGGTGTTTTTAAAGGTGTTTGATTTTTAAAAGTCCCCATAGTTTGAACCAAATATATTTTATGTAAATATTGTTTATGCAGTGTTGTTTGTCATAGAATTTAAGTCAAGGGGAATGTTTTTCTGTTACAGATTTCCATCCATCCATGAATATCTGATGCATCAATTTGTGTTTAAAGAGGCATACAATGTTCAGGAGAAAAGAACATTATTTGACGGGGGGTAATCCTTTATAAGACTCATCCTGAAGTTGCCTGCGGGAAAATAGAACAAGGGAGCAGATTCCCGCTTCTGGCTGAATTCACAACTGTTATCTGGCTTCCCTATCCTCTTGTTTGGTGATATTGCATTCTGCTCCTTGATATTCCAGTTAATCCTTCAAGTAAAAAGATTTAACTCGAGATTATGCTGTTTCTATGAACGCTGGCTCTTGCTTGCTCTCGCGTGTCTGAGCGAATGCTCCCGAGGCGATGTCATAATTCGAATCCTACAGAGAGAAAGCGGAAAAGGAAGCACCGGGTTTCCCATTGGCGCATGCATATACATGATCTACGAGGCCTAAATCTGTATACAACTCTTAATGAACGTGTCAGATTCATCTTAAATCTCCATTTAATGAATCGCTTGATGGCTTAGAAGTATTGTGATGTTATTTTATGTCATTTCATCATGTCACACTCATTATTTTTTCACTTTCTTTAGAGAACACTAAAGTGCTTGGCTCATGATAAGTGTTGGGACTGATAACCACTTACAACACTTACCAGCTTAATGTTAGATTAGACACTTCAACTCCCAGCTGCGTTTTAACTCTGATGCTGCATGTAGTGCCGTTGTTCACGAACTAACCCACTCATCAGCCTTTCACATTGCACAATAATCCACACAGACGTTTAAAAGACGTTAAAAGACGTTTAGGGACTGAAGACAGAGTGATGAAGTGTTTCAGGAGTAATTTTGTCCCATTCTTCCTGCAAACAAGTCTTAAGGTGGGCAACAGTACAGGGTCTTCTTTGTCGCATTTTGCACTTCAAAACGCTACACATTCTATATTGGAGACAGGTCGGGACTGCAGGCAGGCCAGTCAAGTACCCGTACCCTCTTCCTCCGCAGCCAGGACTTTGTAATGTGTGCAGAATGTGGTTTTGCATTGTCTTGTTGAAATATGCATGGAGGTCCCTGGAAAAGATGTCTTCTTGAAGGCAGCATATTATGCTCCAAAATCTCTATGTACTTTTCAGCATTAATGGTGCCTTCACAGAAGTGCAAGTTACCTTTGCCAAGGGCACTGACACAACCCCATACCATGACAGACCCTGGCTTTTGGACTTGTTGCTGATAACAGTCTGGATGATCCTTTTCTTCTTTGGTCCGGAGAACACGGCATCCATTCCTCCCAAAAAAAACATGAAATACTGATTTATCTGACCACAGTACACGTTTCCACTGTGTGATGGTCCATCCCAGATGTCTCCGAGCCCAGAGAAGTTGACAGCGCTTCACAGTACAGTTTTAACTGGAATTTGTGGATGTAACTACGTATTGTGGTACTTGACAAAGGTTTGCCAAAGTAGTCCTGAGCCCATGTGGTGATATCGCTTATAGATGAATGACGATTCTTGATGCAGTGCCGCCTGAGGGATCGGATATCACGGTTGTTCAGCTTAGGCTTGCGCCCTTGTCCCATACGCACTGAAATTCCTCCAGATTCCTTGAATATTTTAATTATGTTATGCACTGTTGAATTTGAAATATCCAAATCTCTTCCTATCTTTTTTTGAGGAACAATGTTTTTAAACATTTCAATAATTGTCTCACGTATTTGTTGGCAAACTGGCGATCCTCGGCCCATCTTTGCTCCTAAAGGATTAGACCTTTCTTGGATGCTTCTTTTGTACCAAATCATAATTACAATCACCTGTTGACATCACCTGTTTCAAATCATATCCTTATTTAACCATTTTACCTCATTACTAGCCCTTAAAAAATTACATATACACACACACACACACACCTAAAGGATTATTAGGAACACCATACTAATACTGTGTTTGACCCCCTTTCGCCTTCAGAACTGCCTTAATTCTATGTGGCATTGATTCAACAAGGTGCTGAAAGCATTCTTTAGAAATGTTGGCCCATAATGATAGGATAGCATCTTGCAGTTGATGGAGATTTGTGGGACGCACATCCAGGGCACGACGCCCCCGTTCCACCACATCCCAAAGATGCTCTATTGGGTTGAGATCTGGTGACTGTGGGGGCCATTTTAGTACAGTGAACTCATTGCCATATTCAAGAAACCAATCTGAAATGATTCGAGCTTTGTGAAATGGTGCATTATCCTGCTGGAAGTAGCCATCAGAGGATGGGTACATGGTGGTCATAAAGGGATGGACATGGTCAGAAACAATGCTCAGGTAGGCCGTGGCATTCAAACGATGCCCAATTGGCACTAAGGGACCTAAAGTGTGCCAAGAAAACATCCCCCACACCATTACACCACCACCACCCGCCTGCACAGTGGTAACAAGGCATGATGGATCCATGTTCTCATTCTGTTTATGCCAAATTCTGACTCTACCATCTGAATGTCTCAACAGAAATCGAGACTCATCAGACCAGGCAACATTTTTCCAGTCTTCAACTGTCCAATTTTGGTGAGCTTGTGCAAATTGTAGCCTCTTTTTCCTATTTGTAGTGGAGATGAATGGTATCCGGCGGGGTCTTTTGCTGTTGTAGCCCATCCGCGTTAAGGTTGTGTGTGTGTTGTGGCTTCACAAATGCTTTGCTGCATACCTCGGTTGTAACGAGTGGTTATTTCAGTCAAAGTTGCTCTTCTATCAGCTTGAATCAGTCAACCCATTCTCCTCTGACCTCTAGCATTAACAAGGCATTTTCGCCCACAGGAATACCACATACTGGATGTTTTTCCCTTTTCACACCATTCTTTGTAAACCCTAGAAATGGTTGTGCGTGAAAATCCCAGTAACTGAGCAGATTTTGAAATACTCAGACTGGCCCGTCTGGCACCAACAACCATGCCACGCTCAAAATTGCTTAAATCACCTTTCTTTCCCATTCTGACATTCAGTTTGGGCAAACACTTTTTTTCACACCACTATATGTAAATTATTATATTATTGCAATTCAAAATTACAGTTTTTTATTGAAATATATTTTAAAATGTAATATGTTCCTGTGATGGAAAAGCTAGATTTTCTGCATCATTACTCCAGTCTTCAGTGTCACATGATCCTTCAGATTCTAATATGCTGATTTGCAGCTCAAAGAAAAATGTTTCAGAAACCCAGATATTTCAGGATTCTTTAATAGAACACAAATCTTTTGTAACATTATAAGTTTATTTACTGTCACTTTTGATCAATTTAATACATCCTTGAAAAAAAAAAAAAATGTGTTCACAAATCGGACTGCACTGGCTGCGATGAATGTAGTTATTGTATGTGACTCATGGGGACAGCTCTGTAGAAATATATTTTTCCCCTTTATTTTATGGTACACTGTACTTTTTATAACATCACATTCAATGCATACTGCAAATTCACATTTTATCAAGAAAAATATGATTTATTGTGCCACAGTGCTGGAGATTAAAGCAAAGTGGAGCAGGAAATGCTGATACATAAGTATGACCAGAGACAATACAGGAGGAGAGGCACATCCTGATTTTGCCAAGTTAAGCCCTATTCGGACAGGACTAGTATTATAAACAATGTTTGAGTTGCAGTTTTTCATCACTGACGTCTGTGATTTCATGTAGCCTACAGGTTCAGACGGGACTAACATCTCTGTGTTTATTACAGAGGTGGTAGTGTGTGTTTTCTAGATGTGGGTGTTGTGCTTGCGTGCATCACCTATGTCTTTTAATGAATAATTTCTTAATAAAATTTTAATTTATCATAAAAACCCTATTTAACTACATTTCATGAGTTTTTAGAATTTTCTGTTTTTAATAAACCAATCCGTGAGCAGCAAAATCTAGTAAACACATCTTGCTTTTACCTGACACTGATATTTTTTCATTGCTGTTTTTTCACCAGATAATAACCATATTGAAATTAAATGAAACCATGCTGAAGATTGTTGTGCAAACAGTAGCTCAGGTAGGTCAAAAATTACATTAGGAATAGGGTTAGGATAATACAACAAAAGCAATCACAGACATTTGCATTTGTATGGGATTAGCATTACCTGAGGTCATTTTCCCAGACCTTTTTAAAGAAGGTAAGTCGCTGTGATCTTTACTAACATTGTCCATAATGATTACTGAGATGGCACATTCGGACGAGACATTGTATGTGTTCCCATTAGATGCGTTCCATTTTGTTGATCCTGGAACAACATTCCTGTCCGAAAATTGAATCTTAACCATTTCCCCACCCCAATCATAACCCTACCCATAAGTTATCCTTAAAATCAGAGGGAAATGATCGGTAAATAACATTGCTGTAGAAGCAGCTAAACCTGGTTGTAAGCCTAAACTTGTACATTTGTCTCTCAGGTCTGATTGCTTGATTGGAATGTTGATCCAGGGTCAACAAAGATGTTGATCCACAAATTTCACTTGTTGAAATCATGTTCTGTGGAAAAAAAACAAGGCAGAAATCCTAACACTCAATATGGGAAGGGGGGGTGGGGTGAAAAACATCCCCATGAAGTAAATCGGCACTGTTATTGTATTCCTATTACCTAGAAAATAGCTGCCAAGGTGTTACCAAAATGGCCGGCAAGTAGATTGACTTGCCTTAAAGGGACATTAGTATGACATTATCATATTAAATTACAGTGTCAGGTTTTTCTCCTTCTGAAACAAATTGAAAGCAGCATATTTTGCTCAGATAATGGCCCTTGGGCCACTCATTTGGCAGCTTGTAAACCAATGTGCTAAGCCTTAGGTCTATCTGGTCTGCTATTCTATAACGGCTTCTCTTTCTTGCCCTGAATATGAACTCCTGCCTTCCTCATTGTGATTCTCTTCTCATGGGCTGTTGTCAGTGGTTCCGCTTAAGTCTAAAGGGCTAAAAAATGCCTGTGAGTCTTATAAAGAATGACACCTGTTAATTTGATTCACAGGATTACTGAGTTGGTATTTTGGTCATAGTTGTATTCTTCTACTGTAAAATCTTTAATGTTGCAAACAGTTGCAAGACACTTGATTGGCTGTAGTGTATATATGTTGGCACATGGGATGGTTGCCTAGTAACATCAGCTGTCTTTCTGCAAGGTCTTTGCATTGTGCTATGAATTCTTTAAAAGTAGCATGTTCCCCAGTTCAATCAATTGAAACAATCAAAAATACCTCTTTTTTCGATGCAGAGTTTGAGCGCTGTCACGGGTTATTATTGTCTGATGTTTAGTGGTTTGAAGAGCATCTCGATATATTAGTGGCACCTAATTGCATTACCTGGAGGGAGACGGATGGCGCCAGCTAAAATGGTTGGCTGAGGCTCAAGCTGTGTTGAAGGCAAGTGCATCTTTGCAGCTTTTACATCCATTTCCAGCTGGGATCTTTTATTGACGACTAAGTGATTTTCCAACAGTTTTTTCTTCTTCCAGCAACAGGCGTTGTACAAATACTCCAGATCTGTTCGGTGACCTATTGGTCACTGAAACCCTCAAACTGAACAACCTCTTCTTCTGGATGTTTTATTTAGTTATTCTTTGTTTCATGTTGTTATTCATGAACATTTCTACATATCAACATGCATTGGCTCTAAACTGACCTAACCAGAACTGAATAAAGTTGCCATATCCCACCCACACATGTTTTTAAGAAAATACATGTGTACACTCTTGTACATTATCTACATGTACTTTTGGGGTTATGGTTAGGTTTTGATTTAGGGTTAGTTACCTGTAATAATTCATCATTTACTATTTACTGTGATTACTATAATAAGTGTTACCATATGTGGTATATGGCCTAATATAAAGCCAATTACCAGATATGGGGATAATGTGCAAAAAAACTCATGTGAAACCTTGCTCTGTTTGTTCTGTTCTTCTCTCTGAACAGAGCTGAAAATATGCCATAGCAATACTTACGGTGTTAACGTCCTAATTGGGGGTTAAAGACAAGAGGAAGTAATTATTTTTTTTCACAGACAGAAGCACTAGTGCTTTTCAGGTGTTGTTCATTGTGAGGTGAGAAAATAATATAGTTCCAGTTTAAGGTGGTCTTTTGGGAGTGTTAACCTTAGACCATACAGCAAGCGTGTTTCATTAAAATGCATAATGCATAAAGTGCAATCATTGCATGCCATTGATCAGCACTTGAATAAACTGAGTTGAAATTCTATTAACATAACCAGTTAAGCATAAAGTGAGATGAACATTTAACAATAGTGCAAAATTGCATATATAAACCCCTTTGCCTCCTTGAGTGGCTATTGACTATTTAAACGACTCGAACAGACTAAACTGCGTATATGCGCCTGAGCGATACGTGTTCCCAATTACCGCATAATAAACATTGATGCAATATTATCTTGGATCCCATCCACAGACATAAGTGCCTTTTTATATGGAATCATTAAATGAGCCCCGATCAAAAGAACCACCAGCATTATTCATCACAACACCATGTAGAGCCTGGAGATCCAGTTGTTTCCAGCCCGTTTTACAACGTATTTGCTGAGCGCACACTTTGTCACTATGAAATGTGCGGTGAGTTGAGGTATACTTGCCGGCTCCTTGTTTGTGGCGCCTGTCTCCGCTCGCTCTTTGTCTGTGGGCTAGCCTGACTGCCTGCTTCTCCCCTGTGGCCGACCGGCGCTCTCCTCTCCTCACCACAAAGCATTTGCATGTACTCGCATTTAAAGCAATTAGGCCCTAGCCTGTCAGCCTGACAGGTGGCCTCCATCTCACTAAATGCACCTTTAATGTTTGTGTCTGAGTTAAGTCTTTGCGGGCCCAAGTTGACAAAATGTTGCGTTTCTGTATTGTGAATAATTAGGGCAATTATTTCGAGCGGATAGCGATTAAACATATGCGTTTTGCCGATTCAATCCGGCAGGGGTCTGTCACTGTGTTCCACACGGGCCGCTCACTGACCCAAATTATGGCAGAAATCCCTCCCCCTGCTCCCCATCAACTTCCACCACAATGGCAGGAGAGTCAGCGAGCGTACACTGCCTTAATAAAACAGTAATGATAATGACTATTGGTACTGAGGCGCTCAGCTCCACGACATCAGGCCGAGGGAGTCTTGTTTTATAGGACGGCTAGTCACGGCAGACAGCCTGATTTATCCAGAGTTTCATTTAATACCTCTATTTAGCAGATAACACTAATTTCTTTAGTGTTATGGGGTTTCCGCTGATTGTTTTTTGTGTGCGTGAGGTGTTTTAGTGGATGCAGCATGGAGACTGGTTGAAAATGATTAGGTTAAGCAGCATTAGTTTGTCTAAAGAGTCTCAGGTCTTCTGAATTATTATTGCTGTTGGTCACACATCATTTCATGAACATAATGCTTTCCTAGATTAAGCCATGTTGTCTTTTACTAAAAAAAGGATAATCTTCTCAGCTCATCGTAGTCTTTGCCTGTGTCTCTTGTAAGTGCACATCGAAAACGTTCGATTCTTTGACGTGTCACATCCCGTGCCCTGCTAGGGTCACCGAGAGCTTTGAGCAAACCATCTGTCTAGAAACGTGTCAGGAGCTGACCTGAATTCAGCCTAAGTCAATGAAGGTCTTTGTTGTCATATTGAGCTTCCTCATGGAAAAAAAAACGCAGTTGTTTTCGCTCCGACCTCCATTTGCTAACCCCATGCAAATGAGAGCGCAAAAATAACGCCAGTTGATACATGCAAAATGCAGTCACAGAAGAAATATTGACAGTTTGTTTTGCCTGTAACTACATTTGCATCTGACGTTAATCATCGCTCACAGGTGAGCCTCGATGTGGTGTTTATTATCATGGACTTGTATAGTGGCATCGACTGATGGTCTGGACTACAGATTGCAGGAGTTGGGGACTTGATAAGACATTACATGCCATTTTTAAAGGGACTCCCACGCAGCACTGCGAGGCAACTAATGCTGCCTCTCACAGCAACACAGAGAAAGCAGGAGAGGGAGCTATCAAATGTGACTGTCAGTCAGACTCTGGGGAATCACTTCCTCATTCATGACCATGAAAAGGTTGCCAGTACAATGTTTCTTAGCAAGTAAAAAAGCATCTGTTTTTACATTTTTCACTTCATGTCAACCTTTTGCCTCCTCACTGCAGGCTAAACGCAAAACAAAATGCGCTAAGCTCCTTTAGCATGGAGAGAATAGAGAGAGAAACCAATGCTTTGTGTATCTTCATCTTTGTATTCTAGTAGGAGGGAAAAAAGAAGAAAAGCTCCTTTTGAACCTACTTTTTTCCAACACATGTAGGAGACATTGTAGCTTTTTAGTGCACAGACGCTTTGAAACAGTGAGTTCTGCCTTTGCCTGATGTGCTATGTGGGCGACACCAATGCAGACTCATTTATTAGACGCCTGTAATTAATGTGTTTGTTGATTCCACTCAAAAAAAATTATAAGAATGCCTTTGTTTTAATTCTCACGCAGTTCAAGAGCACAATAACCGGATTGTGTTCTTTACTTTTTTTCTCCAGTGTGTTAAATCACCAAGCATATGATGTTGGATGGCGTGGGAGTGTCATTGGGAGAAGGGGGCTGAGCTCCCTAAGAAGCCCCGAGAGTTTGTGTCATCTTAGTTAGATCAGGCCTGTTTTCATGCAACTATTATCTGTTTGTCATATGGCAGGTGTGGGATCTTCTCAATACGGACGTAATGAGGACATGTGAAACAATGTTTGAGGAGGAATACATTTACATACTTTTGAATATTTTCGTAGTCTTCTAACGTTTCTGCCAAATGTCATATTAGAATAGGTAACATCTCGACAGGGAACAGATAACAGATTTAAATATGCACATACGTGAGATATAGCCTAGATATATACACTACCGTTTGGGAGAATTTTATTTTTATTTAACAAAAAGTACAAAAATTACCATAAAAAATAAATCATACTTTGACACTGCTTTATTCTAAAAAACGGTGAGCATTTTAGTCTCCTCTTATAAGGCTTATGTGATACGGCCTTAAAATGATCTTTTATCAGTTTTGTTTATCAGTATCAGGTAGCAAAAAAGTGTAACTGTACCTTTTGTAGGCAATTTACACATTTAATGCACCACTTACCTATTATTATATAATATACATTAAGACATTTTTCATTAAGACCTTTTCAAAAACTGTATTTTATGTACCCTTATTAATAACAGCAGTTATACATAATTTACCTGATTCCCTGATACATTATCCTAATTATTTGAGGAATAATACAACAAAAGCAATTCATCCTAAAGGGGTACAGAAACCTGGAGTAAGCAAACATAATGCTTGGCTATCATGTATTCATAATCATTTTCTTAGAACCATTAGTCATCAAATCTTCAGTAAACATGGCAGGTGTCATAATGGTGATAAGCATGGATTTGCACATTATACATTTGGTGGAGGTGGGGTGGGGATTATGGGAGGGTTGTGGGGTTTATGGGAGGGTCGTGAGGTTTTTTGAAGTCTTTAGCGGCTGAGGATTGAATCTTAATGTTATTTGCAAATTATATTTTCATGCATTTTTCGTTTGGCACACATACAAAAAAGGGAAATTCAGAATTAATGCATAAAAATGTTGTATGGGATTTCGTGTTGTTACATCAGAAAACAATGTGGGAAATAGACTAAGGAAGACATACTTATTTTTTTCCTCTAGCTTTTGAGAGTTTCCGTAGGGGAGAGCAGGAAGTGTTGTAACATGTGGTGAGTTGTAACACCATTAGTTTAAATAATTAGAAAAAAGCTACAGGGGTGATATCACAAACATGCATGACCCCCTCCTTCTGATGTGAAAGTGCAATTTGAAAGTCTATATGAAGAGTTTCGTTGCAAAACGAGATATATCCATTTTGAGAAATGTTGGTTATTTGACATTATTATTTAAGACATCAAAAGTCAAGTTCATTCACAATTTTTTGTACATTACTTGAGCTCAGTGAAGGCCAGGGACACAATATTCTTCAAATCCAGGATATTTTTTTATTTAATTTTATGTCCGTAAATAGTTCATAAATAAGTCACAAAAACCAAGCCAAAATGCAACGTATTTATCTTAACATTGTCAAACATCTTAAATTGGTTAAAAAAACAATGCATCATTAATATATGGAATAGTATATACAAAGATTGATTAATAATAATAATAATAATAATAATAATAATAATAATAATAATAATAATAAGATTCCGAGTTAGTTTTGGCCAGAACATACACAACATTAAAAAAATGTTTTTTGCAAAACGCTATATACAACTTTGATGATTTTCTTTAGATGCTTTCCTCTTTCTCCCAACAGCAGCTGGAATGACCGACTTGAATCCGTCATCGAAATCCATAATGTTAGCTTTTGATTCTCTGACTGACAGACAGCTGTTGATCAGTGACGTGTGACTGACAGCTCGCCTACAGTATAAACAATTAAATGGTAAGCGTTTTTTAGTCCTATTGAATCCTCTTTTTAAAAATATGTTTTTAAATATGTTATTATCATTAAATCACTGAGCAAACTCGGAGCACTTCACCGGCGGTGACTCTCTCCTCGCGTGACATCCGATATCGCGTTTTGTGAAAAAATACATTTTGTAGAAGGTTTAAAATGTACATTTTTAAATCTTATTAATGGCAGCAATTCACACATAGATTAAGGTACATCTAAACAGTGATATCCAATAATAAAATCCAAATGTCAAAAAATGGCGTTTATCGCGTTTTTTATTTACTGTATTTACTACGTCAACAGCATGGGAGACTGACACAGGCAAGAAGAGATTGTTGAAATCATTATTTTCCCATTCTCACTACCAAAGCGTCAAAATCCTGAAGCATGGTCAAGTGCCTTCCGCATCACAATGAAGGCGCTAAAGGAACCCCTAGGCGTCACTATATCAACGCACTGGGTACTCCATTCATTTCAGCTGTTTGCCCAATGCGTCAGATCAAGACGCATTTCATTCTTTGCATCTGTAACAGCAGACATGATTTTATGAATATAATATATTCATAAAATCATTTCTGCTGTTACAAATATAGGAGCAACTAACCCCACTCCTACCCTAAACATACCCACTTCTCCACAATATAAAGCACATAACAGGCAAATAAAAGTACAGTAACAGGTATTTATTGCAAAAACTAACCGAAAACAGTGTAAAAGTATTAATACATGTTGCATTCCAAATCTTCTGAAGTCATACGATATCTCAACCCGATCTCACGGCAATTCGTACATATTTTACGAGGTGGCTAATTCGTACGAATTTGTACGACCTCACTCGCATTTAATTCATACGATTTTTACTAAATCGTACATATTTGACGAGTTGGCAAATTCATATGAATTGCACGAATGACCTACCTCAACCCCGCCCTAAACCTACCCATCACTGGGGTTTAGACAAAACGTAAGAATTCGTACGAGTGAGGTCGTACAAATTTGTACGAAATAGCCACCTCGTAAAATATGTACGAATTGGTCGTGAGATAGCGTTGGATATCTTCATGTGAAGAACAGAGTTGTTCTTAATGTTTTAATTGCTAAAATGATGATCCCGCTGCTCTGTGAACGCACTCATTCATATATCTCATTCAAATAATACACAAGACTCTTGAGCACGACCCAATCTGTCACAAGACACACGAGAGCCAATGACATTTTACAATCAAAACTGACGTAATGACGCAACTGGTCACGAGACATACGAGAGCCAATGCAATTTCACTATGAAATCTGACGTAATGGCGAAAATTTTTGAAATTTGATGAGTTCAGGATCTTTGGAACTTTGATCGCTTTTGGGGATTTCCTTCATACAAATCAATCGTTTGGTCTCAGAAACACTTGCAATAGTTGTACTTTTTGAATAAATTGTGCATGCAGTCGATCTGCTGTTATATCCTGTTTTATATCATATAACACACAAATGGGTAGGTTTAGTGTTGGGATGGGGTTGGGTTACATGTTCAAACGTGTCTAAATTGTGTAAATAAAATGATGCTGGCTGATTAAATTGAGAATCGCACTCCAACATTTCATAATGAAAAAATCAGAAAAATCAGAAGCTTTAATATGAAAGAGGCTACTGTTTAAAAGTTTGGGGCCAGTATGTTTTTTTTTGTATAGTTTTTTGTATAGAGCAAGGATGCATTAAATTATCCACCAAGAATACATACATTTATCAGAAATTACAGTAAGGACATTTACAGTGCGACAAAAGAATAAATGCTGCTCTTTTTGAACTTTCTAATCCTCAAAGAATCCTAAAAACATCCATTCAAAAATCACATTTTCTACAAAAATATTAAGCAGCACATCACATCCTTCAAAGTTTTTGACTTAAAATATATAATGTATAATCAATACAATTATTTTCATTCGCTTCTTAAGGTTGTCAAAATCACTTACAGGGATCGTTTTCTAAATCACTTTGTCATGTAATAATTAGATACATGTGGATATGAGCAGGGCTTGACATTAACACCCGCCAGCCCGCCAAATGCGGTAGATTTCAGCTGTGGCGGGTAAGGCAGCCACTCCCACTGGCCACTTTACAGGGTTGAATATAAATCCAGCCTACAGCCATACGACGAGACCGTCGTATCACAAAATTACAATTCAATTACAATTCTTTATCGATGAATTTGTAGTTAGTGAAGGCGGGATATGCGGAATCACGCTGAATGACACAGACGTGCTCTCTCGCGTGCACTCTCTCTCTCTCTGTCGCACGCACGATCAGTTCTCCTTGCGCCTAAATAGTCAAATACACACCCACACAGATGTCAACATGTCTATCGTGTGGAATATCTCGCTTGAACACAGTCAGTGAATGTAAACAGGTGGGTAATAACTGGATATGAGTCAGAATATAATGTCCATGCATTCAGCAGCCCAACTAAATACCTGTCTGTCATTAATGTTAATCAAACAACTACAGATGTCAAATAAATGTATAAATATTAAATAAACCTTCTGTATCTGAAAAAAAAGATTTTTTTTGTTTGTTTGTTTGTTTGTTTTTGTAATTTGCTAATTTGTTTCATTCTTTCATATAGCCTAACAAAATTGAATGTCTCATATTAATCTATATGCTCATATTGCTCACCTCCCAGCTGATATATAATGTAGTCTTGATTTGGGTGGTCACTCTGCATTTGAAAGGGTTTTAAATCTTCTAAATCAAGTAAAATGACTCAAAATCAAGTAATTTAAACATGCCAAAGTCAACTTTAATCATATAAAATGTAATTTCCAAACAGCAAAACTTTGGCCAGTGGAAATGCCAGTGGAAATGCCGAGTGGCTAGTAACTTTGGAAAACCACTAGCCACAGTGGCTGGTGAGCAAAAAAGTTAATGTCAAGCAAGCGCTGGTAATATCAAAGACAATTAAACTAAATTTGTTGCAACGCTCCTGATCTCCCATACACTATCATCCTCTCTCTCTCATCTGCATTTATTCTGACCTCTCTGCCTCACTACTTGTTCTCTTGCTGTACGAAGGCACTTTAATCACTAAAAAACCTGTAAAGTGCTCTTTTCCCTCTATGGTTGTGCGCTTGCAGGTCTGTTCAAGCATGTAACCTGCTGAACCTTCAAAATCCATATATACAATAATTAACAGAATTTCTATGAGTAATTTTTTGGGAAACAGTCTGTGGAGGTTTACCTCATGAATCTGAAAATGATTTGTAATTGAACTTTTCTGTGAGTCTTTTTTTTTTTTTCAAGAAAAATATCCTGCTTCTATAAATGACAAATTTAAGAAATTTTAACAGATTGCTTTCATCAGCACACTGGGTAAGCATCATCATTTAAGTGTGTGGCAAATTTATTCATGAAACACAATTCAATTTATAATATGATCCTCAATTAAAATTAGATATTTCTTGTCTAGCTTCTTACAAAACATGCTTTCTATTAATATGCTCAGTTTTGCAATCATTATTACACTGCTCAGGCAATGCCAATAGTATTTGACCAATTTTAGGGGAGGTGGAATGAAATATAAATATATACTAATTGTAATACTAATTTCATGATCTGTGGAAATGTGATGTGTAAAATAAGGCTGCTGAATACATATACTTGTCAAGGCATAATGTAGACGTTATGTCACATAAAGCATTTTCTCAGTTGTCACAAAACCCATTGATCCTATACTTAAACAAACACTCTCCACGAACGATATTAAACATGCATTTCAAATGCTAATTCTGCATTAGACTAGCTTGATTTTAAGCTTATAGGCAAGAGCTCTATTCTGAGGTAGGGAAGCGTATCCTCAGTTTCAGCATGTCAGACTGTGGAGTACTGTTGCTCAGTGAGCTCTTTGTATTCCTTGTAAGTAGACAGCCATTTGACAGTTTGTTTCAAAGAATGTTTCAAAATGTTTCAATACCTAAGGGGAGGTATGCAAGGAAGGAGAAATCACAGAGGCAATTCAGTTATGCAAATCACATCACACTGTTTTCATTAATCCCACCTGAACATTGCAAACTGTCTGTGCAGAACCCGCAGAGAGAAAAAGGAAGAAAGAAAGACAGAAGAAAAAAAAAACACTTGAAACTTTTTCAATCTATCTATCTACGTCTTAATTTGATCAAATTATGACATGGGAGTTATGTGACATTTTGATGGGCTCTATTATAATAAAAACACCTGACAGACTTTGACTGTCATAGGAGGTAATTTATAGATATTATATATATATATATATTTAGACTGGAAATTGTACATTGTATCACATTTGAACAGTTCATGGTCAATTGCCTAGATTCACTTGGATTATACATTTATAATGTCATGTTATTTTTAACTTTCTATTCATCAAATAATCTTGAAAAAATGTCATGCTTTCCATATATATATATATATATATATATATATATATATATATATATATATATATATATATATATATATATATATTAAGCAACACAAATATATATACACTGAAGACGTAATGATGCTGAACATTTAGCTTTTGTCATCGTTACATTTTAAAATATAGTTAATCGTTTTTTAAAATTGTAATAATATTTCACGATATTACATTTTACTGTATTTTTGATTAAATTACCTTTGTGGGCATACGGAAATGACTTAAAAACATTTAAAAATCAAATATTAAATATAAAATGTATTTGCACTAACATATTATCCTCATAACCCTTGCAAATACATATATCTTTTTGAAGTTAAAGCACCATTTTATCTTTCTCGAATTGATTCTTGCATCAAATGCATTCACACAATACCGAAATGCCTCTCTCTGTTCTGCTGATGTCTTATTTATTTATTTGTCACTCAATATTTCCCTTTGAAGTGTCAACTACGGGATCAAGTTATAAAAATATTCCAGCCAAATCCCATAAAATACTCTATAAACAGGAGAACTGAGGGAATATGTCATGCTAAAAGCATAATTGGCATTATACATTCTGTTTAAAATCTACATCAGGGGATCCAAACTGACACGTCCTCATTAAGCCTCTGGCCCGTGCCTTGCCGGAGAAATAAAAGTGATTGCGATAATTACACCAGCGAGAATGAGGATGATGATGATGAGGAGGAGGTACTTCTGGCTACAGGTGGCTCTGATTAAGTTTAATCTGGCAGCCAGCCCTCCTCTTGCTATCTCTTCTCCAGGCTCTGTGCCTCTAGGTGCAAAGGCTCGGAGGCAGCCTTCCATAATGAGCTCCTCAGCTACACACTGGATACCCTGGAGTACAGTCCCCACAGAGCCATAATGAGCACTCCAGTGCAGCACTCTGTACTCGCAGCCAAGGGCTCCAAGCCGGCCTCCCCGTAGACAATGGCACACGGGTGGGCATGGCTTGTTCGCCATTCTCCTCTCAGTCGGTCCCCGGGGTGCTTGTATGGAAGGTGGGAGGGGTGGCCGGGAGCCTGCAGTTGGCAGCGGTTGCCTCGCAGGGAGAGACGCTCGTCTTGGCCCGCCGACAGCCCTCCTTCACATCCAGCGATCGTGTGGGGTAGCGAGTGTGAAAAAGCGTGGCAGAGCGGCAGCAGGCAGAAGGCACGTCTTCTGGATGGACTTGGAATCACTGCATCAGTGGTGTGGGAAAACGACTTCCCAGACAGCGTTTAATAGACTCACTGGAATCAGGAGACACTCGCTTTCCTAGCGTTTGTGATGCGCTCGCTCTTAGTCTTTTGATTATCTTGGTTATTTAAATGGATTTGCATAACAATCAGCTAGATTTTATTAGCCGGCGAGATGCAGAAAACAATCAGTGCGCTGCAGTGTTGATGCAAGACTCTTAATTACAATGTTGAATAATGTCAAGCAAATGAATCAAGCCAAGCACCTCTCACATCAGCTTTCATCAGGATGGAGAGATACAGGGAGCACGCTCATTACGCTTGCAGAGTGTGTGGGTCGTCGATCAGGGGGCCGAGGTGATGCTGAAGTGCTCTGTAGGTTAGCTTTTCACTGTTCCACAATTACGGATATGGAGGGAAATATGATAATATTGTTTATGCGTTGCGACTGGCAATGGGCACCGTTTTTAATTTTTTAATTGCTCTGTATTTTAATGAGATCACCTCTCTTGATCTTGGACAGACACGGCGTTGGCTAGCACTGTCTTTTCTGAAACAGCTCCATCTGGGAATGAGGATTACATAGTTATTATCTTGGGGGAGGATTAAGGATTTGTGTCTATCGCTGGGTGGTGCAGCCAAAGACAAATAAATCTCAACATGTTGTTAATGCATAGTCTCTATTGTTTCCTTTTGTAATAATCAAGGAACAAAAAAAAAACATGGGCAATGATGGTGGTGAGGGGTTTTGGGGTTTACTGCTGCATGTCCTGTTTGGGAGGTGGGATTTATCGGAACAATGTTTCATCATCAGACATAATACGCTGGATTCCGCTGTACTGGAACACTCAAGCTGTAGAGAGATCAGAGAGTAAATTCATTCTCAAAAACAAAGATTGAAAATTGAGAACAGGATACATTGGTTATATATTGCTCTGTCGCTGTTATGTTTTGAATATACGCGGTTCTATGTGGCACGACAGATGCCTTGTTTGAGTACAACCTAAGTCACAATTCAATACATTATTCTGTACTGCATATTTTCTTGCACAAATCTATGACACTACGGTCAGGGTCGGAAATGAATGGGGGCATTAGGCAAATTTGTACTTTTTAACATAAGACGTCCTAATAACTCTGCCTAGACCTGAGGCATATTAACTAGGGCTGCCAATAGATTCATCACGATTAATCGCACCATTTATGTGTGATTAATCGCAATTATTTGTATCGCTAAATTATTCAAACACCATTTGTTTTGTCATCATTTGCCATATTCAACAAAGTAAATCTGCAGATTGAAGGGTGAAAGAACAGTTTTGGACTGATTGTTTGAATTGATTTGAAAACGTTCCTGGAGTTTAGCGGCTTAAAATGATCTGACTGCAAACAGAGAAGTGAAGTCTTAGAATTTCACCTATCAGGGTTACAAATGCTTGTGCCATTCTAGATGCTCAGTGTGATAATCTCCCAACTTCTAAGATCATCTAACTGCATGACGTAAATTACATTAAAGGCGTAATTTCTCGTCCTTCAATAATTTATTTGTGTTAAATCATTTTGAATTAATTGCATGCATTAATGCGTTAACATTGACAGCCCTATATTAACATATAAAATTTATATTCTGTTTCTAAAATAAGACTCTAATGCACATACAACTAAATCTATAAAACAACTGAAAAATTTGAAATAGTACAACAATTTATAACATAAAAAATGTTTTGTAATATATTGTAAATCAGATTACATTACATATGTCTTTACTATTAGTTTTGATATTTTTATACAGAAGAATATTATAAAGCATATTGTTACCTTTTGGAGCTTGGAAGAGTTTGTGATCTTAAACATGTTCTCAAAAATATTATTTTCAACATCTTCAAAATCAATATCTTGATTGCTGACAGTTTTTTGACTAGATCCACCATCAAGTGACAGTGACACATTGCCACCTTGTGTAATAAAGGTGAATTGCACTTATTCAGTCATCAAAGGTTTGTGCTGAAAAACATATATTTACACTATTACACACCTCGGATCATTAACGATCATATACAATCTTTAAAAAAAAATAATGGGAAAACATGCATTCTTTTTTCTTATTTATTCATTTGTTTATAGTTTATAGTGTAAATTGATTGAGGAATACTAAAGAGGTTGATGTCTAAATTAAAAAAAAAAATGAATGAGGAGGAGGGAATTTATAGTGAATGATGTCCCATGTTACTAAAGACCTGAGGTATGCTTTTAAGGGTTAAATAAAAGTATCAATAAATAAATATATAAATAAATAAATACTGACCCCAAACTTTTGAAAAATAATGTGAATGTATATATAAGAGGGCAAATATAAATTAATAAACAACTTACATTTCACATTCCTGTAGCTCAAACGTGGAGCATGGTGCTAGCATTAGCAAGGTCATGGGGTCGATTCCCATGTATATTTGAATTCAATGTAATGTACCTTTTGCTTCCTTTAGCAATATTTGACATTTTAAATTGTTAACATAAATCAATATTACAGTTTGTCCTCAAACATGTCAAAGATTCGTCTACAAACATGTGGACCACGAATGCCCCTGGCCACAAGTGACCTTTGGTAGAGCAGCAACCTGATTTGATCCTTTGTGTTGAATGGAAAACCAAAGCTCACAAAGCCTAGTCTTATCCTCATGTAAACCCATTAGCTCATCAAGCTTCACCTGTAGTTCTCAGCAAGTGGCGAAACAAGTGCCGCACCTGTTACTGCAGGTTGACCGGCGCTTGTTTGTAAGTGTGATGTATGTTGAAAGCGTTGACATGTGTAAGTGTTGAAAGCCCTGTTACTAACCGAGCCCTGATTTGATAGCCCTGAGTGGAGCTGTAGGATTAAGCAGAGCATGCTGTTAGAATAGGTTTAATCATCATGAAGGACATAGCCGTAAATGGAGACGACGTGACATTGTCTTTTCAAACAGCCTCTTTATTAGTGCTGGAGAATGCTGTAATCTAGAGAGCTACAGCCTGCCAGCGGTTCCTCTTTGAATGGCTTACCTTTGTGCTGCGCACAATCGCTGCTGCACGTTTGGTCCACCCTTAGAGCCCACGCCATCACAACAGCCATTTGGACAATTCTGTATGGTGCTGACAAAAAGAAAAAATGGGGAAAGAAATGAGTGGCAGGAGAGAGAAAGAAGACAATATATTGCGAGACATCTTATTTTATTCAGTGTAATTCCTGTAGACATGGTGCATTTCTTATCATTTCAAATGCCTCTATTATGCTGTTTTAAAGATTTCCTAATTTTGTTTTGGAGGTCTGCTACAATAGGTTTACATGCATCCAAGGTAAAAAAAAAAAAAAAACAATATCTGAAGTGCTTACTCTGCTCTGATTGGTCAGTTGTTATTAGCCTACCGCTTACAGAGCATAACGGACACATAACGCCTATGACCATATTTAAATTTGATACGAACAGGAATGATGGCATCTGTTTTTACATATCAATTCCAGCAAGTGTCCTCATTCTTTTGAAGTGCAAGCAAAGTGGATATGCAGCGCTGAAAATAGCATATTCACGACATTTTGACAGCGCAAACCAAACTCTTCCAGGTCTCAGCTACAACTACAGTATTTAAGGGTGGGCTAAAGTAGACATTTTTCATGTGCAGCCAATAAGTTACATAGTAGGTTAGTGAAACTGGAACCACTGGATTCCTGTCATATCACCTGAAATAAATAAATAAATCATACAATTTAGGTTAAAATATACAGTATTAGAAATGACTGGATACATATAAAGGCCTTTCATAATCGTCCCTGCATTGGTTCAAAAACAGTCGGCTGTCTTAATGATTGGGATTCAAGTTTCTCAGCATAAAGATCACTATTTCACATCTACACCAACATTTGGATGGACTGCTGTGTTATTGAGTTAACAGGCTGCAATTTGCATATGAGGTTACCAATTTCACTTCAAATTTTGACTTCTATTTTGTCCCACAATTGAATTTTTCAGACATTCGGTGCCCTAATCTGGCAACTATGGTGTTAAATGTCAAGGAATAACTGTATTTAGATACCAGCCAGCATTTTCTCATACAGTTGTATCTTTACATGATACAGTGCTTTTTAGCAAATAAGGGAAGGATATGAGAGCAAGGATTCACATGAAGGAGAAGAAAAACATAGAATTATAGTGTCATCAAGGATCAGTTTGCTTTTTAAAATCCGCTGCTGTTCTTCCTGACATACATACGGCTGCAGTGTTTTTTCCGCCTCAATCTTATAAGCCAGGCCGAGTTGTTCCACTGACTGTGGCTTAAGCAACAGATGACTCAACCGAACAATATGCTTATAAACCACTTAGCCTCAAAAACAAAACAAAAAAGAAAGAAAAGCAAAAATAAACCGCTAAGTGTTGAAGTGCTCATAGGAAGCTTTTTACAAAATAAAACATAAATCCATCATGACTTGCTTTAAAGTCAAAGTTATTAAGGCTGCACGATAAAGCTGGGTCAATCACGGCAGATTATGAGTTTCTATGCCACATTTTATCCCAGAATCAAAATATTTGTAAAAGACGCAGACAAAAGGAAAGTATTGTTTGCTTCACGAGTCTCCAAAGGCTATGAATTATTCAGTGTGACCAAATACCAGTTAACATTTTCAGAATTGAGACACTAAATCACTGCAGAGACTCCACAGCCATTCAGGGAAAGCTGTATCTTGTCACACACATTCTAGTGGTTGAGCTCTTTTCTGGAGCAAAGGAGAAGTTGGGAAAAGCTGGTTCTTCTGCTCCTCTACCTCAGAGACGAGGATCAGCAGGCAGAATCCTTTATTTGTCCCAGAGTTGAGTGTGTGGAACACTTGGCCTCGTCCCTCGGTGCTGCCAGGATCAGAGCAGTGCGCATCCATGGTCTCACTGCTGGCAACACACAAAGCCAGCTTGGAATGACAAATTGGTCTGAGACACCACCAGGCACATGCCAAGAAACACTCGCAGAACACACCACACCAAATTGGCAATCTGAACTAAGTTTAGACAAGCTGAACACACAAGCACAAATCAAATATCTGCAGGGTTTGTATGTGCACATGACTCTGTATACATGATCTTTATGCATAATTATGATGCGCTTTGCTTTTACTATGTGCGATTTCACACGAAGCACACATTCATAATGCTTTTGTTTTGAGGAGGAAGCAGTCTCTAAGGAGTCTGAGGGAGGTGGCCCATTTATTCTCTCTTTTGTTTGTATTCATGATATGGAAAAGCATTTCGCATACACAGAGTTTTGTTTTCAAAAATAAGATTTTGTTTTCTAATTAACATATTCAAATTTACCTCACCATCAATAAAAAAGTAGAGGTTATGCTACCAAGTTATGCTAACTTGGTTGCTGTTAACATTTATGTTATTCTGTTTCCATACCTGGTAACAATAGCAGAACCCTTTGTGGTGCTAAATAGAACCCTTTGGAAGTGCTATATAGAAATAAATCTTGGTCCCACTTTATATTAGGTGGCCTTAACTACTATGTACTTGCTTCAAAATATAAGTACAATGTACACTTGGTGGCATGGGTAAGTTCAAGGGTATGGTTAGGTGTAAGAGGAGTGTCAACAGTGTAATTATAAATGTAAATACAGAAATTAATTACAGATGTAATTACATGCATGCATTTTTAAAAATGTAAGTACAGTGTAAAAAAATTATGTACACAATAATCCCAACTCACACCCAAATACGTGATTCTCTGAACTGGAGAAAGCACGCTCTTTTTGGAGTTGAGCCTCAGCCCCAACCTCCTCATGTGGGCGAGAACAACATCTCGATGTTGAACCGCCGAACGAGCTGACTGAGCGAGAATCAACCAGTCGTTTATGAAATTGAGAATGCGGATCCACTGCATATGCAAGGTAACTAACGCCGCGTCCACACACTTCATTAACGTGCGGGGTGAAAGAGCTAGACCGAAAGGAAGTACCCAATATTGGTACGCTTCTCCCCCGAAAGCGAACCACAGGTACTTCCTGTGTTGTGGAAGGATGGAGACATGAAAGTATACATCTTTTAGATCTATGGTCACAAACCAGTCCTCTGGACCTGATTTGGGACACAAGTTTTGAGTTTTGCTACAGAGTGGTTTAGGACGAGAAGATCTAAAATAGGGCACAGCCCCCCATCCTTCTTTGGCACAATGAAGTACCTGCTATAAAACCCTGACTCCCTGTCTGGTAGAGGAACCCTCTCTATAGTCTCTTTTCGTAGTAGAGTCTGTACTTCGTGAGTCATCAACAGAGCCTGCTCAGGGCCCACCACCGTTAGCAGAACCCCGTTGAAACGAGATGGATGACATCTGAACTGAATGGCATACCCCTTTTTTATAAACTGCAGGACCCACTGAGATATATTCAGCAGATTCTCCCACTCTGGTACGAAATCTACTAAGGGTACGAGCCTCTCTAGACTGGCCTCTGATGTACTCTGTACCACGAGCGCAGCGCCCTGAAACGATGGACCGGAGGTCAGGCGGGGTTGGTGGAACGACCCTGTAAGGGCACCGAAGGCACCGTGTAGTGAGGTGAACACCGCCTGCCCCCAGAGGGGACCACCCTCACAGTCCTGAGCACACTGGCGTCAGGACTTCTTGGACGCAGCCGATAATGACTGTCCTCAGATCAATCCTACCCTTATAAGGCTGCACCTGAGCATGCCGTCCACCGCCCCATCCTTTCTGTAGGGGTGTGCGGCTGGCAACTCTCTGTTTCTGCTGCGCTTGATGGGGGGAACTTGTATTCGGCATCTGCTGCTCTCTCACAGCAGCAGCAGAGGCCTGGGGTTTACGGGGAAGGAACTGCTTTAGCACCGCATCAAGCAGTAAAGATTTTGCCCTTCTCCTTAATCTCGGTCAAATTTAACCAAAGATGTCTCTCCGTGGCCACTAGGGCTGCCATAGAACGGCCCACACATTTGGCCGTCTCCTTAGTGGCACGGAAGGCTAAATCTGCTGAGGATCGGAGCTCATTGATCATATCTGCCCTGATCTCATCACTTTCCCCCAGGTCCTTCAGCAGGTCAGCCTGGTATGCCTGCCCTATAGCCATAGTGTGCAGACATGCTGCTGGCCTGACTGCTGCCGAGTATTGCTTCTGCATCGAGCTTGCTTCTAACTGAGGTGTGCTTCTGCTGATCTTGTTGCCAGTCAATGTTTAATCTAGCCACAGCCCTGCTCAGGACCTCCACAAGCTGGGGGTTTGAAGTGGCGAGTCTTCAACCCCCGCACCGATACTGCAGATATCGACCTCCTTGGAGGAAGACAGCTGCAGCACCGACTCCCCACCCCCACCCCCTCCCGAGCGAGCTCCTGAACTCAGAGAAGTGGGCGCGGAACTGACGGGTGAAGGCTGAGAAAGCGCGGGGCCCGTCTCAAGCCAGACCTTTATGTCCATTTGCGAACCCCGCGAGATGAGCTGCCGCTGTGCCCCTTCAAGAGCCAATTGTGCATGCTGCTCACCCAAACAAACAACGCACATCAAGTGTGTATCCCCGCTCGTAAGGAAGCACGAGCAGGGAGGAACACACTTTCTGTCTTTTCAGCCACTTTTCAGCCACTTTCTGTCTGTTCGCTCGCCATATCTCTCTCTTATCTGTCAGTGTGTGTGTGGAATTTGTGAAGAAAATAATAAAGTCTGAACTCAGACACAAATACAGAATGACAGGGACAATGAATACACACAGCACTTTCTAAAGACAACATAAGCTAAAGGCGTGTGTTTTCCGCTATGCTTTATAGTTTCTGGATCTATGGTGTCACCCGCCAATGACGTTCTGTCTCTCTATTGGACTAATTACATACCTGCTTCACGACACAATCACACAGAGGCGTTCCCAAAGCGGTGATGCAGCGCAAGATATATTTTCAATAAGTAAAGACATCATTAAAGTAATTCACGTGACTCTGGTGGTTATACCTCAAGTTTATGAAGCAAAACGAGTGAATCGTTTGCACAAAGAGACATTATTTACCACTTTATTTGCTAAATATGATTCTCCAAGACTCGATCATGCAACGCCTGCTCTCACTACAACTTCTGCTCTCGCATCAACACAACACGTATGCGTTGTGATGCTCTCGCGAACACACGTTGGAGATTAATATTTTGGTAATAAAGTTGTAAACAAAGCACCTGCGTCACTTCATAAAATTGAGGTTAAACGACTGGAGTCACATGGATATAGATGTCTTTACTACCTTTCTGGGGCTTGATAGTGGCAGTTGCATAGATTGTGTAGTTGCGTAGTCAATGGAGGGACAGAAAGCACTCAGATTTCATTAAAAAGATCTTCGTTTTGGTTTTCAAATATTAACTAAAGTCTTACAGGTTTGGAGCGACATGAGGGTGAGTATAGGGGATAGTTCAACCAAAAAATTTAATTATGTCATCATTTACTCACCTTCAAGTTGTTCCAAACACAAAAAGAAGATATTTTAAAGAATGCTGGTAACCAGACAGTAGACATTAGCCATTGACTTCCATAGTAGGAAAAACAAAAAAGTACTATGGAAGTCGATGTCTACCTTCAACCGTTATTAAATGATGACAGAACTACACATATTCAAATAGATTATAAACAAGGACAATGATCCGTTTTCACATTAAAATTGTCATGACAACAACAAAGCAAGTACAGCATTTCATGTACACACAGAAACAAAACCTACCTAAAACTTTGGCTACCTCACACAGAGAATTTCCTTCTGGCAATGCAAATGTAATTGAAATATGTGCTTGTTTTGTGTGTGTGTGTGTATGGTGTGATCTTTTTGATATATTCCAGTGTACAAATCTCCCTCCCTTCCAATACGAAAACTAATTTACAAACCTCACAAACGGTAGTCCAAATATTCGGTAGTCCAAAAATAGGCCAGAAACTACGGACAGAACTCTTTTCCCTACCAATATCTAAATCTATGAATTTAGACTGGATATAGATGACAGGACTTATTTCAGCATATGGCAGGTGGGTACTTTGACTGCCTCGTAGGGTTTTTTATTTTGCCATTAAAATGATATTTGGTCTCTCTTTGATGGTTTGTGCCTGAAACCACGCCTTATCATGATTTCAGGTGGACCACTCAAATTGAAAGCATCCGTCGCTTGAAGCTACATCAAATAATTGTTTTGAGTCGTAGTGGATTTTATCTGGGAAAGGACTTACTTGTTGAAAACGATCCCAGAGAACAATAACAATAAAATGCAGGTTTGTTTTCTTCTCCTCTGGATACGTCTGCAAAAATGTATGACAGTCTGGCCCGTGCTTATTGAATTCAAGCCCCATATCAGTCACAAGTCCAAATTCTCCTTATTTCTTTTGGGGGAGTAGAAGCCCCCAATATGATAAATGTACAGTACGGTCCTTTGATTGTATGGCCGAGGCAGCCGGTAAATTATACTGCTCAGTTTGAGGGCTCCAAGTTGCCTAAGGCTTTTAAATTGCTAATGATCAACTGTGAAGAAGCACTTTGATAGCAGTGCCGGGGGACTTTAAAGCAGATCTACTGTTGTGTGCGAAGCACCCGCTTCACACTGGAAACCCTGTACCATTACTCTTTCAAAAATAGGCGATGTCAAAAATGGAAACAGGAAGAAAAATCCAAGAAAAAAGAAAAAAAAAAGAATAAGTGGCCCAACCCACTCCAAAGGCAGACATGCTGCATGCATAAGTGTTACAGCATTAAGGAAGACACATCTGACAATTGCAGCGGTTACTAACCTAGTAGTGTGACTGTTTCATTGTAAACTTGGCCTGTTACGCACTTTATTTTACACAACTGTCATCACGTTCTCACATTATGTGGTGCCACAGCTGCTAAGATCTAGGGACCTCAGTGTTTTGTTTTTTTCTCTTCTTTTTTCCCCGCTTCACAGCAAGATCAAAAACATGGAAGTCACGTGATCAAAAGCATCTGATTATCCATGAAATACAGACCTTTTTTAAATCCCTTGGAGAGAAATGAGGGTGTTGTTGTTGCTTTCTCATATTTCCTGTTTTTTTTTTTGCTTTGCTTTTTTCTGCTTTTTCATATTATAACAACAACAACTAAAAAACGTGTCATAAACGGAGACAACAAAACCAAGAGCATGCAAGGGTTGTGCAACTTATTTAACGCTCAGTACTCTTGAGTGTCAGCCAGGAAGTAACAAGTACAAAGTCTCCCAGTGTGTGAGGAGAATGTTACTGGGCCAGAGCATCTTCACTGTGCCAGCCTGCCAGAAAAGCCCTGCTCCTTATTTTGCCTTGGGTGAATAGTGCTCTTGTTTGTGAGTTTAAATGGGAGTCGTCTGAGATCGCTGTGAGTCTTCTCCACCTGGTGCCTAGCAGAGAAGACAAGTTAATGTGACGACGTCAGACCCTCTCTTTAAGATTGCTTTTAAGGTGAAAAGTACTTCGCCGCTCGCTCCTGCCAATTCTCAGCCTGAGGCTTTTTATCTCACGAGGGCTGGCTGAGAGAGAGAGAGAGAGAGCGATATAGAGAATTATTTGCGGATTCTTTAGGAGCTGCGTTGCCAGCACCATTAATATCAGAGAGAAAAAATTACTGCATCGGGACAATTGATTGGCTCATTTGTAGGTGGCGTTGCATATACCAGTCAAAGCATCATTACATTACAAAGTGAACTCTCAGCATCATTACTCTAGTTAGGCCAATCACAGAGTAGAGTCGTCAGGTGGGCTTAACATAATGATGGCAGAGTTGCGACAATTCCACACAAATTTTCCTGCTACTTCCCTGCTAACAAAGCATGGCACTGAAGTCATTCTTAAAAAAGGAAGATATGTTCGGAGTTTTGACGACCGGATACGGCAAAAGTTTCATCTATCAACTGGCTCCGCTGGTTGGAAAACGCATGGGACTTGGCCACAACCCGCTTGTGATTGTTGTCTCCTCACTGATAGCCCTCTGGTTGGTTGTAGTGCTATCCTATTGCGTGCAGAGGGAGTTTGAAACACAAGCATTCATCCCGCCCCTCGGATTGAGCCCTGCCAATGGTGTGTTCCCATCTTGATGTGGGTCTGGCTTGTCAGGCTACTCACCTCCCATCTTATTCAAGGTGTTCTCGTCTTTATTTCTTCAGTTGAAAAGAAATGAAGTTGTTTGAGGAAAACATTCCAGGATTTTTCTCCAAATAATGCACTTCTATGGCAACCAAAGGGTTGAAGGTCCAAATCAATGCAGTTTCAAAGGGCTTCAGAGGCTCTGCGCGATCCCAGACGAGGAATAGGGTCTTATCTAGTGAAACTAGATAAAAAATCTAGCCATTTTCAAGAAAAATATAAACATTTTTTATAAATACTCTGGGGGAGTACTCTGGGTTTGGGCTAAATTACGAGCTCGGACAGCACGCCAAATACTCGTTACTCTTTTACTCTATTCGATCATTTGTTAAAAGCAACTGCCATTGGTAATCAGATATTATTTTCTTTTTATTTCTATATTTTCAAAGATTTATTTTTGGCATTTTTACCTTTTTATTATGATAGGACAGTGAGTAGACAGGAAGTGAAGTGGAAGAGAGAAAGAGAGGACGGGACGGGGTAAGGTCCAAGAGTAAGAACTCAAACTGAAGCTGCTCACTAGTCGATTAGTGCAGACGATGGGATATTATTTGTTTTATATGTTATGGGATATAATATGTTTTATTCTCCATCATCCAGTGCATTTTGCCTGTACATAAATTAACCTTTAGATGTTATGTCATCACAGAATAAAATCTATACATAAAAAAAAATGTATTGCAAAAGGTTCAACACCTAAGGCATCACCTGTTGCCTCATTGGTGTACGGTGTCTTTGGGTGTATTGCTAAGGCAGAATGCCAAAATCTGACATTTTCGGATTGTCTGTGATTAGGTCTTAGTTACTTAGGAATCATCTTGACTACTCATACCTTTTCAGAGATTTAAGAGCTGGTTTTAAGCTCTAAAATGCTTTGTGAACTACTCTTAGAGCAAAAATATTAGGACTGACATGCCCATTATTTTTAAGAGTTTCTCCTAAATCGGCAAGTTAGGAGCTACATTCAGCCTCAAGATGTTTGGTGAATACGGCCCCAGGCGAGTAAGGTATATTACAGAAGAGATAAATTGCCATGTGCAGCGCTCCAACAGAGTTTATTGTAAAGCATTATCTATTGTGAATGGTCATTTCATTATGATTGTTCGATTTTTTTTTTTTTTTTTCTATTAATGGTTATAGCTAAAGTAACATCTTCAGCTAGTCAACTTGAAATCGTTTCCATCTAAACTGGTTATTATATATCTCTTAAGCCTATTAGTAAATGTTTTGTGAGAAATAGGATTCACTCAAAGCTGAAGCACAACCAAAACAATGTTCTTCTGCAAAATGCATGCACCTTGTAATGATATTTCATAATATTTAGTAATAATATTTCACAATATTACAGTTTTTACTATGTTTTGATTTAAAATAATGTAGCCTTGGTGTGTGTAAGAGACTTTTTACAACATAAAACAATCGTATTTATTCCAAACATTTGACAGGTACTGTACATCTCTGTCATTTTCTTTAGGTTTCATAATAAATGCACGCATGAACACGACCAGATTAGATTAGCGGTGATGAAATATTCATGCTTTGTATTTAAACCCCTGCAAAGCAGTAATAAATGAACATGTTTGCTATGAACTGCTTTGTTTTGCTCAGCTTGAGAATGAAATGTGATTTTTAATGCAGCTAATCCTTTTAAAACACATAGAAGGCTCATTATGGCCTAAGGATACAGTAGTGGCTGTGTGAGAGAGCGTTTGCATGGCTGTGTTTCTTTACCTAGCTATGTGTATGTGACAAATTTTGCTTTATCTTTGTTGGCAACTGTAAATAAAAAAATATATCATTGCAAATTAGATCTTGGCTATTATGTGGCCCACAGCACTTTTGAGCGAAACAGGTTTTAGCTTTTATTATACAGATAAACACACTCATGCATACCTGGGTCATTTTATGAAACAAGTGCCTTTACCCTAGTGGAAATTGTTATTTTTTTCATAATAATAATAATAATTTGTAAGATTTATATAGTGCTTTTCTGGGTACTCAAAGTGCTTTATATTTTGAAGGGGGAATCTCCTCAACCTCCTATAATTTAATTGTTTTGTAAGATTTTTGCATAGAAAACTAATGTGTTTTTTTATGTTTTAATAAACTGGATTGTGTCTTTTCAAGCTATATTAAACAATTCTAATAGAATATGTTGGGGTATAATATTCTTAAAAGTAATGGTTGACAGTTTATAGATTCATTTCAAAATTCAAGGTTGTGCAACTACAAGTTGCTTCTCAGAAAACAAATTACATGCAGATGTTTGAGCAAATATCATGGTAACACGGTTGACATTTTAAAACCATGATATTTGTAATAGTTTATACTTAACAAGGAGAGAACAAAAACATTTTTTTAAGTTACAAAAAAAAGTTTTTTCATAAGTTACAAAAATTATATTTATATAAAATATGATTTTTGTAACTTATGTCACTGTTTATTTTGATCATTTCAATGTGTCCTTGCTGAATAATAATATATATTTTTTTAAAAACATACTGACCTCAAACTTTTATTTTTATTAAAATATATTTTTTTATTTTATTTCCATTTGCTGATACAGCAAGGCATATTAAGAGTTGAATAACAATAATAATAAAGTAAATTATTGTAAAAAAAAAAAAAAAAAATATATATATATATATATATATATATATATATATATATATATATATATATATATATATGTATATTTATATATATATATATATATATATATATATATATATATATATATATATATATATATATATATATATATATATATATATATATATATATATATATATATATGTATAATCTATAAATGGGACACAAGTGGAACCCAGTTTGTAGAATGATTATTGTGGTCGTCATAGCATCCAGAGGACATCCTTCTTCTTCTTCTTCTTCTTCTTCTTCTTCTTCTTCTTCTTCTTCTTCGTCTTTTCTTTTTCTTCCACATGCAGACCGATGCAGCTAAACTCAGGCTTCGAATACCTGTGCCCCTCATTACTCATTACAAAGGTCTAATTGAGACTTCTTCCAGCTCTCAAGACCAGTCTAAAAGAAGGGGCTTCACACTGCTTAGCAAATGAGCACACCAGGAGCAAGAAGCCTTGGTATCTTGATGCACTTGTGGGAGGCTGTCGTTTCAAAGAGCACCCCTTTATAGCGATGGCACATTGAACGTCAGTCAGCCTCAACATTGCTGGCAAGGAGATTACGGCTCTTTGCAACCTACCGCTTGCTCTCTTTTCTCCTCCACTACCATTTGGAGAGGAAAACATTCAGCAGAGTGAAGTAAAGAAATCACTGCCATGGCTTGTTTTGGGGAGGAACAGCAGAGAGGTTTAATATTAGCAATTTGGCATCTCGATAAAAACTAATTTGTCTCTGTACTGTGAAGCAGAGATGTAACACGTAATGAGAAGAGATAATAAATTTGCCTTCTATCTGGCATTTTCCATCATGTTTATTTGACTGCACTTCACAACCTTGACAAAATCACATTTTGCTTTCACAAGTTTACTTGCACTGCATGAATTATGGAGAGAGCTGAGAAGGAAGGAAGATACCAATAAAGATTTTCTTGTAAGAAGACCATTTGAAAACCATTCCCTACATCCGCACTTATTTTACAGAGTTATCCACACTCCAAAATAACAGCAGAGCACTGAAGTCATCAGCTTGTACCAATGTAGTTATGCTGCATTTGCATAGCCTAGGCTTTCAGTGCAACATATAATTTTGTCGCACATTACATAAAGGCCATTCAATCGAACACACTGGGTCAACACTGCCTGATAATGGTGTCTGTGTACCTGCAAATGAATGAAGCCCCAGTGGTGTGTGTGTCTGTAGTCTATGTCAGATTTTAATGGGATCATATATTATTTAAACATGCAGGACAAGTTAATACACTCCGCACCGCATACCTGTCATATTAAATAATTAACCGTGGCTGAGCAAAACATTAAACAGGAAATAAAGCATTAACACCAATGCAATTTTACAAAGAGATTCCGTTTTTACTTCTCTTCAATATGCTTTTGTTTCATAACTGTTGCCCAGTTTATTTAAGCAACATTACACCAGCAAGAGGTGTTGTTCTGGATATCAGCACGACTGTGATTTGGCTGTCGGCACAGAGCCAGAGTGTAATTAATATGCAGTTCTACAGCATGCTTGATATCGCTTTTAAGACAAAAGTTCTATTGAACAATAAGTGACCTCAGACACAATTGACCAGTTATTTATTACATATTCCGCCACCAATGAAAAAGAATCCAAGAAATACACAGAAAACCAGATTGGAAAACATATTGCTCTATTTCTACAGTTACCATAATACAATGAGTGAGTCTGCAGCAAAACAGATGCTCTGACTTTAAAAACTAATCTTGATGCACTTTTCAAACTGTCAGTATGTGTATTAGTGTTGGAGAATTTTTAGTGACTCGTTCTGCAAATTACATAATTACGGCAAGTAACTGGCAACAAGTTACTTTTTGTGGACTCATTGAATCATTCATTCAACTGATTTGTTCAATCCCACAACTGGCAGTCTTTACGACCTAGTCACCAAACCATTCTTTCAACCTATTAATTCAGCTCCACTGATTCATTCAGGATTGAGTCATTTAATCAACCAATTCGTTCAACTGTTCTGATGGACTGGGTTAGGCACTGGCTAGGCACTGGTTAAGCTCCAGAATCCCAACGACAAGCAGTTTGAAAAATTGACAAAATGATTTGTTCAAATGCACTTATTTTTTCAGGAGTGAGACATTGAATAATTCACTCAACCAATTTGTTCAACTGTTCTGATGGACTGGGTTAGGCGCTGGTTAGGCTCCAGCATCCCAGCGACAAGTGGTTTGGAAATTGATAGAAAGATTTGTTCAAATGCACTGATTCATCCAGAAGTGAGTCACTGAATCATTCAATCAACCAATTCATTCAACTGTTCTGATGGCCTTTGGTTAGGCACTGGTCAGGCTCCAGCATCCCAGCGACAAGCAGTTTAGAAATGAATAGATTGATTTGTTCAAATGCACTGATTCATTCACGAGTTAGTCGCTGAATCACCAAATTCGGATCCCTGATTCATTCAGGAACTATTAAACACCACTGCTGTGTGTTGTTTGGAGATGCGGTGGTTCTGGTGGAGTAAAATGTTGTATAAAAATAACACACTCACAATCAGAATAGCAATGTTTTTAGTGTACCCGTGTCACAAATTGTACTGTGCTTAATATATGTTTTGACTGACAAAAGTAGAGCAGACACAGGTCAATGCGAGTGATGCTGACAGCAGCTCTCCTGAATAAACATGTTGTGTCCTCTGAGCTGCCCTTGCAACCAGGAGAATGTGTACTTTATTAGTCTCCCCCTACTTGAGCTCCTGTGCCAGCTCTGCTCAGGTTACAATATCATGTATTGTTTAAAACTAGCTCATTAAAGGAAAAACTGTCTCCGGGAGTGTATGAGCCGGGTTGAAGAGGAGAAGAATGATTCTTTAATTGGTCAATTGCACACACACACAAAAGTAAAATTGTGTAACCTATGTCTCTGTAGAATATCCTCTTTGCAAGAGTGGCACAAAACTCCTTTCTATTATCTCAGACGCCTAGGGCTGACCATGCAGTGTTTGTCTTTTACCCGACAGTGGGTGTGAAGTGAGGTTACCACACAGCCGATGCTGACTTCTCTAAGTGCTGATGAAATATAGATGTTGAAGTCTGGACCGCTCAATGTTTCATCTCTCTTGGTGATACCATAAGGAAGCCATTAATAGTGTCAGAGAGCATTAGTTCTACAAAAAGAAGATAACTGGATGTAAGAGAATGACTGGCAGCACCTGCTTGGAATCAACTGGGCGTACCTCAAGTATAAGGGAGAGAAGTTTGTCCCCTGCTGTGCGGGCTCGACTGCTTATTGTTCCTCATATGTATGCGAGGTCACTTCAAGATGGTCATTTTCCCCTGCGCTGCCTTTGTCAGTGTGCAGAGGCCCTGCATCATGCATAATCGCAAACAGCAGGACCATCTGTTGTTGCCTTGTTGACTTACCTACGTGCAACCTTTTTAGTGTTGGTTTTCATGTATCAGTCTGATGTAGCACCATATTTACAATATGCTAATTGGTTAATGAAATCCTGTTTGAGAACCTTTGCATATGTTATGAAGCCTGTGCTATGTGCTACACTCATGTTTTCGGCATTAGGGGCGCAGGAATAGTCTTGCTTTGAGAAGTTTTGCTGTAGCCATCTGTTGGCGGTATATTCCACCAGCGCAGATTGATGACCTTAACCTTTATTCACTCAATTGGGTTTTCCATTTCTTCGGTATAAGTGTGCGTAATAGGTCACTTTGTTCTGCCTTATTACGAAACATGCAATTTATAGGAACTGTGCTTGAATGCAACAGTTTTATTCTAACTAAAATAACTAACACAGAGTGATTTGTTTCTCTTCTAGAACCAGAGCCAGACCCCAGACAAAACATTCCCTCTTGTCCCAGCCACGTGCCCTCACAAGGTAAGTCACTGTCTTGCTAATGGTTCTGCTTATTTGAGGCATTGTATTTTCACTGTGTGATAAAGCTGTTGCAGTATACTGGAGCTCTGTAAAGCATTGGTTCTCAACTGTTCTACTACACCATGAGAAGGGGAAAACAATGTGAAAATGTGTCTTTTGTTTGACATCAAAGGCTTTGTTGTCTTGATCCAGTTTCAATTGAGAATTCATCTAGCTCAAACAGAGGCATGGTGCCAGGGTCATTGGTTTAACTACTAAATTGTATAAATTAATTACAAGTATGTGATGCATACATTCACTTGTAGCTTTTAAAATGATACATTTTATTTGATTTAGATTTTTATTTTGAGATTTGCTAAAGAATACAGTTACCAGTGTATTGAAAGATTAACATTAATTAAGGTGATGGCAAAGTAAAATAAATATACAATAAATATCCAATATCCATGTACATCAAATATTCACTGACCCAGATTAGATATGAGATCAATGTATTGAATTAAATGAGAATATTAAATGTGGCCTCTCAGTTCCTGGCAATATTAATAAATATTAGAGTAGTTAATAGATGTTGTTGATATTTTAAATTACAGTTGTCTTTACTTGTATATGTTAAGTTTCACAACTGTGTTGGGTCTCCACTTGGTTTGTGTCCTAAAACAAAACCATTGGAACCACTGCTGTAAATAATATATGCTGTACATTGGCGCTTATGCATCATGGACTTTTTTTTCTCAATATTGACTAGCTATTAACTACGACTTTAGCCTCAATTAACTCCCAATTGCTGCTTATTCATAGTTAAAAAGGTAGTTCTGAAGTAAGGGATGCGGAATATGGTCAAGCAGAATAAGGCATTAAAGGATTAGTTCACTTCAAAATGAAAATATCCTGATAATTTACTCACCCAAGATGTTCATGTCTTTCTTTCTTCAGTTGAAAAGGATTTTTCTTCACATAATGCATTTCAATTGCAAACAATGTGTTGATGGTCCAACTCAATGCAGTTTCAAAGGGTTTCGAAGGGCTTCAGAGGCTCTTCAAGATCCAATGGTGAGGAATAGGATATTATCTAGAGAAACCATCTGTCATCTTCTAAAAAAAATAAACATTTATATACTTTTTAACCTCAAACTTCTGTGTTGTTGTTCTTCACTGCGTATGAAGTCATCACGTTGGAAAGGTCATGTTCCACGTAGGTCTGATGCGTGACCTTTCCGGCGTGATGACGTCATACGCAGTGAAGAAAAACAACATCAAAGTCACGCAGAGTTTAAAAAGTATATAAATGTGTTTTTTTTTTTCTTAGAAAATGACCCATGCTTTTGCTAAATAAGACCTTATTCCTCATCTGGGATCATGCAGAGCCTCTAAAGCCCTTCGAAGCCTTTTGAAACGGCATTGAGTTGGACCTTCAACACGTTGATTGCAATTGAAATGCAATTGAAATGTGAAGAAAAGTCCTTCATTTTTATTTATTTATTTATTTATTTATTTATTTATTTATTTATTTATTTATTTATTTATTTATTTATTTATTTATTTATTTATTTATTTATTTATTTATTTATTTATTTATTTATTTATGTTTTTGACTGAAGAAAGAAAGACATGAAAATCTTGGATGAGATGGGGGTGAGTAAATTATCAGGACATCTTCATTTTGACATGAACTAATCCTTTAATATGTTCTTTATAAGTATTAATAAACAGCCAATATCTTAGTAATATGCATGCTAATACGCAACTGGAGAATTGGACCCTAAACTAAAAGTGTCTTTTTTTTTTTTTTTTTGAAGATCATCTTATTCTGTGAATATTTCAAGATGCATTTATTTATTTATTTTGCTTGAATATGGTGACATAGAACAACATTTCTTTTTCTCCACACCGGCATGTACCAGAGCAAGGAGGCATGACAGCAGATATTTCCTTTTTATTGTGTCTTATCTCTGGTTGGAAACAAGGCCCTGAATTAAACCGTAATATTGCTACAAGATGTTGAATTATCTGTGATTTCATGCTTTTTGGGTGCAGGATTTACCAAAACAGTGACAAGAATCAGTCGTGTTCTTTGTGTAGATGAACAAAAAGAAAGTACATTTTCCTGTTTGAAAGCTGGCTGCCTTGGCTTTTGAGCAGTTTTTCACACGGCATATGTGAGAAATGCAATAATGTGTTATATTGCCAAACCTCACACTATTGTCAGTCCACTAACCCCAAATGTGCCAAAGTGCTCATTCCCTCTTCTGGTTGAATGGGCAGGTCAAGAATAAAGCAAAAACCTTGCAAAAAAAGTAAGTCAAAGGTAGGCATTGGCACATCTGACAGCCTGTCAACAACCGGTCCAAAATCAGCAACCCCTAATATGCCAACTGCCATCAAAAGTGACTTGAAGCTGCAAGAGAAAGCTGCAAAATATTTATAAAAATCACCCTAGGGCTCATTGTGAGATGTATGAAAAGGCAATCAGCTTTGTCCTGAACCTTTCGGCACACAACAGGGCTCTAATTGCTGACCCGTCCTTCACACGAGCCTGCGTGCTTCACCCGGTCGAGATCACCTCTAATAACACGTTCTATACAGTGCTGATGCGCTCGAACTCACCTGCTCGACACCCAGGCTGCAGCGTTTTGTCCTTGAAATATGGAGAGCGTTGCAATTCCCATGTTGCTGTCAGCTCTCCTTGAAACAGCTGATCTGGATGGAGGTAATGAAGGGATGCCACCGATTTGTGATGGCGTTAACGTTTCCCTGCGACCAGCAGAACATAATCTCTGTCTCGTCGCTTCCCATTAGCGCCTGTGATCTGCACAAACCAATATGCAAAGAAAGCAATGGAGCAGTGGAGTAATTTGGCGTGTCACTCAGCTCCGAATGAAAGTATAATGGCTAAACGGTTAGATATGATTTCTATAATAGGAATGTCGTACTGTGTGGCACTAAGACCGTTCCTATTTTCTTTGCTGGTATTGTATGCATTTACAATGAAAGGGAGCTAATGAACAGAGAGCTTTTAAAAGCTCCGTGATTAAATGGAAAGGAGAGGGGAAGAGAAGGATGACGGGAGAACGAGAGCGAAGCCGAGGGGGGTGGAGAGAACACTAAGTATACATAATTGCTGCTTGACACATTGGCCAAATTCTGCTGTGCCAGAATTGGAGTGAAGATGATTAACGGCTGTCCGTGTGGGTGGGCAACTTGGTCACCCAGGGCTTCTAGTTTCCATAGCAATTGTACTCCAAAGGCCATACATTACATTGTGAGAGTCCCTGAGGCCTGAGCATTGTTAAATTCCCCAATAATATCTTACATTATGCGTTTGTCCTCTCAGCAGTAATTCATTCCAGCCACTGCGATTCACAATAGGTCAGTAGTGAAAGTGGAGAGAGTCCCAATTTCAGACCTCCTACCAGAACGTGAAGGAAGGCACATCTCGACGCTTAACGTTGATGAAGTGGCCCCGGCTTGAGGAAAGTGATCATTTGTCTGACATTACAGCAGGCACGTCTGCTCTGCCGATCCAACGAACGACCCGGCTGATATTCTGCAGGTATTTAAACGCCATTCATCAAGGCTTCGAGTTAACCCTAGCAGGCGCTGTATCACAGAACCGCCCGTTGCGCCGCAAAAGCAGATGGCAGATGGAGTGCAGAATTTGACCCTTCCCTCCATGTGCGCAATGCATGCGAACCCTGGCACGAGCCGCCTGATCTGGGCATGGTGCGACCAGTGTACCCCTCGTGCAAACACAGACACATATTCCATCTGCGGGAGGGAGGGGTGTTGTTGCTCTCTCCCTTTCCCCCGCACTGAAATTGGCCCTCGTGACCGCACACTCTTCCACATCCTACTCAAAATGGTGTTTTGAACTTGGGGAAACCGGTGGTGAATAAGCACATCTTAAAAATGATTCATACTAGATAATAAATGGAAATCCCTCCAGCCATCCAACAACAGGCTAGTCATGCAGCAATTAAGCTTCGTAGCATGCAAAACTCAAGGCAGTGTGCTCTGCATTCATATGCTATTCAGGAGGGAGTAGGCGTGATGCTGGAAGACAAGCAGCAAAATGCCCGAACCCATACCGCCGTCTCAGCGTGGTGCCTGAAGATGCTTTGGCGGACATCTTCAGACAAACATGTAGTAGAGCTGGAAAAACTCACAATCGGAAAGGTCAGTTGTGACCTCTGGGTGCAGGGCTATGCTGAGCCTGTCACTAGCAAGCACAGCATGTTCATGTCAAAAAGAGAAAAGGTACACCAGCCGCCCAACTCTGTGAGTATGCCATGCAGCAGGTTGTGTGCACATGCATCTGTTAAGGATATTTATAGCTGTTTTGATTCAGGTTCTTATTTAGATTCAGCATAATAAATAAATAAATAAATATATATATACATAATTATTTTTTTTTATTTTTTATTTTTTGTCAGACATATTTTATAAAATAAAGGAAGTAGAGTACTAAAAAGTTTGGGGTCAGTAAGATTTTTTTTTTTGTCAGACATATTTTATAAAATAAAGGAAGTAGAGTACCCTAAAAAGTTTGGGGTCAGTAAGATTTTTTTTTTTTTAAATAAATAAATAAATTGTTCATTCTCGTGTTACGCAGCATGTTTGAGCTTCAGCAAGAACCAATGAGGTTCGTTCTCATGTTATGCAGCACGTTTGAGCTTCTGAAAGAACCAATGAGGTTCATTCTCATGTTATACAGCATTGAGCTTCTACAAGAACCAGTGAGGTTCATTCTAATGTTACACAGCATTGAGCTTCTACAAGTACCAATGAGGTTCATTTTCATGTTACACAGCATTGAGCTTCTACAAGTACCAATGAGGTTCATTTTCATGCTACGCAGCACGTTTGAGCTTCTGAAAGAACCAATGAGGTTCATTATCATGTTACACAGAATTGAGCTTCTACAAGTACCAATGAGGTTCATTCTCATGCTACGCAGCACATTTGAGCTTCTGAAAGAACCAATGAGGTTCATTCTCATGCTCCCCAGCACGTTTGAGCTTCTGAAAGAACCAATGAGGTTCATTCTCATGCTACCCAGCACGTTTGAGCTTCTGAAAGAACCAATGAGGTTCATTATCATGTTACGCAGCACGTTTGAGCTTCTGAAAGAACCAATGAGGTTCATTATCATGTTACGCAGCACGTTTGAGCTTCTGCAAGAACCAATGAAGTTCATTCTCATGTTAGGCAGCATGTTTGAGCTTCTGAAAGAACCAATGAGGTTAATTCTTTCATTATATATATATAACCCCTCCTGTTCGAACCGCCCGCTCCAAGCGGGACTCGAACCCAGGTCCGCTGGCATGAGAGTCAGATGCTCTAACAAGGAGGCTAAAGGTTTACTTGCACAGTGACTACCGTTATATATACACTCACCTAAAGGATTATTAGGAACACCATACTAATACTGCATTCTTTAGAAATGTTGGCCCATATTGATAGGATAACATCTTGCAGTTGATGGAGATTTGTGGGATGCACATCCACATGCACAGGGCATGAAGCTCCAGTTCCAGCACATCCCAAAGATGCTCTATTGGGTTGAGATCTGGTGACTGTGGGGGCCATTTTAGTTCAGTGAACTCATTGTCATGTTCAAGAAACTAATTTGAAATGATTTGAGCTATGTGACATCGTGCATTATCCTGCTGGAAGTAGCCATCAGAGGATGGGTACATGGTGGTCATAAAGGGATGGACATGGTCAGAAACAATGCTCAGGTAGGTCGTGGAATTTAAACGATGCCCAATTGGCACTAAGGGGCCTAGAGTGTGCCAAGAAAACATCCCCCACACCATTACACCACCACCACCAGCCTGCACAGTGGTAACAAGGCATGATGGATCCATGTTCTCATTCTGTTTACGCCAAATTCTGACCATCGGAATGTGTCAACAGAAATGGAGACTCATCAGACCAGGCAACATTTTTCCAGTCTTCAACTGTCCAATTTTGGTGAGCTCGTGCAAATTGTAGCCTCATTTTCCTATTTGTAGTGGAGATGAGGGGTACTCGGTTCGGGTCTTCTGCTGTTGTAGCCCATCCACCTCAAGGTTGTTCATGTTGTGGCTTCACAAATGCTTTGCTGCATACCTCGGTTGTAAGGAGTGGCTATTTCAGTCAAAGTTGCTCTTCTATCAGCTTGAATCAGTCGGCCCATTCTCCGCTGACCTCTAGCATCAACAAGGCATTTTCTCCCACAGGACTGACGCATACTGAATGTTTTTCCCTTTTCACACCATTCTTTGTAAACCCTAGAAATGGTTGTGTGTGAAAATCCCAGTAACTGAGCAGATTGTGAAATACTCAGTCCGGCCCGTCACCTTTCTTTCCCATTCTTACATTCAGTTTGGAGTTCAGGAGATTGTTTTGACCAGGACCACACCCCTAAATGCATTGAAGCAACTGCCATGTGATTGGTTGATTAGATAATTGCATTAATGAGAAATTGAACAGGTGTTCCTAATAATCCTTTAGTTGAGTGTATATGGTAACAATTAGTTAACATGAACTAATAATGAACTGCACTTATAAAGCATCTTTGTCTTTATCTATCTTTGTTAATATTAATTTCAACATTTACTAATGCATTATTAAAATCTTGTTAACATTAGTTAATGCACTGTGAACTAACCTGAACAAACCATGAACAGCTGTATTTGTATTAACCACCGTTAACAAAGATGAACTATTGCTGAACAGGTTGTTCATGGTTAGTTCATGTAAACTAATGCATTAACTAATGTTAACTAATACAACCTTATTGTAAAGTGTTACCATATATATTTTTGTTTTACTTTATTTCAAATGCATCTCATTAGTAACATCATACATTAGTTAACATGAACTAATAATGAACTGCACTTCTACATCATTTATTAATCTTTGTCAATGTTAATTTCACCATTTACTAATACATTATTCAAATTAAAAGTTGTATTTGTTAGCATTAGTTAATGCACTAACCTAAATAATCAATGAACATCTGTATTTGTATTAACTAACATTAGCAAAGATTAACAAATACAGTAGCACATGTATTGCTTATGGTTAGTCCATGTTAGGTATTGTAGTTATTAATGTTAACAAATGAAACCTTATGGTAAAGTGTTACCCAGTAAACTGTAGTGTTTGTTGCCATTTTTTTTTTTGGTATAGAATCACAGTTGTCTCAAAAAAAGACTAAAAGTCAACTGTAAACACACCTTTTGCTGTAATTGTTTTAAATAATATTTATTACTGAAATGCTCTTATTGTTTTTTTATGGTTTTAATTAAATTGCATTAGTTTTTTCCTTAAAAGTACAAAAAGATTAGTTAAAGGGGTCATGAATTGAGAAATCATATTTTCATTGAGCTTTTGATATATAAAAGGTCATGGTTCAGAGCTGAAAAGTTCCTTGTTAGTAAAAAAAAAAAAAAACACAAAAACCTTTTATTGCCAGCTGGCTCAGCAAACAAGGGATCTGCGAATTTGCCTCCCTGTGACGTCAGAGAGCAGCGAAACACCGCCTCAACAGTGGAAGACCAATGTCTAATTCTGTAGCCCCTCCCACCGATTTGCACATGACATGTCATAGGTAAATAATGCAGGCCTGTGTGGCGCTAAACCGGATCTAGCTACCAAGCAATAAACTTGTTGAAGATTACAAAATAGTGTGCAGGGTCTGGTTGTGGAAGGAACACAATCACTGCATAAGCTTCCTTCAGATTCCAATATTAGGAATGATGTTGAACTTGACATTGCGCGTTTGTTTGCTTCATTTCACCGCAGATTCTTTTGAAAACAAGACAGGTCGAGACTGGATTTGCTGAGAGAATGAGATTAAAAAACGATGCTGTGCCTTCTATATTTGATCCGACAGGAATGGTGCAACACACTTATGTGAGTAAAACATGTTTTTCATATGTGATGGTATATGCATTGTTACAGATCGTTTGATAGCTACTGATTGTGTGTACATGTCTAACTAAACATAATTAACAATAACTTACCATCCTGTCACAGGCTGGAGTATCCTTTGTATTTGAGGTGTTGTTGGTTCATTGTCCTGCAATTCGGGATAAGACTCTGGGTCGAACATGTATGGACGAATCATTCTGGTTTCCATATTGGATTTTTTCAAAACAATTCCCCACGTGTACTGGCGGGGGAGTCGAAATTATTTGTAATATGCAAAACTGTTATCCAATTATAGCAGTGGGCGTTTACTTCAAAGTCTTCAATGCGGCACGCACATTAAAAATGAGCATTTTAGGAGCTAGGCTCAAAACCAGTGTAGAAAATAACCTATTACTTATTTCATTATGATGGTTTTTTTAATGTAAAAACTATGTGAATGTCATAAATTGACCTCAGACAAAAAGAAAAAAAAAGAAGCCAGTTCATGACCCCTTTAATGTAACCGTTATGGAATCAGAACCGGAATAGTTACAATTTCCATCTCTATTCATCAGATGATCTGTTTGTTTTTTAAAGACAAGCTCAGGTAACATATCTATAATAATTTTGGTTCCAGAGAAGTGTTTACGGTCCTCCTTTCGGTTTATTTCGGTCCTGCTCTTGTCTGTAATTACAGAAGCAGTGTTAATGTGGTGTCTTTTTAATTGGCAGACATGTTGGTTTTTTACAGCCATATTAAACCTGTGTCTGTGCACAGGGTACTGCATTTATAGACTTGCCCCTCACAAGGTCCTCTGGCTGTGGTTGACCCCACTAATGAAGAGATGAAAGAAATTCTAACCTCTGGAATTACAGCTGTAAACCCACTCGGATTAGATGATTTATGGCATTAGAACAAGATTAATTTGTCTCATTTTTCATACACATTTCAATATTAATCAGTCATACTTAAAAGAAGGCAGGAACTAATCCCCCCCCCCACAAAGTGCGTGGCTTTTTATGAAACTATGGCACGTTTCCTGCTCTTTTAGTTAAACCAATCAGGGATTTCACCACATGCTGTCTAATCAATTAAGTCAAATGTGTGTGCAGCCCTTTGATATAGAATCATTTGTCAAATCAGTGGAGGTGTCAGAGTGCAGTTACCCAGGAGTCCGAGGCGCTTGACTCTCGTCCACCTGGAAATCTGCTCAGCTTTGGATTCAGGCATTCCTGGTGTCCTCCATCCTGTTAATGGGGTGTCATTGTGCGCGCTGGATTTAGTTCAGCTAGGGTCCAAAGGCTTTTTCCATGCATTAGCCTCTTGGCTACATAGCTTAACCTCTTAATTTTTTGAAAGCTCTGCCCAGAGAAAGCTCGATATTATATAACAGAATGGCAGCCATTAGGATTCAAATGATTAGCTTTTTGCTGTTGCTTGGTTATTGCATTTATTGTTACACGATACAACAACCACGTTTAACGTGACATAAAAGCATCAAATATAATCTGTTTTTCTGCCATTATTGTGTAATTTGTGATAGGAAGTGAAAGAATCCCGAGTTCTTCAGGTGGAGGTAATCTGCTGATTGTGCTGTATGGAGAGGAAGCTTGGCACTGAGGGGTCATTTAGTTCATATATTGCGCTTTTTAATAATTCTCTCATGTTTCTATTTTCTTATGGCTCTCAGAGGAACTCCTGGAGAAAACTTCAAACTTCACCTAATTTCCTTCAGTAGCGAGTCTAAATTAGAGCAGGCAAGATGCAAAGGATTCTTATGTATTTAGATGGATTTACTGAAAGCATTCAAATAGAAATGCTATGTTTAATAATAACATGCATTAGCTCAAGATATTTATGATTTTACAGTTGTACTGTTCAAGTCAGTCTTTAACCACACAGGGTACTTGAGTAATAATTTTATACTGACATTATTTGGGAATTTATACTTTACTTAAAGTATTGTATAACTGAATTAATCCGTTTGACTCAAATCTACAAGTATTTGTTTTCATTCTGGGTAAAAAACAACCCAAGTTGGGTTTAAAATGGATTAACCCAGCATTTGGGTTGTTTTAACCCTGCGGTTGGGTTAAATGTCGATTAAGACAACCCAATCGCTGGGTTTGTCCATTTTAGACCCATCTTGGGTTGTTTTTTACCCAGCATTTTTTAGAGTGTAGTATTCATGAGCATGTGTGTGTATTGTTTACACATTTTTCTACCTTTGGATAAATGCTGGCTGTATAGTCATATTGGCAACATCTAAAAAAGAGATATATTTAGAAGCATACAAATATTATCTTGAATGCTATATTATTTTGATATTAAAATAATTTGTGTAGTTTTATTTTACTATGACATACATATATTTTTGAGCTCCTAACTCCACCCCTACCTTAAAGCTGCCAATGTATTCAACAATGTGTAATAAGAACATAAACGTACAGTGACAATAATTCATTATTAATAGATATTTCGTAATCACTTTACAATAAGGTTTATTAGATCATTAGTACTAACATAAATAAACCATGAACAGGTGGATTTTTATTAACTAACGTTAAAAAAAAAAGATTAACTAATGCTTTACAGAGGTGTTGTTCATGTTAACTAATGCATTAACTAATAAAAACTTATTGTAAAGTGTTACCGTAATCTTTGTAATATATGCGATATAAGCAGTTTTTATGTATTACTAATGAGATTATGTTGTTCTCTCTCACTAAAAAGTCGCTTTAACCCTTATGTTTTGTTACCTGGAAAGGATTTTGTTTTTCCCGAAAACGTTAGTTAATGTTATTTCATTAGACTAAGACTTTGCGCACACAGATTAGCTACTTCCCAAAAATGTTTGGATATATTTTTTTTCTATCTTGTTACAAAACAGAATAGACATGTCACAAGCCTATAAATGTTTTTTTTTTTTTTTTAGGCTGGTCTTTTTTTACCCAAGTGTGTCTTTTTTCAATTTTGTACAAAATAAAAGCATTCCAAAAAAAACTCCCCGCTTAAACATTAAAGTACACTATTGTGATAAACTGCATTTCTTTCATATTTTGTTGAATATTGGCAAAGTTATCCACAAATAATGTTTTTCTCACTTAAAAAACGAGGTGCATAAGCTCATATCAATGAGGCCTATGATCAATAAGTTCCAAAATGAAATGCATAATTTAAAATATTCTAATTGAAAGAAAACAAGTTTACACAAACATTGAATCCGATATGGTGATTATATAGCATAACAAGCAGTTTACAAGCAATTTTTAAAAGCCTGGTCATTTTTGACAGGGAACACCAAAGGTAAGGGTCAACACAGCATAAGGGTTAAATCATTTGTATTCATTTAACTCTATTAACTTAAAAAAGGCAATACAATGTATTTCAATTCAAAATAACAATATAAAGCACATCATTTTTAACATGAGTTTGATACTTTTGAATTCATTTTTGATGCAGTATCTCAATTTCTCAGTACTTTTAATACCACTGCTTATCCGCCTCATTATGAATCTGTGTTGTGTAAGTTGAGATTAGTGTGAGCCGTCTACTCTTTGTACTCTTTAATGCGCTCTTTATGAAACACTCTTGATGTACCTCCATAGGAACCACTATAAATGAGTTCCAGCCACAAACAAGGTCTAGTTAAATTAAAAGAGGTGCATAGTTTGAGCATACATTGCTGAATCCAAACGCAATGGAAGAGTAGGACATCAAGATAAAGCTAGAGTGGTTTCAGTCCCATGATTCTTATCTGATCTTCCATACTGATCAAAGCCGTTCAACGCAAGTGCTAAATATTTCAGTAAGAATGAAAAACAGTGTGTGGCGACCATGTGATTCGTTTCTGGGCTCTAAAATGGCTTTTTCCTCTATTTTATCTGTGAATAAGAGGTCTTCAGACAATGTTATCGCCCTCCTGCTGCCAAGTGTCATGCAATTAATCAATCATTTGAATTGGTGATTTGTGCGGCTCCACATTTCATTGTGTCCTGTTTTGACAAGGAAGCCAATCTTCATATTCGGGAACAAAAAAAGTTATCTGGAGCCTTTATTGCACATGCTTTCCCCACATTTATGGTTATAAGGTATTCCCTATAATGCGGTATAATGATCCACCCGTGGAAGGTAGTCATTTTCCTGATGTAGGGTGAGATGCTAATGAGCTTGTGTCACAGGCACTAGGAGTGGTGCTGTATCTTTACAGTGGGTGGCTAAACGCAGGGAGCATGGAAGAATCTCCCATAAGCTTAAAAGCAAATTAATGCCTCTCACCTTCACGCAACCTTTCCCTCCCTCTCCTCTTCATGCTATTATTCATAGGACTCTCACTGTCAAGTTTGGCAATAATTTGTATACTATTCTTAAATACGTTCCCAGCCCCATTCCAAGAGGCGCCAAGGGGAATAGACAAGGGAATATTTAAAGGTGATTTTTTTTTTCTCCCAATGATGAGTGAGTTTGGTTTAAAACAAGAATTTATGATTTCCTGAGACCCTCTGTCTGGTCCACAGATGGGAATCTTTGCTAGGAACAGGCTGGAGGGAATTGCGATGGTATGATAATCATTAAACGGATGTAAGTAACTCTGTGCAAACATAAATAAATAAAAATATGATAGCATTGCACTTACTGGAATTTTAAATTTGCTCCTCTATTCTTGGATAGAGAATTAAGACTTGCCGTTCACAAAATGAACAGTAAAACATTACAATGACCTTATTAGATGCAGCTCCTCCAATCCAGAGTTGCACTGATATCTGATTGTTAGCATCTCCTAAACAGCAGAGAGCTTGATAATAAGAGATTCACTTGTAGACCGCTCTCTAAAGGTCCGTGTGGGGCTGTGGTTTACAGGTCTTGAAGCAGTCGGCTTGACACTGAATATAAACAAGCTCTGGATGATTTCAGACTGAATCAAGCTCTGAAGATTTCTAGCACTGTTCACTGTGACAACATATGTTGCATTTGATAGCCATAGCCAGAAAACAGTGAGAGGTCTGGAATAGAAATAATGTTAGGTTTGCTCCCTTGTTACATCGGCTGATGACACAGACTATATTTTGAGTCACAGGCCTGTTTTAATAGAGCATTTTTCATGTGCAGACATGTACTGTTTCTGGTGGTTGCATTTTGTATCGTGTTTGTTCTCATACATTATTAATATCTAGTTAGTCATAAATATAAACAGTTTTTGTCATGCCTGGAAAGCTGCCTGTCATTGATGTTAAGGAAAATTAATTATTCAGTCACCCAGTCAGTAATTCCCAACCTATATTACTTTATTTTCTTTTTTTTCTTGTTGGGAACACAAAAGAAGATGTTTAGCATAATGTCCAAGCTGTTCTTTTCCATTGATAATGAAAGTGAAGAGTGACCATAGAGATCTAGCCGGCTTTCCACTTCCTCCGACATTCGCATATGATTGTTGCATTTTTCCACTAGTGGCAGTCGCACTGAACTTTCAGAATGGGTTTGAAGCAACATACCCTCTGCTTGTTGACCATGGTAAAATAAATAAATAATGAATTATAGTATATCATTATTTTGGACATACTTACTCATAACCATCTATTTTACAGAAATGGTGTTTAAAGAATAAAGAATGTTTCGCATTTTAATGCAAAAATATTGGTAATTATCAGCTCACATTTGTCATCATTTGTTGTTTCTCTGAGAAAGTGATTTATATGGTTTCAAAATTAAATGAGGGCGAGTAAATAATGACAAAATGTTAAATTTAGAGTACTATTTATTTATTTATTTTAATGTATTTTGTTTCAGGTTCAAATTGACTGAAATGCACATGGCTGTTTGTTTCTTTTCATCTAAATGTTGTGCAGCATCCTTGGGCTGTTTTGTTCTCTTTTTTTAGGTTCTTGTGCGTCATGTGGTGCTGTAATGTTTTTTTCTTCTTCTTCTTTTTTTAGTGTACACACTCGGCCTGCTGTAAAATGTTGATACCTCTTAGCTCTTAGGATATAAAGGAATATCCTGCAAAGTCGAGGCTACATCACACAGCAAAAGCAAGTGCCAGGCCAGCAAAATACAAGCACATCAATCCCAGAACATTTTCCAAATATCAGATAGTGTCTGTAATACCCCTGCCATGTGCTTAGTGTTGCTAGAGTAGAAAATCCATATTGAAAGGCCAGTGTGGGAATCTTTTTATGAAGTGATTTGACTGCAAACACCATTTTTATGGCAGAATTTCTACTTTGATATTTTGTACGCCCAGTAGGTTTGTACCTAACCTTTTTGGTGAATCACAAACCAAAGAAGAAGAAGAAGAAGAAAAAAAGAGAAATATGTAGTCTACCTGCCCAGAAACTGTGATTTATAGTTTTTGTTTGTTTGTTTAGTTTTTATCATATTTTCTTGTACTTGCTTATCCTTCTCGGACTTTAAAGACAAAACACATGCCCTTGTATTTCTGTTTTTGGCTTTATGAGTTGCAGTCTCATCCCTTGCTATTCACAGGCAGTTTTTCATAAAGACTGTGTGCAATCAAAGCTCAAAAATCCCAGATAGGCTGCTCAGCTTTTGTCGTATTGAAAAGCTTCTAGACAGGCTTTTCTTGACAACTGCAATTATGTTTCTGTAGAAAATGGCTCAAATTAAAAGAAAAGACCTTTTCTGAGACCATGGATACTTGAAATGCGGCACATGGATAACAGTTATTGAGTTAATTAGTCTGGGCTTATTAGGATCTCCCCTTCAGACTTTCTCTCTCGGTATAAATTACTTAAGTCCACCATGGGTATGCATCTATTTCCCTCAGTTTAAAATCAATCTTAACAATCAATAACCATTGCTATTAATGTTAGAGTAGGCAAAGTCAAGTCAATACCTTTAAGTGTATCAAAAGTGTAAATAAACACTTGAGATCTTAAATAAGTGGGAGCTGTTGCTCTTAAAAAATGCTGCTATTAAACTTAAGCATTTATCCATTCGTGAAGATTTTTAATTTCCATCTATATGTTTTATTTTTAACGTGTAGTGATAGTGCATAAACGAACATTGATTTATGGATATCTACATCTGCAGTAAAGCACAAAATACCTAGTCTGATGAGACTTATCAGTGATATATATATAGTGATTGTAAGCTATTGCAAAGACTTTAATATTTATTCAAAATAATAAGAATAATAATAACAAGGTTATAGGTGATCCCTTATATGGAATCGTTTTAACAATTTCCCTGCCAGCATTTTATGTATTTTATACACGTTGCCACTGCCAGCATTGTTTATAATTTTCATATAATTTTCATGACCCCCAGAATATTTTGTTGTATGAATATCTGAACATGCATTTATACCAAAAGAAAGAACACAGCCTCTGATTTTAAACAAAAGAAAGCTGTTTTATTCTAGCTTAATGCATTCTTTAAAAAAAAATAATTAACACTTTTAACCAACATTTTGAGCAAAAAGCTGAGATAATAGCATTTTTGTCAGAGACTACATCCAGATGGAATTCAGAATGATGATCAAATCATAGATTGAGTCTATCAACACCCCCTTAAGTTGCACAGTCCTATACCACTTCCTGGGTCAACATTTAAGTTGGTAACATTAGGCAGTTTTAATGATATGCTGTTTAATTTCAATGATTGCTTTATTTTAAATATGCATCTGCTTACATATGCTTGTTTCTGCTTTTTCTTCTCATGTGTTTGGATCAGGAAATTCAGTACTTAAAGAGTTATTAGGAATTACTGTCTGTATTTGCACAACACGAAAATATGCCCCAAATATCACACCTGCATGTTCGCTGCGGTTGGTCATCATATTTATGGAAATGCTTAGATCCATATGGTGTCCATATGCTTAAATATGATGCAGACGGAACCTGTGTGGGATCCCCGCTGTTCACACAAACTTATCTGGCATCATTAATCAGTGTCACCATCAGGTGTCTTGTTTGCCAGGCAAGGCCTAAGTGACAGTGATAAGTGATCCTCTGCTTGTTCCAGCATGAGCTCTAATACAGTGGGCTTTTCACATTATCAGCTGCGGACAAAGCCAGTGCCACTCCGAATGAATGGAAGTGTCAAGTCATTCAATAAAAGAACAATCCAAACCATTAACAATTTAAACGTCATGCTGAGGAAGCTAACATTGAACCTTGACGCAGATATTAGCTCCTTACTTTTCCCATCATCCGTCCGTCAAAGCTTTGCACTCGAACGACCTTCTGACTCTCTCTTTTCACATTGAGCTGCAATGACAGAAGCCAGGTGCGTGGTGAGACCACATGTAGACCGAGTTTTGACCTCCGGCCGATGAGGGATTTCAGGAAGTATAGAGGGTAGAGGGCACAGTTGTAGACTGATGGGCAGTTAAACATGGACTCCAAATGGGTTTTCTCATGAGTGCAAAAATATTACCTTGCCCTCAGCAGCCAAATCTCTTACTGGCTTATCCAAGTTCTCAAGTTTGCTTCTATCAAAGTCAATCTTTTTGTTTGATGATGACTTCACTTTATGTAGGTATAAAAATTGAAGTTGTTTCATCAATAACTAGATCTTGTTTCATCTTGGACCTTCACACTAATGTAATCAATAAGATCTGATTATTAAGTTAGCTCTGAAAAATTGAAGATGTGAAGATGTCCTTCAACTCCACCTGCATTCTAGGGATCGCTTCAGAAAACTCGCTTTGAATTTGGTTGAAAGTACATGATTGAATTTTAATGCACAATTAAATAAAGCAGTAAATCAATTCATTCCCCTCTGAAAATGGGTATTCAACACTCTCAAGCATCAGAAGCCAATTATGATGAAGTTATTATCACAGACTCATATAATGACACAAAATGACTGCATTGGCACCAAATCCGTGTGCGGCGCTCATCAATAGTTCAGAAAGCAAAATTGCAGGTACCACATCTAGTGTGTGTTGCCTCGCATGCTTTCTATCTATTTCACTAAAATAAAGGTGGCAGTTTACCCACACAAATCCTCTGGGGGGGACTTAGACTGCTCTCTTGATGAAGAACCAGATCAAACTGGTCTAATTTCCTAAATGAATCCTCCAGAACTATTACCAGTGAGCCCAGCCTCTGCATAATGTGATGAGCAAAGGGAACATTGATGAACTTTTTTAATTATTACGCCGCTTGGGAATTTGGCATACCAGTTCGGGGATCCACATCGTCAGGCCTTGCACTGCTTTTCAGCTCCTTTTTAATTCACCCAATTTGTCGGTCCAAATGAAACACTGAAAGGTTAGAGTGTGGAGTAATTAACAGCACCGGGCCTAATGAAATCAGGAGGGGATGGCGTGTACCATGAGGATCAATACAGGTCTTTAAGTGTGAGTTGGGTAGGAATTGTTCAGGGAAATAAGGACCACTTAATAGTAATAAGTTGATGAAAAGGCAACAAGCCTGCATGTGCTAAATGAGAATCCGCTGGAACACAGATAGAGGTGTCACTCTAAGGTGGCAACGTATCGAACTGCACTCGTGTGGTGACGTGTTGAGCTACGCTAGAAGCTAATCCACTGAGATGGATGCACCGTGCCTTGGGTTTTAAAACGATGAAGAACGAACGCACCGAAACTGCCAAAGGCCGGCGTGTTTGCTGATCTTATAATATGTGACTAATATGCAAAGTATTTTTGTGTTTGCCCTAGTAGTGGAGGAACAGATGCTAGCCATAAATATGTGCAGTTCTCCTCGCATTCCTGAAGCAGGAAGAAGTATTAATCACATGGATACTTCCACTTTAAACTCCTGCTGTCTCAGACATTAATGAGCAGCACGGGATTGATAATTCCACATCTATGCGCACAATTTTCCCATAAAGGGAGTGAAATATGTGGTGGCGATTTGCCAAAATACACTTAGCAAAGCTGCGCAGGTCTGACCTTTAAAAGTGTGAGGAAAACATCCTTAAACACATTGCAATATGATAAACGGGAGGCTGGGTCTAGTTGTCACAAGTTTTACATCCATCTATCTATCTATCTATCATCTATCTATCTATCTATCTATCTATCTATCTATCTATCTATCTATCTATCTATCTATCTATCTATCTATCTATCTATCTATCTATCTATCTATCTATCTATCTATCTATCTATCTATCTATCTATCTATCTATCTATCTATCTATCTATCTATCTATCTATCTGTCTATCTATCTATCTATCTATCTGTTTGTGTGTCTGTCTGTCTCTCTGTCTATCCGTCTGTCCATCCGTCCGTCCGTCCTTCTATTGAAATTGGACATTAGCATTAGCATAGAGTCTTGCATAAGTCATTAAATGCAAAATGGTTGAAAACACATTTTATATACATTTCTATTAGATTTTATTTTTTTATTTTGAATTGATGAATTACAGAAGTGAATTTAGAATTTCACTAATGAAGGGAAATGTAAAGGCTGTGATCAACCAGTTCTCTAAAATAGCCCATAGGTGCATTTCATGAAGCTTCATTTGGCAAGAAAAGACAGAGCACAACACTGTTACAAATCCTGACAATGGAAGAACAACAAGGAAACAAACAGGGTCAACAGCCGGGAAGAAGAGAAGCAAGGATGCGTGATGAAGGGTACAGAGGCAAAAAAGTGGAAGAGGTAGAAGAAGCCAAGATTGTAGACGCAATGTTTCTGATGATATAAGGGCCACTATTGGCCACTAAATCACGACTTTATGGCAGTGGCGTGTCTAAAGGTACAGCCAAATGTTGGAAGAACAACCGTATCCTCAGTTATTCAAATGTTTGTAGACAGACCAGGTATGCAATCAGACAATGCTCACTATACTGTAATCCTCTATACTTACTGTAATGCTATATTGCAGTAGTAAATTTGCATCTTACATTATACAGTAAATATACTTTGTGGAGACATATAGTAACACACAAAAATGTGTACTGTTGAAATGTATACAGTATATGCCATACAGATAAAGTGCAGTCTTATGCATTTTTAATCATTTTCACCAAAATAATATCCATAGTTTACATCTGAAAATACTGACAGAGTACACTGTTATATTGACAACATGGCTAAGCATTTTGACGTTCTTATTTGTGAACAATGACACAGAGACTTGTCATTCTGATGGTGCAGATGTTCATTGACATAGATTCTTCCTTTTGAGAGATAAACTGAGGATTATGAGTAGGTTACAGGCTTTTGCAAATGTGGTGCAATGCAAATTTCGAGGATGGTTCAAGAAATGTACCAAAGTGACTGAGAAAAACTGTAACACCAGGTGGATCAAGTGAGGCAGTTATTTAGCATTTTAACAACATTTGTAATGTCTGTTATTGACTACAATGCTCAACACTATTAAACACATTGGAAATAGAAACATTTGACACTTCACAGAATGCTCACACACTTTGAAAGCAGTGACTATCATCTGTCATACTTGTGAGATATGAGTGAAATTGCCTTTTATGGTCTTTATAAGCTAAACTTAACATTATTGCAGTACAGAATTCCCTAATTTAATCAGATATCATAATAATGTCACTATTTGTCAGTTAGCAAAGCACTTCATTCAAATGTAAAGGGTGATGAGATTGCTGGGATTGGTGAAATGCCTTGAACTTCTCCTTCAGATCTGAGCGTAAAATCATCATGTGACATCGAGTGTCAAACAGTTCCCCACATTAGTCTGCATATGCCCAATTACTGTTTATAATGTTGCTATGTTTGGAGGTGGGCATATGTTTCAACTATACATGTCTTTGCGTGTGGGTGGTTGTGCACATGCCTCAGTGGAACAAGGTGCAGTGAGATATTACACATTGAAAGCTATGTTGTATTTCACCAAATACAGGAACATAAACAAGCCTCCCTAGGCAACTGTCTGATGGCAGGTCACGTGATCCTTTCACCTCCACTTAACAGCTGAGGTGGAGGTCCAAGGCCTGCCAGACAGTTCTGCACGGCTGAGGTACTACGACAGCTTGTGCTTGACCGTCCTGTCACTGTTTTAGCACATTACATGGCACTTCCTGCCAAGAAGCCCCCAGTTATGAGAGAAGCTATTTGAAGCATTGGATACAGCAAGAGAACACTGTTCCTCAGACTCCATCACTGTTTAGACTGAAGACAGTAAAAGACTTCATTGAGACAGGGACGAGAATAACAAACGTTTAGACTGTTTGGTATCTTCTGAGACCTAGGAGGAACAGTAGAGCACACAATGTGATGTTTTTATTACAACATTTTTTAAATGGACTATTATTTGTTTACACAAAATTAAGTCCGAAATTGAATTGCAAGTACAGTAAAAAATCTACATTGACGAGTATATGAAGAGGTGAAACTGGCCAGCATGAGCAAAAATTGGCTTACGACCTTTATAAGCTAAACTTTGAACATTATTGCGATATGCAGTATACGCAGTACCACTTCTATACACTCACCTAAAGGATTATTAGGAACATCATACTAATACTGTGTTTGACCCCCTTTACCCTTCAGAACTGCCTTAATTCTATGTGGCATTAATTCAATTAGGTGCTGAAAGCATTCTTTAGAAATGCTGGCCCATATTGATAGGATAGCATCTTGCAGTTGATGGAGATTTGTGGGATGCACATCCAGGGCACGAAGGTCCCGTTCCACCACATCCCAAAGATGCTCTATTGGGTTGAGATCTGGTGACTGTGGGGGCCATTTTAGTACAGTGAACTCATTGTCATATTCAAGAAACCATTCTGATTCGAGCTTTGTGACATGGTGCATTATTCTGCTGGAAGTAGCCATCAGAGGATGGGTGCATGGTGGTCATAAAGGGATAGACATGCTCAGAAACAATGCTCAGGTAGGCCGTGGCATTTAAACGATGCCCAATTGACACTAAGGGGCCTAAAGTGTGCCAAGAAAACATCCCCCACACCATTACACCACCACCACCAGCCTGCACATCGGTAGAAAGGCATGATGGATCCATGTTCTCATTCTGTTTACTCTACCATCTGAATATCTCATCAGAAATTGAGACTCATCAGACCAGGCAACATTTTCCCATTCTTCAACTGTCCAATTTTGGTGAGCTTGTGCAAATTGTAGCCTCTTTTTCCTATTTGTAGTTGAGATGAGTGGTACCCGGTGGGGTCTTCTGCTGTTTTAGCCCATCCGCCTCAAGGTTGTGTGTGTTGTGGCTTCACAAATGCTTTGCTGCATACCTCGGTTGTAACGAGTGGTTATTTCAGTCAAAGTTGCTCTTCTATCAGCTTGAATCAGTCGGCCCATTCTCCGCTGACCTCTAGCATCAACAAGGCATTTTCACCCACAGGACTGCCGCATACTGGATGTTTTTCCCTTTTCACACCATTCTTTGTAAACCCTAGAAAAAGTTGTGCGTGAAAATCCCAGTAACTGAGCAGATTGTGAAATACTCAGACCGGCCCGTCTGGCACCAACAACCATGCCACGCTCAAAATTGCTTGAATCCCCTTTCTTTCCCATTCTGACATTCAGTTTGGAGTTCAGGATATTGTCTTGACCAGGGCCACACCCCTAAATGCATTGAAGCCACTGCTATGCGATTGATTGATTAGATAATTGCATTAATGAGAAATTGAACAGGTGTTCCTAATCCTTTAGGTGTGTGTAGATTGATCTGTAGTGTACACTTACTTTTTCTTGCGTATCTCCACTTCTCACATGTTGCCGGTACTCTGAATGCAGCCCGTTCTCATGAAAGTGTGTATCTATAGCACAAATTGTATTTATCCTGCAGTTTATATGCATTTTTTCTTTCAATACATTTTTATTTTTTTCAAATAATACATTTTTCAATTAAATTTGTGCTTTAGATACGCATTTTCATGAGAACATGTTGTTGAATCAGACTATTAATTAATTGTACACATTACGCGTTCTGAGCTTTTATAAGCTGTACGAACTGAATGGATCAATTATCTGCACAATATGACTGAAGCCCAATTGTTAAATATTGCATGAGTGGTGCATGAATTACAGTAGGCACATTTACCAGCGCGCTCCAAAAGTGTGATCAAATTTGCACAAGCTGTTCCTATCGTGTCGCTGAAGATAAAATGTGCAACCCATTTAAATTCTATTGAGAATGTAGGAAAACGCTATAGAAAGTCGAACATGATCTAAAAATAGCCAAAATCATCTTGCACCAACATAAATTCAAACATTTTTAAACTACCCATGACTTTACTAGAATGTATCACATTCTATTGTATTTACTGTGCTAAATTTGGGACAACCAATCCCTCCATCCCACCCCCGGAGCGCAATTTCAACCAAGGGGCAATGGTACCCCCCACCCCTCCTTCATGGACCGTCAATATTTCCTTCATTTTATATCGTCAGCATAGATATAACGATAATGTCACTGATATGTGATGTATCGCCTAATAACTGGCCACTGCATGTTTCAGAGTGAAGAACGGTAGCTCATTATCCGGTGTATGAGAATCTTTTATAAATCTGTCAGTTTTATTTTTCCTTTTTGATCACATACCTGCTTAAGTAAATGTTTACAGATAAAAACAGTAATTGGTACTCTGGTGTTGCTATTTAGTGTTTTGGAAGAAATAAAATCCTTGAAAAAGTCTTTAGCTGTGATCCGATGAATTATGATGTTATGGGGTTATATAAATAATGGTACTAGATTTTTCCAGCCACTTGTTGTTGTTTTTTCCCAGATGGAGTCGATATGGAAATATTTATTTCCCAGTAACATCAGCCCTCCGTCTCAGTTTCTTCAGTCCTAAGGGCAACATGAAGAGTTCTTTGTCTTTTCTGAGGCATGTGCTTGGCTGCAAACAAGCAATATATTTTAGCTTTATAGAAGGGGTGAACACCGTGGAACATCATTCTTCAAGGCCAGGCAGACCAGGGTGACTGTTGAAGAAGGTTTTGCTCATCATAGGTTTCGTCCTACATTCCTAGCCACTATGACATGAATGTGAATTTACTCCTTTTTTTTTTTGGTCAAAGTATTTGGTTTTATAGAGACATAAGCTTTAAAGCAGTGCTGGGATTTGACCTCCCTGGGGTGTGAGCTTAGCCCAGCTATCAACAGTGCAGTTCCAGCCTGGTGGTGGGTCTGAAATTAGCCCATAATAGCACCTCAACACGCCAGATCCACTGAGACAGGTTTGGGATAGAGAGCGATTGAAGGACAACACTAAACAAGTAGTCCGCTGAGGATTGAGAGCCCAAAGTGAATGTTTCCTTCTCATCACAGACATCACAAGAGGGCTATGACCCCAGCAAGGACATCTTAAACAACAGCACTGTGCCGCAAGGCTCAAGTACTTAAAACACCTCAAACATATGGCTTGCTAAACGAGCGCACTTGCGATGTTTATTCATGTACTGCCAGAATACTAAATGAAGGAACAGGGAGCCAAAAAGATGGTGATTTTATATGAATGAGTATTAATTTGAGAAACTATTGAGCAGGATCCTTGGCTGTGAATATATATTAGAGCTTAGGGCTGGGTAAAAAATATACATTTCTCGATTTTATAAATATAAATATAAATTCTTAAATCCCAAGAATCAAATTTTAGTCTGTACTGTTCATGAATGAACAGAACATTGTAGGGCACCTTCCATCCACTAAATCGCAAGAAAAAGCTTGTCACTTTTTATATGAAACAATGTCTCAGATTTCAAATTCTGTCCCATTTTATTATGAAAATCAAACAATAAAACCATTTGGCCCTCTTTAATGTGGCACCACAGATCGCTGTTGCCACCCCAGATCAAGCTCTTCATCTCTTCAGCTTTAATACTAGTTACAGCACAAAATAAACATGAATTATACAAAACAAAATAAACATGAATTTTTCTTTTTTTTATGTTTATAACATATTTATGTAATTATAAAGATAGTATTATAACTTTATCATTATAAAAACTTCATTGTGTGTAATTGTTTGCATACAAATCAGTTAATTTTAACCTTCAATATTATAATAATACTGTATAGGACCAACTGAGAGATATTTTAACCTTAAGAATCGGGATCGAATCTAATCGAATCACAAGTCTGTGAATCATGAATCTAATCGAATCACAAGTCTGTGAATCATGAATCTAATCGAATCGTGACATTTTTGTCAGTACCCAGCCCTAAAATGACTTGTTTAATTTAATGTATTTTATTTATTTTGTTTAACTTGATGTACTAAAGTATACTGAAAGTATACTTGATGTACAAATAGTACTGAAATGTTAAAATATGGATAATAGTACCTATATATATATATATATATATATATATATATATATATATATATATATATATATATATATATATATATATATATATATATATATATATATAATTATTTGTGAAAAGGTGATTCCAAGAAAAAGGTGATTTCAAGGTTGGAATAAATTGGGATTCTGGGACGCAACACAATAAACCCTGGTGTTTTAATCAATTATTAATCCAATATTTTAATGATCAGAAAGCTGGGGATGATCAAAGGCCTGGTTCATGCCTCTCTGCCATTGCTCACTGAGACACACTCTGGCTCTTTGAAGTGCTGCGCCAACAAATGCACTTATCTCCACATTTCCCTAGCAGGCATACATGTGGAAGCCCTGTGAAAACACTGGCCTGGAGAGCCACTGCGGAGAGGCCAGGGTCATTGACCCGGTCTTTTGCCATCGGTTAAAAATACAACAATGTATAATGTACACCTTTAGATCTGTACTGGCAGGTTTGCTGAGAACATTTTGAATCATTTGAAGTTTCCACCTTTTCACACATTCGTGTTTTTGTTAGTTTACATAGTTTACATTTTCAAAAGCTTGTACTTTGAATCCCGTTTAAAAATTATGCATTCATGTCCCAAAAAGCCATTGTTGTGTAAATAAACGTCTAAAACATAAAAAAGTTTCCCTTTTAGTTGAAAATGGGGTTGTACGGAGCCCCTAAAGCAGGGTTCCTCAAATCTTGCCCTGGAGGACCAATGCGCTGCAGAGTTTAGCTCAAACCCTAATCAATCTAACCTACCTGTGATTAGCCTACCTGATCCTGAAGACAGTGATTAGCGTGTTAAGGTGTGTTTGATAAAGGTTAGAGCTAAACTCTGCGGAAAAAAGTGGATCTTGTGGGCCAGATTTGAGGATCCCTGCCATAGACCGTAACAAAAAACCGGCAATGCGTCTTCACTGCCTTCTACTGAAGAAAAGTGAAGCCGCCAACATCAGAATATGGTGCTAAATTGGGACAGAGTCTGCACAGTAGAGAGCAGAAAGTAGAGTCGCAATATCAAAAGCCTGCCCACACTCTCGCAGTTGCAAAACAATTAATTATGTCAATGTGAAATAGGGAGTTATGGAAATGTAGAAATTAAAGCTAAAGCTCCAATCTCCTCCCGGAAAAAGTCAGTTGGTGCCTTAGTGACAACAACACTCAGAGAAGCTGTCAATCTCAACTGTCAATCATGATGCCACACCCCCCGTTTTTATAGCTTAAAATAACTAACTAAAACAAAAACATGTTATGAGTTATGAGTTATACTGGAACCTACCACCTGGGGGCGATTGAGCCGTATTGGCTTCAGTTTTCAACAGGAGTGCGGCAGGCTTGATTCCTGCCCTAAAAGGACATGTGGTGAAAAAAAAAAAAAAAAAAAAATATATATATATATATATATATATATATATATATATATATATATATATATATATATATATATATATATATATATATATATATATATATATAATAAGTCAATACTTTTGCATTCTCCTGCAAATGTTTTGAGCTCGCTCGTAATGTGCAATAAAGCAATCAGAGTCTCATTTCCCATTCCCTTTAAAAGCCAGTTGTGCTCACGTCATGGCGGATTCACTTTTTGTGATGTGATCTACGAAAACCCATCACATGGTGAAATTTTACCTGTTACAGCTTTTAATACCATATGACAAAAAAAGGACTTTCAACCTATTCTTCGACCTAGCTGAAAACGTCCCAGCATGACATCCGACGGGTTTTCCCAGATTGCATCACATTTACATGGTGGAATTTCCTAATGGAAAAACTGAACGCTTCTCCAAGAACGCGCCTGAACACACCTCGTGTTCAGACCAGCACGCCCATGGGCGCACAAATGGACGCGAGTGCATTTGCTATTTAAACAATGTGCCGCCGGACGAGAAAATGATCACTGCGTCAGGCTGAATCTAGCAAAAAAACACTTGTGTCGCATCTGGCGCCTCATTGTGCCGGGTGAATGATAGGGGCCTTAACATTTAAGAACTGTCCTTGGTGTAAAAATAACATTATAATACAATAATTCTGCACACTTTTACTGACTTTTAGCAGCACAACATGACTTACATATTCTGACTAGCATGTAACTCAGTTCAACACGTTCATTAGTGTGTTTGCATCATCTTGGCATGTGTTTTTGTCAGTAGTTTCCTTGACTACAGTACATTAACACTGAACATGACTTCAGTATCTGAAATATTAAGCACATTTCCTTCAAACATATGTTTCTGGTTTCAATCTTTTGTCAATTTCCATGCGCATTACACTCTCAATTAAATCTGAATAGTACATGTTGGTCACCCAGTGCAAGGGCAAAGCTCACATTAACTCCCAGCACATGCATCTCTCGCTAAAAAGGTCTCCCTGTAGTGAAAGCACAGTTCCATTCATGGTTTTAACCTAATGAGCTAATTAATTTGTTGATTATTATTTTCAGCCCCAAGATGGATTGTCGCACGGCAGTGTTTGTCTTCTCAAACAACCACGTGATTCAAGGGCAATAAATTCACAAGCTGAGATATCTCAATGCCTTCTGATGAACCAATTCAATCTGTGACACGGCGAAGAGGTGTCTGGGAGACTTTTCTTGTAGCCTGACAGCCTGTCGATGACCTGTATTTATGGATGCATGCAGTCTGCCTATAGCGACACAAACCTAACACTTCATTTTGTTTGTCAAAGTAAATGTTAAACAAATAGGATTTTTTTTTTTTTTTTTGATTCGGGTAAATCAGCAAAGGCAGATATTGGCCAAAGGAACATGGTGTTAATGTCTACAAATAATTACTAATGAAAAGCTTTTGTTGGGCATGAGATATAAATTCTTCTCTGGCGACAGTAATGGTGAAATGGGGATGGGTGGTACATCAGCTTTGTAAGATATATCGATATTTTTTCAAAAACTATATAGGATAAGACAATACCGTTTATATTGATATATGATAGCATAATGTTGCGAGTGCCTCTGAAAAATAGCAAGGACAGAGAGTGAGCTGCTGCTGTGAACGATTTAAATTGATCTAAATATGATAACTATTTTATTCAAGTAACTCATAAGTATATAACACAATTGTCCTGTTCGGTGCTTTGAAACGTGTGTGAGACATGTTTTCCTTAGTGCATAACTTACATTTCGTTTTTAAATGTTAGAAAGTCTGGTTTTCCATTCCATTTTTACTATAGTGAATTAAAAATATATATATATATATATATATATATATATATATATATATATATATATATATATATATATATATATATATTATTATTATATAATTATATAATTATAATTATTATTATTTATTATTATTATTATTATTATTATTATTATTAATCTTATTTTTGATTTTATCATATATCTTCAATTCAAAATTGTGAAATATCATAAAAAATGTCAAGTAGTTTGCATCACTTTGATATTACTGTTAGTCACTGAACTTTTTTTTATCATAAAACAGTTGTCAAATATTGTAATATTTGTGTAATGGAGTAGAGCAGAGCAGCATCAAGAATCTAAAATTTTGAGTGGGGACAATTTGGCCATTTCTAAGTATTCAGGGGGACTTGTCCTCCTTAATGTCTATGGTGGTTATGGCCCTGTATCACATTAGCACACATGCTATTCTGGACAGAAAAACAGCTCTCGTTGCTCGTGTGATATAGCTTACCTTAATTTTATGATATAAATATGAGAGAAAAACTCAAACAGGGTCATTTTTGCCCGATATCTTGCATATAGGGACTTTCTTATTGGACTATATAGCCTCCATCACGCAGTGAGTTGTTGCCCTGCATTAAATGTGTCATCAATCAACTGTATGAAATGTCAGATGACCTACGTTGGTCTGGGGCGGGGCAAGTATGTCAAATGCATTAATAATTTTATCACGTTATTTTTCACCTTAATTAATGAATCTAATTAGCACACTAAATTGACAGCCCTAAAAATAAATGATTGATTAAACAATTATCAAAATAATCATTTGTTATTTGTTGATTATTCAGATTTAATCAGAAGCAAAATAATTTAATCTGTAGAGAATGTCATAAACAGGTTGCATTCAAAAGTTGAAGTATTTCAAATCTCTTCTACCATTTACAACAGCACCATAAACTACAGTGTGAAGAGTGTGTTCAATTTTGTGAAGCCCAGCTGTGAAAAGTCTTCTACCCTGAAACAAAGCACTTTGCAAGCTTCAGCTATCCGTGGTGTTCCTTATGAAGCAAAACTGAACATTTAGCCCACTTTGCGAGCATAGTGATATATATATATATGACCATAGTCAGTCTAAAAATACTGAGATATGTTTTTTTGCCCACCACTACTGTGAAAGCATTAGTTATTAATCAGTTTATGGGGCTAAACTTCACCAAGTGAGGCTTTATTCTTAGCCTACTTTCCAAATTGAATGGAATCATCTATCTAAAAACAAGAATGTGCTTTTTAAAGTCCATCCAGCACAAGTGGCATATTGTTCATCTAGACACCAAATCTGTCCGTCCTATGGAAGTGTTTTTTATCTTGGAGCTCAACTCATGTAATGATAGTTGGCTGGTGAAACTTTGTAGGAGCCGTTCCACTTATAACACTGCCAGAAGATATAATGTTTGTGCTTGTTGAGATCTACATCTCGCTTTAAATGGGTATACCAGAGGCCTCTGTGTAAATATTTCATTGCCTTGATGAATCTCAGTTGTTTTCCACGACAGAAGCAATTACGTCTGTGGCATCTGAAGGGATGCTTTTCACCGCCGTTGTCCCACGCTACATGGAGCGTCTCTGTTGCCACGTTGTCTGAAGCCTTGAAGACCTGACAGGCCACATCAGTCAGCCCATCCTGAATGCACGGCTAATGTGTCCGACCTCCACTACAGATGCACGTGGGCTCTCTCCTCTGTGTGATTTGTTGATTTGTTGACACAAATACGTTCATGAGTGGATCAAAAGACTCAATCGTCATTCTCATGTCCCATGGTCCTCTGCTTCTCTTCATCATCGCTGCTACTTCGACATCACAATCCTGCTTTTCTTTTCAATATCAAACTGCTCATTTATTATCCTTGAAACAAAGAAAACACAATCTGTGATTAAAAATTAAACGACGTTATCTCTTCCTGAGCTATTACGGAGTCCCTCGGGAGAGAATGCTATTTTGCTGCCTTGCAGGCGTCTTTTGTTCTCGTTTTGGAGGCATGTCACTATTTATTGTTAATTTTTGATGGTTCATTTGATATGCAGTTCTCCCTGTGACATGCACGAAAGTCTTCATCTCTGTCAATGACTGCCTGTGAAGTCCTGATTTGAGGTTCACATAGAGCAGAGAATGTACTCCACCGCAAGCTCTGTCAACCTGCTAATGCTGTAATCATAGCTGACTGCAGACTCACTCTGCTCCACCACCCAAATCAATACGTAATCAGACACATCATGCAGAACCCATAGAAACAGTTTCGCAGAGGTAAATATGTGTGATGTGGCTTATCAATACATACTGGTCTAATTTTGGAGTTGTGTCTCAACTCCATAAATGTAGTCCAAGGTGAAAGTCATTGTTGAGCTTTTCTGGGATGGTCTTCGTAGCCTTGTTTAGACGTGTCTGTCTAAAGCACATGTTGCTTTGTTATTGGACAATAATTGGAGCAGAGGACAACTGTCCTCATTAACAGTCTTTGGCTAATCCCTTTAACCCCACTGCCAAAGTGTCTAAATTACAGAGAAACTAACAAGAGCCTGGCGTAAACGCCTGTGCAATGTGATCTGCATTTACCTAGGGCAATGTCCTTGACCTTCTCTCTTAAGATGAAGTGTTGCACTTTAAAGTTACACTTGTTAAAAAAAGAAGAAAAAAACAAAAAACAGTTGAAACATGTAGGCCTTGCTTTACAGGCAGGGCTTAGATTAAATAAAGATTAGGCTATAGTTCAATTAGGACATTTAAGATTTTATAAACGTGCCTAAAAAAAAAAAAAAGAACAATTATTATGATGACCCTCCAAATCAATGAATTCAGATGTTCCAATCACTTTCATGGGTACAGGTATATAACATCAAGCACCTAGCCATGCAGATTGCTTCTAAAAACATTTGTGAAAGAATGGCTCGCACTCAGAAGCTCAGTGAATTCAACTGGGGTATCGTGATCGGTTGCCACCTGTGCAATAAGTCCATAGGTGAAATTTCCTCAATACTAATTATTTCACGGTCAACTGTTAGTAGTATTATATAACAAAGAGGAAGCAATTGGGAAGAACAGCAACTCAGCCACAATGTAAAATCACAAAGCATGTGCACAGTGCGCAGAAGTCAATCTGAAGAGTCAATAAGACCTCCAAACTTTGTGTGGCCTTCAGATTAGCTAAAGAACAATGCGTAGAGAGCTTCATGGAATGGGTTTCCATGAACGAGCTGCTGCATCTATCCCTTACATCACCAAGTGCAATGCAAAGCGTCGTATACAGTGGTGTAAAGCACGCCACCACTGGACTCAGAGCAGAGGAGACGTGTTCTCTGGAGTGACGAATCTCACTTCTCTGACTGGCAATCCAATGGATGAGTTTGGGTTTGGTGTTTGCTAGGAGAACAGTACTTGCCTGACTGCATTATGCCAAGTGTAAAGTTTGGTGGAGGGGGTTATGGTGTGGGGTTGTTTTTCAGGGATTGGTCTTGGCCCCTTCCAGTAAAAGGCCAAGTACCAAGACATTTTGGACAATTTCATGTTCCCAACTTTGTGGGAACAGTTTGGGGATGGCCCCAGCCTGTTCCAACATAAAGACATGGATGAATAAATTTGGTGTGGAGGAACTTGACTGGCCAGCACAGTGTCCTGACCTCATCCCGATAGGATATCTTTGTGATGAGTTTGAGCGAGGACTGCGAGCCAGTCCTTCTCGTCCAACATCAGTGCCAGACCTCACAAATGCTAAAAATTCTAATAAACACACTCCTAAACCTTGTGGAAAGCCTTCCCATAAGAGTTGAAGCTGTTATAGTTGGGTGGGCCAACTCCATATTAAAACCCTGCAGATTAAAAATGGGATGTCATTGAATTTCATGTGCATGTAAAGGCAGGCGTCCCAAAATCGTTGGCAATATAGTGTATGTCAGAGCACGTTGCTTTAATTTAAAATGGCTCAAACATGCATTTTAGTCTGGGACTATGCTTTAGCTTTATCTGTGAAACCGGGTGTAGTGTCTAAACAGTATATACACTCGAACAGAATACAATTTTGTTACTTATGATGCAATTCTTGCAAGAGCACATCAAAAAAAGAAAAAAAGAAAAAGCCTTTGCTTTTGATATAAACAAGTTCTTCACAATGTAATGCATATTTCACAAAATTACTGGTTTTACTGTATCTTTGATCAGAAGAAACAGCCTTGCTGAGCATGAGAGACTTTCATAAATGTTAAAAATCGTACCAACTCCTAACTTTTAAATGGTAGTGTACATCAAGATTCAATGTGCATCAGGCAATAAAAGATTCAGACTACCATATCATAAATAAAATGATTACACAGCTGTTTCAGATCAGGTTTCTAAGGAAGTGGTGCAGTTAATGAGAGTCGTGATCAAAAAGGGGTTTCTGGAAATAGCATATCCTCCATGAAGTTTAGATTCTTCAAAAGGTTCCTAAAGACCAATTGAAATGGCTTGATGAACATGTTTTTTTTTTTCATGGATGATTTTTATATAAAGGGCTTCATTCATTCATTCATTAATTTGCTACTTGATAGTCGTTTTCAAGTGTTTTTAAGGGGATGGACATTGCCATTCTAGAGATAATTTGAATTTTTCCCAGAAGAAAAGGAGTGTGAATTTAAATACATATATCTGAATTGAGTAAAAAAAATGAAATGTAGAGTACACCATTATATATATATATATATATATATATATATATATATATATATATATATATATGACATCAAAACTATTAGAGATGGACTGCAAACCACAGAACTCTGGATTTTGATTTCATGGAGACTTTAATGTTCAGTGCTTTTAAAAATATTGCTCCTTTGAATAGATCACACTAATTTGTCACCTCCGGTTTGTTTAAAATTTCAGGATAGTTAGAGTGTAATGACTTCAGTGCCTTGGCCATCACATGCCTAATGAAGTGACAGTTTTTTTCCATCAGTTTTTTTTTTTGTTTTATTTTATTTTATTTTTATCAGCTCTTGTCAGATCCTACAACAGATTTAACAAGTAATTTTCTGATTCTGCTCCATCAAAAGCCATTTATACTGAGCAAATGTCACTTGCAAATGCCTGGTGATTCAGTGTTCTTTATGCATAGACGGAGCTTCCGGCTGGGTTGGAGATTGTCTTTTTTTTGCGTCTGAAGTGCGTACCCCAGCATGGATGATCTTTTCATTATCATGAAGTGCTAACCCAGGGTCAGCATGCACAAAGTTATGATTAGAGCGATCTGTAATCTTCGGCATTTAGTTAATTATGTTGCTCTCGAGGCAACCATCCATGTCAACTTCAAATCCCTTTAAAACTGTTGCCATGTATTTTTTTAATCGTTTGAGGTGTAGTCATAACCTGCTGTCCCTGTGAGCGGCGGTACCATGAAAGCAATGTTCTGAAAACTAATCTCCGTTGTTCTAAATTCAATGTCATTACTCACATACTTCACTGAGCCCTTTGGCAACAAAATGTGAAACAAGACAAAGTGTTTTCACCTTCAGCTGATGAGAACATACAAGTCTGTCACTGACCTTTGCACTCGCTAGTCATTTGTCTCAGTAGCTGATATCTTTATTTTCTTTTTTAAGAACGTACCCCGTTTATTCATTTTGCAAAACATGTGGTTTTGTTTAAATTAAAACTCATCTAATGATTCATTTGGTTAGTTTTGTGGTTTTGTAGAACTTGGGTCAAAGCAAAGGGTTAAAACAACATCTCCTCTGTCTCAAAATCAAGCATATCAGTGTATTCAGGTCTTAAATGTTCAGTTGATTTTCAGCGAGTGACTGGAAATTAGGGATGCGCACCATTTAAACGAATTAACATTTACAAGGAAATGTTGTAACCGACAAGTTGACTAGTCTACAAGGACAGTCAAAAAACAGTCTGTATAACCGATCCACTTAAAATAGCCTACTTAATTTATTAATCAAACAGTCAAGTTCAAATCCCAATTCCACTGAAAAATAGGTCATATACTGTACATGTGCTATGCACTAGATCATTGAATTATGAATGCTATGTGTTAAACTTCATCAGTGTTGGCCAATATAGACATTTATTAAAGTCATCTGAATTAATAGGCAGTGCAAACTCAATATTATAAACAGAATTCCTCAAATAAAAGTTGGTTAATATAAATCAGCACGTATTGTTGTTTGTTACCACGCCACCACTTCTCATGTAAAAACACATGACGGGTGGCAAAATTTTAATTTGACTTTGACTTTGACACTGGCCATTAAATATAATTTAAAGGTGCAGAAAGTGATTTCTGAGAAATGCTGTCGAAAGTGGATCAGACCGAGCGTCACAACACATCAGCCAATCAGCAGTAGGGGACATGTCCACTCATGATGGAGGAGGAGAGTGAGCAAGAGGTCGATTTGAAGAAAGACTGTAGAAAGAGAGATGACTGAAAGACATTACAAAAGAGAAAAGGACTGTAATAACACTGGAAAAAGAAGGATTATGATCAGGCAAGTATGGAAGCTTGTTTCCGCCACAACATAAAAGATTTTAAAAGATAACTGCGACTTTTTATCTCATTTTACATCTTTTACATCTTGCATTTCTGACATTTGTTCTCAGATTTGTCAGAATTGTGAGATAAAAAGTAGCAAATGCCTTTTTTATTATTTATTCTGTGGCTGAAGCAAGCTTCCATAGGCAAGAGCTTTAGGACCTGTGCTAATATTAGAAAAGCTGTCCAGCAATGTAAACAGGAAGGCCTGAAAACCGATGCTGAGGTTGCGTGGTTTCTGCTCCATAACATTGGTTCTTTAGCATCAAATCATCATATTAGAAAGATTTCTGAAGGATTATGTGACACTTTAAGATTTTAAATTCTAAAAAGCTATTTGAAATATGTAAAATACATATAAAAGTCAATCAAATAAATAGTTATTTTGAATTGTAATAATAAATGCAGCCTTAGTGAGCATAAGAGACATAAAAAAAAAACAAGACCCCCAAATTTCCACACATATAAAAAATGTTCTTTATTTATTTTTTTTATTTTTTTTAAATAAAGCTATACTCTGAATACTCGTCGTTGGAAGAGTGGGCTGATAACATGTTCCCATGAATAGGCTAACAAGTATGTGAGCACTCACATGGAGTGACCTAAAGAGCTGCTGGAGTCTCTTCCTGTCATCATGGCTCTGCAGATCCAGGCAGGGGTGATCTCCAACAGCGGAGTACCGTGAAATAGCATTATGGTTAATTTTCTCGTTTGCTGCTGCTCATGAACCAGTAAGGCACCACATCTCTCCAGATCTGCGCACAAGCTCGGCTGAAAAACATGAGCCGCCTCTCCTCATTTTTACTAGGGATGTGCGAGACTAGTCGACTATATGATATTGCTGCTACTACTCGACTTTTCTTTCTTTGTCTTTTTTTTAACATTTATGTTCTGCTTTATATTTTTACAGGGGCTACATTCAAATTGCAGTCATGTCAATGTAACATCTTTAAGTAACATGTTATTTTGAACAGTGCACATCTGGGTAGGAAAGAAAATAATTAGTTTTACCTCAGACCTTGCATGCATTCGTTTTCTCCATGTAATTTGTGGCCACTCAGAAAACGAACAAGTTGAGGCAGTATTTTGACTTAGCATATACAGAACGCTTCTGTTTTGTCCGCTGTATGTCAAATATAGCATTTAAAGCTTGCTTGTTAGAATACCGTTTATGAGAATCAATACCAGTATGACATTTTACCAGTTTAAAGATGATGCATGAATGAAAGAATACCCTTAATGGTACAATAAACGATTTCGTTAGAAACACTGTTTGTTATTTAACACAAAACATACAAAAAAATGTCTTTATCATAGCTGCAATTATTTTTGTGTGAAAAATTAGAATACACACCATGGAGACAAAGTTGTTACAGCGTCCTTCTCAAAAAATAATGTATTCCATAATGTTTCCATAATGTAATGATACAAATTTAACTTTCATATATTTTAGATTCATTGCACACCAACTGAAATATTTCACGTCTTTTATTGTTTTAACCCTTTGACACGTACGATCAAACCCGTGTGATCAATCTAGGCTGGTCCCTGGTGCATACGATCACACTGGTGTGATTAGAACGCTCAGTGAGATCAACTGCCAAATTCAAATTTAAAATCTGCTTTAGCGCGCTGACTGGCGCTGAGCCAAAGAGTGAGTGTCAGTGTCTTTTAATGTTTATTTTAGGTTTTATACACGTCAAATTACATTACACAACCACAAAAATATCAGCAAAAACTAAATATAGTTTGTAATTGCATACTAATATATATATAACAGCAAGATATCAGTGTTTTAAACATACGTGTGATAACATTACCGATCAACTAACACAATCATTTTCTACCCTGTTCCCTCACGTAATGTCACATATATCAGGAGAAGTGGATGATCTTGTGTTGTAAATCCCGCAGGCACCGAATCCCAGTCAGTGTTGAAAACATATAATGGCAGCGCACCGCCCACAGCCCGTGATAACTTATCGATCAACAACCACATAATTTATTTGTTTTTATTTTTATTATTTAAACCATAAGGAGTTCACTTTCATGTATTTAATTTAGTCAGTAAGTATTTTGCATAAAAAAAATTATACAAAATAAAACATCACGTGTCAAGTTTGATGTGTTACCATGGAAATTAGAACACATGTCATTTTATAATAACGCGTGTTAAAAACTCACGCCAGGCTGCCAGTCTGAATATTTAGAACGTACGTGTGAAAGGGTTAATACTGATGATTTTGGCATACAGCTCATGAAAACCCAAAATTCCCATCTCAAAAAATTAGCATATTTAATCCGACCAATAAAAGAAAAGTGTTTTTAATACAAAAAAAAGTCAACCTACAAATAATTATGTTCAGTTATGTACTCAATACTTGGTCGAGAATCCTTTTGCAGAAATGACTGCTTCAATGCGGCGTGGCATGGAGGCAATCAGCCTGTGGCACTGCTGAGGTGTTATGGAGGCCCAGGATGCTTCGATAGCGGCCTTAAGCTCATCCAGAGTGTTGGGTCTTGCGTCTCTCAACTTTCTCTTCACAATATCCCACAGATTCTCTATGGGGTTCAGGACAGGAGAGTTGGCAGGCCAATTGAGCACAGTAATACCATGGTCAGTAAACCATTTACCAGTGGTTTTGGCACTGTGAGCAGGTGCCAGGTCGTGCTGAAAAACTAAATCTTCATCTCCATAAAGCTTTTCAGCAGATGGAAGCATGAAGTGCTCCAAAATCTCCTGATAGCTAGCTGCATTGACCCTGCCCTTGATAAAACACAGTGGACCAACACCAGCAGCTGACATGGCACCCCAGACCATCACTGACTGTGGGTACTTGACACTGGACTTCAGGCATTTTGGCATTTCCTTCTCCCCAGTCTTCCTCAAGACTCTGGCACCTTGATTTTCCGAATGACATGCAAAATTTTCTTTCATCCGAAAAAAGTACTTTGGACCACTGAGCAACAGTCCAGTGCTGCTTCTCTGTAGCCCAGGTCAGGCTTGACCTGGGGAATGCGGCACCTGTAGCCCATTTCCTGCACACGCCTGTGCACGGTGGCTCTGGATGTTTCTACTCCAGACTCAGTCCACTGCTTCCGCAGGTCCCCCAAGGTCTGGAATCGGTCCTTCTCCACAATCTTCCTCAGGGTCCGGTCACCTCTTCTCATTGTGCAGCGTTTTTTGCCACACTTTTTCCTTCCCACAGACTTCCCACTGAGGTGCCTTGATAAAGCACTCTGGGAACAGCCTATTCGTTCAGAAATGTCTCGCTTGAGAGTGTCAATGATGGCCTTCTGGACAGCAGTCAGGTCGGCAGTCTTACCCATGATCGCGGTTTTGAGTAATGAACCAGGCTGGGAGTTTTTAAAAGCCTCAGGAATCTTTTGCAGGTGTTTAGAGTTAATTAGTTGATTCAGATGATTAGGTTAATAGCTCGTTTAGAGAACCTTTTCATGATATGCTAATTTTTTGAGATAGGAATTTTGGGTTTTCATGAGCTGTACGCCAAAATCATCAGTATTAAAACAATAAAAGACCTGAAATATTTCAGTTGGTGTGCAACGAATCTAAAATATATGAAAGTTAAATTTTTATCAGTACATTATGGAAAATAATTAACTTTTATCACAATATGCTAATTTTTGAGAAGGACCTATGTGCAAGACAAAAAAAAAAAAATGGCACTCAAAACTGTCCTGTTACTATAGCTGACATTATAACAATAGCATATCTTGGTTTTGTAAAACATAGCAAAGGCATTTATTATTATTAACAATGATGAAAACAGTTGTGCTGCTTAATATATATATATATATATATATATATATATATATATATATATATATATATATATATATATATATATATATATATATATATATATATATATATATATATATATATATATATATATATATATATATATATATATATACAATATATTGTTATTCTTCAAAATAAGCAAATGTCTACTAAACCTAAAGATATATTACATACACAGGGCTATAAAGAGAGGGCTATATTCTGCTCCTGCCAGAAATCACAGCACCTGAGATCCAGTTTGTTAAACAATGCACAGGGAATTAGATTTTTCACAGCTTGTTTTTTATAGCTCCTATTAACTCTCTGTAAAGTTGTGCAGTGTTGGCTGCTGAATCCCCAAAAACAAGTGTGGTTGGTGGTCCACAGATACATGACTGAAAGAAACAAGGTTATTTCTGAATAACACTGATGTTGTGACTGCTTGGAAGAAAATACATGGCAATGCACTGATCTGTGACTTCCCTCTGGAGCATAGTGGCTGATGTTCTTCTTTCCTCTTCTTCATGTTAATATAAGCGCCATCTAATTCTCTCACAGAGCAATCCAGCCCCATCTGCACATTGTCTGGGTCGCCACCGGCGAGGGGCTTTGGCAGGAGATGGCTTGCTACAGAACTTGGCTTATTTCTCCTCTTTTTTTATCTCTATGCACATACTTTTGATGGTGATGTTTTATCCTGTTGGACAGGCTTTGTTTGGTCTTGGTATCTCTTCTAGCAGCTTGTGTTTGTTTTATGGATTTCTGGCATTGGTCTTTAAACAAGTGATAATGTTTCACAATACATACACACCTTAACCCATGTGGAGAGGGGGGAGATGACACACAAACGTTTTCATATGTTAAAGTGTAACTTCACAGATTTTCAACCCGCTTTGTATTGTTACAATGCCTGTAATATATGTGACCCGTGCTGGCAAAGGGAGTCAGAATGCGCATAGGATAATTTCGAGCTACAGGCAAAAGAGACACACAGAGACGCCTCAAACAGCGCATAATCCCGATATACACATATACGCAAAATTACAGTATTTCAAAATACCTGTTGTGGCGAGTATGCAAACATTATCTGTTAGGAATGTTTGGTTAACTGTAGGGGGAAAACATCTGATGTGTTACATTATTTTAGATTCGTTTAGATCTTGTAGGCTGTCTGTTTCATTAATGTTAATCAAACAAAAAGTTGAATATATATATATATATATATATATATATATATATATATATATATATATATATATATGTGTGTGTGTATATATATATATATATATATATATATATATATATATATATATATATATATATATAATAATTATTTGTAATGCACTTTACATTTCTGCAATGTCAAAGTGCTACAGAGCATCTAGAAGTACAATAAAAAAATAAATAAAAAAACACAGTTGATTAAATACATAAAATATAATACAAAAAATAAGAAGAACTATTTAAAACTATTTAAGAAACTATTCAAGAAAAATTATTTAAAACACATTCAGTGGAAAGCTTTAGTAAAAGAAATGTTGTTAGGTTTCGTTTAAAAACATCTGTAGTCTGTGGGGCCCTCAGGTAGTCCGGGAGGGTATTCCACAGCCTCGGAGCAGCCGATGAAAAGGCCCTACCGCCCATGCTGCAAAGTTTTGTTCTGGGAACTTGGATGGTGTTTGTGTTAGCAGAACGAAGTGTGCGTAGGGATGTTGGGTGGGTGAGAAGTTCCTGTAGGTAAAGGGGGGCATGTCCGTAAATACACTGGTGGGTGAGGAGGAGACTTATATTCCACTCTGAGCGGGACAGGAGCCAGTGAAGAGATTTAAGGATGGGGGTAATGTGTTCATGCTTGTTATATATATATATATATATATATATATATATATATATATATATATATATATATATATATATATATATATATATATATATATATATATATATAGATAGATATATATAGATATATATATAGATATAGATATAGATATGTATATAGATATAGATATAGGTGTTGACTTAAGGTATGGTTGCTAGGTGATTTTGTTTTGGAACCTTCAGAAAACCTTTAGCGACTTTAAACATGTATAGCTCAGTCTTTTTTTGTCTGATTCAAACAAATCACACAGCATTTTGAAGGTTTTTATTAGAGAATGTGAAAATAACTCACATTCATATTTATATTCATATAAAGAACTCACATAATAATTTAAATGTGCTCATTACGACATTCACATGCACATTTTACATAAAAATATCAAGTATTGCTCATATTCAGGAATGTAGTGTCTGAACAACAATTAGCATTTAAAGGTGCCATAGAATGCCTTGATACAATATTTTAAATTGTTCTCTAATATCTACCTAGAAGGTATGTGGCTTAGGTAAGGGCAAAAATACTCTAGATATGGACTCTAGATTGTACTTGTCCATTTATAACCCTAGGATTTGTCCTTAGAATGAAATGGGCTGTTATTACCTTATTTTGAAATCTGGCAACCACAAGCACACTGTCAGTAAAAAAAGCAACATTGCTGTCACTGGGGCGGTATCCTAAGGTACAAAACTGAAAAGGTAATAATATGTACCTTTAAGGTACTAATATGCACTCTTAAAGTACTGATATGTACATTTTACTAATATGTACCATTTAAGGGTGAGAAACCTTTTCGCTTTTGTACCTTAGGGTACCGCCCCAGTGACAGCACTGTACTTTTTTTTCCTGAGAGTGCATGAATGTTCGAAGGCTCCTCTTCAAGTCTCTTTTTTTTTTTTTTCAACGATATTGCATGTTCATATAGTCACAGTTATTGTTTAAGGATGTTTGTGTCATCTTGTCTTTTCTTAGTCATGGACAAAAAATGTTGTTAACAAAACATTTTCATTATATTTTCATTAACGAAATGAACACAGAGCAAACTAAAAACTTTAAAATAAATTGGTGCAGTATCCTGTTTATAGATAAACATCAACCATGCCTGTTGACAGTTATTTTCTGTGGGAAGAGTATGAAAAATGCTCACATCCCCTGAACATCCTGGAACATATTTATATCCATGATCTGCCATTTTCGGTATTATCCGTGCTTGCTTCTTCACAATATCTGCAGAACTTCTAATGATTCGGCTGTGCAGGTCCACGTTAATACTGCCTGCCTTGAACATGGGCTGGTATATGCACATTTTGGGTATGTAAATATTAATGATCCCGACTGTTATGTTACAGTCGGTGTTATGTTGGGATTCGCCTGTTTTTTAGTGGTCTTTTGCACGCACAAGATTTACATGTGTCAGTTCAATGTACTGAACTCTTATTTTTCAACCATGCCAAGGTAAATACAGTGTTCCATTATATGGCACCTTTAAATATTCTTGTCTCTTCTTCATTTGCATCCATTTTCATTTGCTTCTTGCAGTCCATTTAGACTTATAATAGAGAGTGGAGCCTTGTGGATGTAAATTCTCTTGAAATGTCCTTGACAGCTGTATTTAATCAATTATGACAGTAGATTTGGAATGAACACAGCAATTAGAAGCATTAAAGTGATATTTGTGCACATTTCTGGACAGCTGACTGTTGTCATCTTTACAGCACTAAATTGCAATGAATTTCCCTTAAGGGGCATTATGATGATTCAAATCAGATCCTGATTAAATATTCTTTAAAATTAGAGAGAAAGAGAGAGAGAAAAGGAAATAAGACCAGATAAAATGACTTTCAATATTTATAGGCAGTTAATGATAACTTATTCAAGATTTAAAACAGTTGTGTTTGATTTTGATGCCATCTAATGAATCTAGTTAGCCTTTTTTGCCAAATGTAAGACATGTATGATGCATGCTTTCTTTAGCCTGTTAGTGTTTGGCGATTATGTTTTTTCTTTTCTTTTTTTTTTTTTACTTTTGAAAAGCAGCAAATAAACTGTTTTACATATGCAAATCAAGCTAACTAATGCATACTTTGTTTTAAGTAGGATTATAAAAAGTTCAGCTTTTGCCTTATTGTGACTGCATGGCCTCTGAATTATAGATAGTGTAATTCCCCAGAGACAGTCTGTTGTTCTGTCAGCTCAGATCAGAGATGAACCACCTAACATCACACTCAGAGGTCAGAAGCTGCTTTCTGCTGCAGAGTAGTGAAAGGACACTGACTACCTCATAATTAAAGAGAGAAATTAACCTCAGAGAACCTCAGAGAATGAAACAATGGCTCGTGACAATATAGCAGTTCTATATAACATTTCACAGCATGTTTGGAACATTTTTCTTCACTACTCTTTGTGTAATTTATGAATTCTAAAAAATGTAATGTTTCAATATTTTGAAGTGAATTATCAACTTGGACAGTTAAGTAATATTGTTTTAGACAGTGTTACATTTGGGATGCTTGCGGTGTGACAACATAGAAAATTACAAAAAAATGTAATCAGCATTTTGCTTATTCTTTTATAATCAATATCCATACAGTTAGTCATTAAGTAAAATACTACATGGAATATTTAAACTTGTCATGTTTAATTCATTTGTCACTCTGCAAGATCATTTACAATGAACTATTGAAGGCAAAAAAGGTGACTAAAATAGAGAAAAACATGAAGGGCATGAACACTGAAGCTAAGCAGGCTTGAGGCTGGTCAGTACCTGGATGGGAGTTGATTTTAATGTTTTAATCGCAGAAAAGATGATCCAATCCGTCGCTCCGTGTGAACACCTCCACTCGTTCATAATTCATTCAAATAATAGTCTTAACTCTCGAGGTTGACGCGGTCGGTCACGAGAAACACAAGAGCCAATGGCATTTTACAATCAAAGCTGACTTAATGACGAATTGGTCACGAGACACGAGCCAATGCTGTCAAAGCTGACGAATAGCCGCAATTTTCAAATATGATCTTCAGCGGGTGGACTCAACACTTATAGCTTTTGGGGAATTTCTTCACAAACATCAATCGTTTGGCCTCGAATCACTTGGAATATTTTTACTTTTTAAATAAATTGTGCCTGCAGTCGTGATTCGCATGTTATTATATCCTGTTTTTTTTTTTTCGCACACACAAATGGTTAGGTTCAGGAAGGGGGTTGAGAAAAACTGATACCACTTAGCGCTCTAGTGGACGTTTCACCCGAAAAGGTAGGAAACGACTGGAGGTACATATTTCAGGGTTTGCAAAAAATATAGCAGAGTCACGAGATTTCCAATGAGCCTGGGTTGATACTATAACAAGCATGGTCCTCCAGATGAGACTTTAAACCAGGGTCCTGACTCTCTGCTGTTATTAAAAATTCCAGGATGTCCTTCAGGAAAGAGTAGGGGGGTGTAACTCTCGCATTCTGTCCATCATCAAGGCCCCTTAATCATCCCATACTGATTGGCTTCATCACTCTGTTCTCTCCACCAATCAGCTGGTGTGTGGGCATTCTGGCGTTGAAGTGCAAAGTGGATTCTCAGTTCTGAAAACAGCTTCTCAACATGGGATGAGCTTGGTTATGCTTGATCGAGTACACACAAAAAAATAATTGATGCGTTTTCTCCCCTTCCGACAATCTTAGGTAAAGTCCCAATTATCTTGATGGTTCTACAGATTATCTTATCAGATTTTCCTGTGGGGTGTGTTAAGAGTGATTGAACCCGATCGAAAGAGCGTTGGTGACGCCCGATCTTGAATTGTAGATATTAAAGATATGTTGTAGATATGTTGAATTTTTACGATCAGAAATCCTGACGTGTGGGGGGAACCCCGAGGACACAGGTGCACGCTCTGGAGATTATTACGTGAAATGAAACAATATCCAATCAGAAAGCAAGCTGAAAAAAGACTATGATTAAATCTATGATTTCTTATCATCATGTTTGCGGTCTCTCACATTTTGAAACGCTTATAAGAGTTTAAAAATCTTTCTGTGTGTAGTACCTAGATAGGAGATCATTCACCCTGGTCTGTGTTTCCTAACACCCCAGTGTAGTGATGGGGACAATATACCATCAATCCTTCGGATGAGACATTAAACCAAGGTCCTGACTCTCTGTGGTCATTAAAAATCCCAGAATGTTCTTGAAAAAAGAGTGGGGGTGTAACCCCAGCATCCTGGCCACATTCGCCCACAGGCCACAGTCCATCATCATGGCCTCCGAATCATCCCCATATACTGATTGGCTCCATCGCTCTGTCTCCTGTCTACCAATAAGCTGGTGTGTGGTGGGCATTCTGGCGCACTATGGCTGCTGTCACATCATCTAGGTGGATGCTGCACATTGGTGGGGGTTGAGGAGATTATATATGTAAAGCGCTTTGAGTGCAGAGAAAAGTGATATATACATGTAACAAATTATAACAAATTATGTATGTGTTTGAGGGCAGGTCAAAGCAGACGTTGTTTGTGGGCAGCCAATGAAGACCAAAGGCTGGAATTATGCAAATGTGTTTCAAACCTACTTTGGTGAGACTGGAATTACTGATGACTCGTTTTATTCTTTAAATTTTAACCTATAATCTTTGTGTTGATTTTTTTTTAAAAGTAAGTATCAACAAACCATGTACAACATCTGAGGAATGGTTATATATAGTTAACTTCCATACTCTATGTGACTTCTTACTGTTGATTTCTCAGTTTTGAATATGCCTTTGAGGTGGCAGTAACACTGACTATAATGAACCTTCACAGCTTTTCATTTTGGATGCCAACTGTAAGGATCTAGTTTTGTCAATACACCAATAGTCCTAAATGAAATGGTTTGGAGATGTGTATTTTGTTTTTGTAAATACATGCTTTTTATTTGTGCCAAGATTCCTTTTCTCTGCACATCACAATAAGGGCTTTATTTGTGTATCATAGTGACAGAAGAAAAGCGGTTTGAAAAGGCTGGTTTAAATTCCCTAGAGCTTTTGAGCATGTGTTAATGATTAACTTTTGATTCTTGATTTCTTTGAACAGTGCTTGAACAATATAATAAAAAATATGTTCTGAGTGTATATTTTTTGTTTTAAATTCCAACTGTATTTAATTCTTTTCTTGAATCCAAATTTGGGGATTTAATAGAAACCACATGGAGCAAGTTAACTGATGGCCCATATATACTGTATATCCTATATTATTCCCAGTCAAGTATGAATACTAATATAAATGAAATGCTCAAAATAGGCATATAAAACAAACACAATCACATCAGTATCTCAGTATCATATATTTTATTCTTTGCAGTAAATTTGCCTTTGTGAATTCAATTGCTTTGCCTTTCATTTTGGCTATGATAATGTCACTGGCTATCCAAGGCATAAATATGCAAAAGCAAATAAATTGATATTGGCATATTACAGTCTAATGTGATATTAGATAAAGAAGAAGATAAAGGTGCCTTGTTTTATAAGGACTCCTGTGAAGGCTGTGCTTACCCGTGGCCATCTTCTTGCCGCCAGCAAATTAAGAGACTGCAAAAAGGTCACCTTACATACCAATATCAGCCCCAAAGAGACAGAGGTTCTCCTCCTTTGAACAAGAAAATCTACATACTGTCCCCAGATCTGCCTGGTTAAAGCTACTTGATCCACATCTTCCTCCGCCGTCTAAATTGGGCCAGTGGGTCGAAAGCAGTGGAGCCTTGTGAAAAAGAATCACTAGTTTGCATGACTGTGGGCAGTCCCTATCAATCAGAAACACAATGCTTAGAGGGAGAAACCTAGGCTCAGATATTCAGACACATTCTCCTGGCAGAGCAGAGTCTCGAGTAGTGATGGGAACAGTTTTATTAAAATGGATCAAATGATACTTTGCCATTCTTGCTGACAGTCATCACATTACTTCGGGGTTTATTTTATTTTATTTTATTTTGTTTATTCCTCCGAATGATACTTGGTGAAATAATTACTTTGGCATCAGCACACTACACTCTAAAAATGTGTTTTTCAGGTAATCGAAAAATGTGCTTCATGTGATAAAATAAAAAATGTATGTATGTATGTATGTATGTATGTATGTATGTATGTATGTATGTATGTATGTATGTATGTATGTATGTATGTATGTATGTATGTATGTATGTATGTATGTTGACTCGCCATTTGCAGGTGTGTTTCAGCTGTAACTTACACAGCACAAGTCACTTTGGCTGGTTGAATTTTATTGTAGTCTTCTCTAAAGGCATCTGTTATAGTCACGTTGCGCATTATAACCAATCACGTGTGATTCTGTTGAGTTTATGAATGCAATGTCTAATAATCAGAGGCGTTCAGATTAGCCAGAGTTTTGTTCAGAGCGTGCTCTCACTCACTGAAATCTGCGCTGTCGTCATAAACAACAAAGCAGAGATGTACGTGTGATGTACACATAGGCAAAATTTATGCGGGTGGGACGGTGGGACAATTCCCCACCACTTCTTGTCTGGATTGATATTGGCCCCACCACTTTTTAAAACATCTCCGGTTGACTAGCAGAGCATCCGACACTCGTTACCACTGTTATCAGTGGTGTGGATTTCTTCTGTGGCTTGTGCACTGTGCAGTCTTCATGCGGACGAGCACTTTAATCTATCGAGAATCATTGATAATATGCTGTATTGTTTAGAAAAAAAACTGTACGAGGACAGATTAGAACCCAATAATACGTTCCCTGCCATTGATGAGTTATCTCGTCATTCATGATACAATGCTTCTCTGCCAATGATGAGTTTATAGTCTTTCCATGTTTTCACTGTTATATGGTTGGGGATATATTACGCATCTCCTGAGCAAATACAGATTCTCCAGATCAAAACACAGGTGAAAAAGAAGCAGAAACAAACAAACTCATATGTTAATAGATGCATATGAAAAATAATCCCAGACAGCAACATAGTGTCGGGCCGTAATCATTAACACATGAATTCCACACATACCAAATGTGGGCCGGATCTGGGCAGACACTATGTTGCTGTCCGGGATGCGATTGTTATCAATAAACAGCACAAAAATCAAAACTGCCTAATGTTACTGAATGAAATGTCGCCCCAGGATGAGCTATAGGACTTTGGGGCTGCTGAGGGACTTGATCTACTCCATCTGTGTTCTGATCATCGTTCTAAATATTATCTGGATGTAGCCTTTGACAAAAACGTGATTTTCTCAGCTTTTTGCTCAAAATTTTGCTTTTTTTTTTAATGAAACTTACCCACATTCAAGTTTTGATTAAAAATACATGAAGCTAGAATAAAACAGATTTCAGTTTCTTCCTGATTCCTGTTTCTTCCTGAAAGCACAAAGCCATTGCCTGCTCAGCTTTAATGCTTTGTGTTTGTGTGTGTATTTTAGCAGACACAACGGCGTGTGACCTTTCACCTCCCGGACGGCTCTCAGGAGAGCTGCAGTGACAGCGGGCTTGGAGAGCAGGAGCCCAACAGCGGTGCCAGCACCACCCAGCCTCTGCCCTTGGGCTTCCCTCAGGAAGAGTACTATGAACAGACCTCACCGAACAGCCGCACCGAGGGTGATGGCAACTCCGACCCCGAGTCCAGTAAGTACTGACCGCTATCCTTTACCAGCACATTTTCAGCAGCTGAGCAGGCAAAAGGCAGAGGAGGTCACACCTGTGTGGGCCTCCAAGGATGATGAACTGCTAAGCAACGGTTTTACAATACGTGTACACAGTTTTTTAATTTAGTGAACACATTCAGATGGTTATCACATATTTCTCAGGCCTGTACACTAGTTTAAAGGGTTGAGGTCAGTAAGTGTATTTTTTTTATTTTTTATTCTGTGAACACATTCAGATGGTTATCACATATTTCCTGGCCTGTAAACTAGTTTAAAGGTTTAAAGTTGGTAAGATCTTTTTTTTTATGTTTTTGAAAGAAGTCTCTTATGCTAACTATGAGAATTTTTTTTTATTTATTCCTGTTATGGCAAAGCTGTTTTTTCAGCATCATTGCTCGTCTTCAGTGTCACATGATCAAGTTTAAAAAACGTAATATTTAAGTGGAAACTGCTCCTATATTTCATTTGATGAACAGAAAGTCCAAGTGCCTAGCGTTCAGTTGAAATCTTTTGTAATGTTATATATTTCTTTACCCTCATTTTTGATCAGTTTAATGTCTCCTAGCTGAATATAAGTATTAATAAGAAAAATAAAAAAAACATACTGACCTCAAACTTTTGAACTAGTGTGTATGTATAAATACATATCCATATAATATACGTCCATATCTGAACAAGAACAAATAAAATTAACCTGAACTCTCCATTATGTTCTTATCTTGCGGATGATTCAGTACACGTTTTGAGTTCCATGTTTCAAATCAATGGACATCTATTCCTATTCAAATCTGCCAATTCATTTATATCTCATTCAAGAACTCTGTATCTTTCTCCTATGTATATTTTTCCTTCTACGAGTATTGGTTTTCCAACTGCACAGGTGCAAGAACAGAAATGCGTACAGTTTATAGGGCACGTTCCTGCTAACATTATGCTGCCCTCTGCAGTAGTGCTTTGTAGAGCAAATAATGCTTGTTTAGGGAGGGTGTTTATTTGCTCGAGTTGTTATTGTTTAATGAGGCGCAAAAGAGCTGGTTAGTATTTACTGCTGGGCTACTCTGTCTATATTGCATGGCCATTAGTATGACCGACTGGTCTTTCTGAACGTAAGCTTGGTAGATCTTCTTCATCATGCAGCATATAAAGCGGTCTTTGTGTTTGATTTTCACCGTAACCCTGGGATGTAAAGCCCTTGTATCTTGAATACCGTAGGACGGTCCAGTGCGCCTGGTGGATCCTTTGATTCCAGAGTTCATTTCAGCATCATCATCATCAGGAAACTGTGGGGGGACTGTGATCAACACAAATCTCTTCATCTCTCTCTGGCTTGCACATCAATAATATTGGTGGATTGCCATAATGCTATTCATGTTGTTTGAGGCAACACAAGTTTGTAGGAAAAAAATAAGCCCAAAAACACAGGAGTAAAATAAATTGGCTTGCCTACACCTGCAGATATATTTTCTGTCTGGTCCATAAATGAGACAATAGCGTCTCTGACTGAAGCCCAAATGTCTTTGCATTCTGCACTGCAGCAGAGCTGTGACACTCGCAGTGTTGTGTAAGAATGAATGTGTTTCTTCAGCTCTGCCCCTGCCAGGCTATTTACATACACATGATGGCCAGTCTTTGCTCTTAGATTAGTTGTTGTTGAACCAGCCTGCTGTCTATGATAATGCAACATGTTCTCTCAAACCGAGCTGCATCCATGCTTTTGAATCCTTATTTTTCATATTAATGGATACTGATAAACCGTACAGTAAATAATATCCTCGTTCTAGACTGGAAAAAAAGGTTGCTGACTTAATTTTTTATTAACAAACAAATAATCAACTTGGATGTTTAAGTCATTACATTTTAAATTACATTAAACTGATTAAAAAAATGAAATGCTGTATAATATAAAAAGTTGATCTTATTTTGAGCAAATATAAATCACATGTTGCCATAACTTATTGATAATATAATTTTGCATAGTGAGGTTATAGTGCATGCTTTAAAAGATATCCTAATATATAAAATGTCTGATACTAGATAGATAGATAGATAGATAGATAGATAGATAGATAGATAGATAGATAGATAGATAGATAGATAGATAGATAGATAGATAGATAGATAGATAGGCAGGCAGGCAGGCAGGCAGGCAGGCAGGCAGGCAGGCAGGCAGGCAGGCAGGCAGGCAGGTAGGCAGGCAGGCAGGCAGGTGGGTAGGCAGGCAGGCAGTGGGTAGGTAGGGTGGTGGGATAGATAGATAGATAGATAGATAGATAGATAGATAGATAGATAGATAGATAGATAGATAGATAGATAGATAGATAGATAGATAGATAGATAGATAGATAGATAGATAGATAGATAGATAGATAGATAGATAGATAGATAGATAGATAGATAGATAGATAGATAGATAGATAGACATTGTTAAAATGAGCATTATTTTTTAAATAATAAGGATATTAGAGTAAAATTAAAGTAATTACATGTAAATTTACACTAGACAGTAAGCTAATCAAACTAAACAACTCTAATTTAAGTTAATATGAAAACATGGTGATAAACAGTATTTAAAAATTAAATATTTACAGAACTGCAAAAATGAAGATGTGAAATTCCTCGTAGTAGTTTCAAGAACAACATTGAGTGATTGTTTAAATTGACTTCATTGGTTTAAAAAAAAAAAAAAAAAAAAAAAAATCAGTGTTATTCACTTCACCTGTCAGTGGTCATATGTAATGCCTGAATGGTGTATATATGAGTGCATGAGTGAAGTGGCTACATGGTTTAAGAAATGACAATTAGTCATTATTTACTCATTCTCATGCCGCTCACTGATTATCTCTTCATCATGGCACCTGTTAGTGGTTGGGATATATTATGCAGATCTTGTGGGGTGTTCACGGTCTGCAGTGGTCAGTATCTATCAAAAGTGGTCCAAGGAAGGAACAGTGGGGAACCGGTGACAGGGTCATGGGCGGCCAAGGCTCATTGATGCACGTGGGGAGCGAAGGCTGGCCCATGTGGTCCGATCAAACAGACGAGCTACTGTAGCTCAAATTGCTCAAGAAGTTAATGCTGGTTCGTATAGAAAGGTGTCTGAATACACAGTACATCGCAGTTTGTGAAAATGCAGTTCTCAGAAATGGTTTGAGGAGCACAAGAACGAGTTTGAGGTGTTGACTTGGCCTTCATATTGGGTGATTAATTAATGAAAGCAATTTCCTTTTTGGGTGGAATAACTCTAAGAGAGAGATATTCTTGTAAAACATAGATTATTGCCTCATTTACCAAGCTGTGTGCACAATGTATTGTGACATCAAAATGGCTTTTTGTCACACCACATCACTACTTTTTGGAAGTGGTAATTTTTTGTTAATTTCCCCCTATAGTTAACAAGCAAAATAACTTCTTATCCCTTCTTCAGTAATACATTTTTAATGTTCGAAGTAGGCTGTTAAAATAATGCGTTAACACATGCAATTTAATTTTCTTTTTCTTTATTTTTTGTTTAGCACATAAAAATATTTTACGCTATTAATGCAGCATATGCTTTTTTTTCATCATCATTTTGCATTACATGACCATGCTATCATTCATTTAAGTGCAATTAAACCATTCAAACGTGATTAGACGCAAAAAAAAAAAAAACTGTCACGTGTGTCTGTGAATCTTCTGTCTATGGGACGTACATTCACACAAGACTCATGCGTACACGTAACACATAGAATTATGCCAAAATGCAAGCTTTTTTAGTATCTTTTAGTATCCTCATAAGAGCAGTTTTAAATGAGTTAAAAAGGGTTAAATGAAAACAACACAAAGAGTTGTGAGGACATCGAATGCTTGTCAGATCCAGATCTGCATAATGTGCAAGTGACAGCGGCCTAAAAAAAACCCTTTACTGTGATATTTTATTAATGTTAATAATAATAATAATTAAAAGGCAAAGAGAAACAAACTCACTGCTCTTGACTGAGACTGACAAGAAGTGACTGTGAAGTGTTTGATAACTTTATTCAATTTCTGTTAGATCAAATATATAAAATGTACTGTCTTTTTGTTGTTTGGAGATTAATTCCAATATAACAATATATTAAACACTTTATTGCTATGAATTAAAGATTTTTTGTTTTATAAATAACAGCACTAGTTTGAAGATGTACAGTAATATTTAGGCTTGCACACGACAGTACACAAATGAATAATTTAATATCTGACCTTGTATTTTTTTGTGTGTACTATTTATTTTGTACACTGAGAGCTAACAACAGGCTGGATAATGGTCTGCTTCCGTGCATCATCCAGTAGAAAGGAACAAACTATAACACTAGCTGTGATTTGCATATGCTAAGTGATTGCTCTGTGGCTCATTAATATTCTGCAATGGATGCATCTCCGGCTTCATAAAATCAGCCTTGTAAATGGGAGCACGACGTTTGTGTCATTTGGGAACTGGGTTAATTGGCAAAGTGGACTTTTTTTTTCTTTTTTTTTTTGTAATATATTTCTTTTTTTTCCCTCTATCTGGAGGCTAAATTGCTCTCAGGTAATTCAGTTACAACAGACAGCAAATGATAGCAAGAAATACGAGAGGGAATTCTGAAGTCAATATTCTTATCGCACTGTTTCTTTTCACTTCAACTTCATCCGTTCAACCAAACCATTCTTTGTACACAAAATCTATCATTTATTCTATTGTCAAAGCACGAGCTGAAAAACCTGAAAGCTTCCAAACTGACAGCCTCATGAATAAACATGAGCAATCCAACGCTGCTTAAAATGAAAAATACATCATGCACTTTTATCCCAAGATTATTTGCTGTTGTGCAAAAGCCAGATTGATAAAAAGCATGTCATTTATTTATAATCAGCAGAAGAGTATGGTACGGAGGGTCGAGATGGCAGAAGAGAAAAGGCTGACGTCGTCCCCTCGAGCATGGCGGGACCCCCAGCGCGTGCTCGACGAGGAAAGAAGCCAACCGTCTCATTCGGTCCCCATTTCCTAGCCCACAAGTTCACTGATAAAAGCTGACGCTGACGGTTGAGAGTTCAAAAAGAGAGATAGATCCCCTCTCTGTTGACAGACTCTGAGACTGTGAGAGGAGTGCATCGGAGGCGTAGGGAGCCCAAGACGGATTAGATATGGTTTTATCAATGAGCAGCAGGCAGCTGTAGCTGTGGCAATCGCTTATCTTGTCGTCTCAATTTGAAAAGAGTGAGAACAAGGGAGAGAGAGAGAGCAAGACGAAGGGGGATTGAGAGAAAGAACAGAGAGTACCGGTGGCAGACCCAGGGAAAAGGTGACGTGAAGCAGGTTTAAACGCGAAAAAGGTGGCGTGGCAAGGTCTTGTGTGTCATCTCGGCTTGAGTAATAGCAGGTGGAAAAGCACGGGATACGGCCTTCTTATGACAATGTAGTTCTTCGCTCCTTTTTTAAAACAGCATCTTTATTAGGCCGCCCGCTTTCGAAATAAAGTTCATGTGACATTTATGTTACTGTTATTTATGAAGCAGGAGGCAATTCGTTTTATGGCTCCTTTTTGCTTTGCCTCCTCGGGCTCTCTTTATCAGACGGTCACCAGTGTAGTTTGCTCATTTTCGCCACACTCTTCTCTGAGCAGCTCAAATTTGCCTCGGCCTCTGGCCGATTGGCTAAAGACTTGATTCTGCTGTTTGCCGAATTAGCATGGATGTTGTTGTCTCTCTGCCACCACCCTTTGCTTCCCTCCTCCCGAACAGCTGGCAGAGGGAAAAGGGAACTTCTCATACAATTAACATTTTTAAATCTTCACTGTCCCTTCAGGCGGCCAAACCTTTGTACTTAACATCAAACAATATTATGCATTAAAGTGTCAAATCCGCCGCCATCGAATCCAGGTGGTGACATGTTTGTCAAGCAAACAAACCTAATCTTAAATTAATTGTTCTTGTTGTGAATGGTTTGTTTGGATATACTATGTGTAAATTACTATTATATTATATATTGCCTTGCTGAGTTGAGTCTCTTTTTTGAAAGAGGTGAATATTGTCCGCTATAAAGCTAATTTGCCGTAATGGTGTGCTTTATGATTGCATGAGTCACATTGTTTCCTTCCAAATAAGTCGGATTAATTACATAAGGGTTATTTATAGATCTATACGCATTGAGCATTGCAGCATGTGTGGATTTACATCTTTAATAACCCTCACAGACGTTTTACTTGTGGAAAACTGGTAGCAATTGCATTATGTTTTTAAGTGACTAATGGAAAAGAGCAGCCAATGAAGATTCTTGGAAACAAGCTGTCTTCAATGTTTTCTTTTGTTTACTTTGTGCTAGCTAATATGGTCATTGTAGAAAATTGCTATTTATGGTTAGCTATTACAAATTTATTAATTATTAATGAAAATCTAATTTTGAATGTTGTTTACATGTCTATGTGTTTTTTTAACTCTTCCCCAGCCAGAACCAGCATTTTTGTTCATTTTCAGAAGAAAAAAAAAAAATGAATGGCCCAATATCTATCTAATATCTAGGATGTAATATATCAAAAGAAAGAGCAGATCCTCTGCTTTAAATTCTAGCTTAATGCATTCCTTAAATATGGGTAAGTTTCATAATAAAAGCAACATTTTGAACAAAAAGTTGAGAATATCGTGTTTTTGTCAAAGACTTCATCCAGATCAGATTCAGAACAATGATCAAACACAGATGGAGTATATCGAGTCCATGAACACCCCTAATGCTTGCACAGTCCTATAGAGACAGAGCACATTTAGACCACCGCTACACCCGACAATACAACGCTCTCCATTGACTTTGTATTGCGTGAAGCCTCCTCCTTGTCATGTCTTACAAGCTGTCGACCCCCAAAAATTTGCGTTTAAAGAGACAAAAGTGGATATAGGCAATAAGAAGTGAAGCTTCAACAGGAAGAATGGGTCAATTTTGGGGATCCTGACACTCAGTATGCCTACGTGTGCAGTAAACATTTTGTCAAATATCCAAATGTCAGTTTTATATATTATATTTCCAGTCGCTGATTACGTTCCCCTCCAAATGCTCGTTGTTTGGGTCAACAGCTTATAAAAACTTCTGGGTTTTTTGTTCTGGGGTTTTTAGCTTGTTTTCTGTACACCTTGTCACATATCAGCTTTTAGACATTGTTCGTTTTTTTGTAATAAGTCAGAAATGACAAGGAAGCCGCTTCTCGCAATAGAAAGTCAATGGAGAGCATTGGTTTTCTTTTTAAAACTGCAGTGAACCAAAGGCAGTCTCAAAAAGTGGTTTGACATTGCTGGTGTTTCTGACGTCACAAAGTACCTTGTAAGCAATCACGTCAACGTGTGGGTTGGCTTTAGCATATCATTAACTATTCTCTGAAGCAGTGGATGGAGTCTCAAGAGAAGCCATGTTATCCCCATTTTTCTGTTGATATGAAAAATCGTGTCGATTAAGCAGTATAGAGGGTGAATTATGATGTATATTACGTTGTTATGAGGAACTATATGCCTTTCTCTATTGACGTTCTAAGTTGTTCAAAGTGATTCTAAGGATGCTGACTGATAATGAAGGCAGACAGAGAACATGGTTTAAGTAACATTAGCAATACATTATTAGGGGTTTAATAACGTAGTCAAGCAAGGATATTAATTATGTGACATTGCAAAGAGCGCCATTGTGCAGCGTTTACCTCTGTAAGTTGGCCGAATTTATTTCTGAGCTGGGACAAATTTGCATATTCATGAATCCACGTATACTTAATGAATCAAGGGTGTAGAGTTACATTCAAAGATTAGTTTTAAAGGATACAATTATTGACTTCAGGGGTACAGGGATTTTAAGTTTTTTTTCATTTTTATTTATGTTTAAAATATAATTTATTCCTGTGATCAAATAGTTTTCAGCATCATTATTCCATTCTGTTACAGTGTTGCATGATCCTCCAGAAAGCATGTTGATTCGCTGTTCAATAAATATTTCTTATTATTATCATCAATGTTAAAAAAGTTATTTTTGTAGAAATCGTGATTTTTTTCTGAATTCTTAAATAAAAGTTCAATGCACAGCCTTTATTTGAAATAGTAAATGTATAAGTCTTTTGTCACTGATCCATTTATTGCATCTTTGTTGAATAAAAACTATCATTATTATTATTACTGAAATCTTACTGATCCCAAACTTTTAAAGAGCATTGTAAAATAAAGTATTATTTACAAACGTTTCATATTTTTGTTAAAAACTAAAATTAGTTTGCTCAAAAAATACTGAATGGATACTGTAATGCCAAATTCATAGATTTACTCCTGAATAAAACATTCATCTTGAATCATACAGTATATGAAGACGCATATCTTATCAAGTCCCTCCATGAAGTTCATTTCGCTTTTGAATGTAAATATTTTCTCAAATAATAGTGCAGTCTAACGGATTTAGTCGCAGCTAAAAGCATGTTGCTGCCGTGTCATTAGTAAAGTATTAGTCACTGAGAGAGATATCCTGATGTGAAGCATATGGCATCATGTGACCAGCTTATGTCTTGTCTTCCTAAGATCTGATCTGGTATAAAAAAAATATATTCAAATAAACCAATCCATTTTATTAATTCTAAATATAATAAGATTAAAGTTTTAACAACGCCCATACACTTTTAGAGTAAGAGCTTTAATGTATATTTTCCCTAAGTGCTTTCATGGATCATTTTTATTATTGTTTTCCACTGCAGTGTTTGTAACAGAAACATGCATGGACTTGGTTTAGCCTAAGATATTAAATGTTCACTCGCTCTTAGCAGAGCATAGCTGTTATTGCTGTTAGTGGTATAAACAGATGCTGGGTTGGCCTTTTCAGATAATCTCAAGCGGAACATGTAAAACAATGTTAGAAAGACTGCATAAGTGATGGGGTGCTGCGTAAAAACCATTTTCATTCAATCAAATCAGCCTGCCTATTATTTTATTCAGCCATCGGTAATGAATATAGCTAACTTACACTACATTATGTTTTTTTTTTTTTTTTTTTACTCCAACTTTTTATAGATACAGAACTGTCTCATGTCGATTTCTGTATAATACATCAAGGTGTAGTATAAAAAGCTAGGCTGTAGATGAAAAACTGTGCTTCGGATGAAAACATGTCAGTGACTGACTTCAAATCTCTGGTTGATTTTGAAACATCCTGAAAAGCAAGCAGTTTTAGCAGCTGTCCCTTTTCATTGTAATAGCAATATTCTGACTGATTTAAGAATAATATCTCACTTCATGTTGTAATATGACACAACTGCATCAAAGCAGTGCCTGCATTTCAACCATCATAGCATGTCATCTCATCCTCGGCCCAGCATGCATGAATGCTCGAGTTAAAAAGGAATAAAAACAGACGAGAAATGAAACGACAGATGAAAATGCTTTTTTTTTGTGCTTGCATGCTTGTTAAAGGCCTTCCACGGGACACCAGTAATCACATTGGGACGGTCACTTGAACCAAACCATATCTGCAAAAGTTGGCTTCTCTCAAACCAAACAAATAACTGATTTTGTGCTGCAGGGTTTTGAAACCTATTTCCAGCTGCTGCATTAAGCCAGAGTTAAATGAAAATAGCGCCAGAATGAATGTACACTTTTTTAAATGTTTTTTTATGCCATACAGTTTTGCCCTTTTTTCCCCTCTGTTTCATGTCTGGGAATGGTCAGGTGGGATTTGATTGGTTTCATCTGTTTATCCACCATAGCCAACAGGGTTTTAGGAAAGAGTTCACTCTTTGAGCTGATATTGAGGGAAACCTGTGTTTAGTCTACTTCAAATGCCATTGATAGTTGTCTTGGGGAGACAATGTATTGATCTGTAAAGTCAAGTCAAAGCACTAAAATCTCCTTTGTTTCCCTAGAAGAGTTAGGAATGTGTCATGCAAGAAAGCTCCAAAACAGTGTATTAAGCAGCTGTTTTGTGCTGGGGATTACGCAAAACATTAACCCTTATGTGTCCCTCTGGATATTTTCAGCCACTAGGGGGTATTTTTGAGTCTTAATTTGGCCATAACTTTCTCTGTGTTTTAGCAAATGGAATGATTTTTGCTGACAAATCTTATTTTTACACATATTTTGGGAAGATGCTTTGAAAGTTTGCGCAAACTCAACGATACACTGTGGGCAAATTCACTACAATTTCGTTACCCGCGTAGCTGAAAACAGCCACTAACTTAAACTGCTGTAAAAATGTATCAGATACATTAAAAAATATATATATTTTTTGCATAAATCTATTAATCAACCTCAGTTCTGTTCAAAATGCCATGACACCATATACCCATGCATTTTTGATTGATGATGGTTTTCCCTGTTGGGAAAAGGTAAAATTAGTCATTTTTACAGTTGATAACCAGGTAGCACCATTAACCCTTTAGATAGGACTGTGCAAAAAAAGCTTAGTTTTTTTGCACAGTCCTATCTAAAGGGTTAATGGTGCCACCTGGTTATCAACTGTAAAAATTACACATTTTACCTCTTCCCAACAGGGAAAACAATCAACAATAAAAAAAAATGCATGGGTATATGGTGTCATGGCGTTGCAATCAAAAAATGTGGTTATAATGGAAGTCAATGGGGCAAAAACAGCCACGAGGGATAAATGAGGGAGAAAAAAATAAAATCTGCGTAAAAACTAACAATGCATCAAAGCCAATGTTGTTTCTAATCTTTGACATATCCAAGACTATGATTAGAGGTTAAAAAATCCAGGCCACAATTACATTTTATTTTGAAAAGCAGTCATTTTGTGTGTTTTTTTCCCCCAAATCAGTGACATCATTTATGAAATTGGCAATTAAAGGGTTAAAATCCTGACCTTTTTTAAAACATTTGGTAGTTTTGAACAGGACTGAGGTTGACTAATAGATTTATGCAAAAAAATTTGAAAAAAATTTTATCTGATACATTTTTACAGCAGTTTAATTTAGTGGCTGTTTTCAGCCACGAGGGTAATGAAAGGAATTTGAAGGATGCACAAGGGTTAAATAAATAAATACATAAATAGATAAAATATACTGAAAGGCTGTAACGCCAGATTGTCTGGAAGGACAAGGGACACTTTTTGCAGACGACGTCACACTGAGTGAATCAACTTAGAATGGCTCTAATTTACATGTATTTATTTCTCCCCCCATCCTACTTCCTCAGGTTGTGACCATTGGAAATATACCCAAAAATCTATATGATCTAAAAATGAAAAAATACTAAACAATATTATATGTGTTTGATATCATTGGAAATGTCTTAGTGCGACTGGTACAAATATCTCATCCCCACAGAAATATTCAAGAAGATGACAATGGTTTTAAGAGTTTAAAGAGATGTTGCATAGTATGGTAGGTGTGGCTTTCAACCATTTGGTTTTTTGTCAATACAGGTCTGAGACAGTGATTAAATGTAAATTCCCTTTGTTAACATATGTTACCATTTGAAAGAAGTTATTGTCAGGTCTGAATACTTAAGGCAGGGTAGCAGAAGAGACAGGGCGCAATATTGTATTCAGATTCGCCCGTAACGTTGTGTCCAGCCAACGTTACGTAACCTATGGAAAGTCAGGAACGCATCTCTTTACTTAAGAGTATTCATGTTTTGAGGATCTTTGAATTGATTATGTAATTGGAATTATACCTGACTGTTTAATAAATTGTTACATTTTGATTTATTCTGACTTACTCTGGAATTATTAACGATCTCTATGAGATCATGAATGGGTACTTTCCACAAAGGGTTAAACGGAATAATTAAATGTGTGTCTAACTATTAAATATGAATGACCAAATAACCAAATTGGCATTCTAATCTAAATTCTAAATTATAAAAAAATGGAGTCAGATAAAGAGGAATTGGAATTAGATCCATTTTGCCCAGCTGAGAACACCGAACGCGCAGATACCTTCACCCGCTATTCGCTGCCGCCATTGGAGCGATTTCAGCGGCCTTACAATGCATACTTTTACAGCATTTTAATGTTGATATATAAGTCATGTTTGTTCAAAATAATGTATATTTATTTAGCTTTGGTTCCACCCACCTATTCTGATTCGTTCCCCCACATTATCCATATATAGGGAATTATATTAATCAGAAATCACACCAGAATTAAGCAAATCAATTCAAATATTCCAAACACTGCTGTTAGTGTATGTGTTAATCCGGTCTGTGTCTGCAAAATATCCTGCTAGTTTGAGTACACAGAGCGAATTTAAACCATTTATTGGTTTGAAATCATCAGATTAGCTTTTTAATTAACATTTATAAAGGGGATTAAAAAACTTTTTAATGAGAAGCAGATACCTTTTGCCGATAAAATATCCCTAACTGCCTTCAGTCCAACAGTCACTAAGAATATGTCCTTGAGGACATTATTCCGAGGCTCATTTGAAGAACTTTCTGTATGAACACAAGTACTGCATGTGAACCCACCGCAGAACTCTCTGACTGGGATTTCAAAGGCTCCGACAATTAAAACAGCTATCTGGCGCTTGTTAACATGTTCAGTAAGTCTCATGTCTGATTTGGAGGATGGATCAATAGCTGTCACGTTTGATTGCATCTCCGGGTAAAGTATTCTGAACTCTGTGGGGGAACTTCAAACACCCAGCTCAAAAGCACTTACTAACAACTGGCTATCAAGTCGATGTGTCTCATTTTTCTGACAAGTAGTGTGATTCTGAAAATCGAAATCACCTGTTCTTGAAAAAATGAAGACAGAAAACAATACAGATTTACAAACTAACAGATGATTAAATATGCATGCGCCCTCTGCAATAGGAGTAATCCACAGGCTATAGCAGAATCGACAGGTTTGATAGTGGAGATTTTTCTGAAGGATGGACCTGACTTTCAAAGTAAACTTCAACACTTAATAGGATCGCTATTAACATCTCACATACGGAACACATTTGTTTAAAAAAATTTAACGTTTTTTATATAATCAGCAATTGAATGATAGTCCGCACAATTGTATATAGACCTTTTAAAGTATTTAATAATAATAATATATATATATATATATATATATATATATATATATATATATATATATATATATATATATATATATATATATATAAAATATTCTATACATCTTGACACTTTGATGCGTCATCATCTGAATATCATTTTGATTACGTTTCTCCTAAACGGCATGATTTCAGTGGCCACTTTCATGTATGGTTGCCAAAGAAATATGGGTTTCACTTTATTTTGATGGTCCCTTTAACATATTCTGTTGACTATAAGTAGCGTTGCACCTACATGTCCACTAAATATCATTAGAGTGTTAGTAGAATGTTAGTAGACTGGTAGGGTTAGGGTTAGAATAAGTTGACATGTAGTTGCAAAGTTATTAATAGTCACTAGAATGTCTGTTGAGAGACCATTAGAATAAAGTTTTTGCAGATATTAAGCAAATAGTCTACTAATACTCTAATGAGAGTTAGTTGACATATAGGTGCAATGTTACTTATAGTCAACAGAATGTTCAAAAGGGACCATCAAAATAAAGTGTTACCGAAATATGTAGAGCAGCTCATTATCAAAGCATTAAAATGCCAGGATATATGTCTTGGATACACATCAATTTTTCATGGTCTTGATTCACTTTGTGAACAGAACGAGACTCTAGACTCCAGTTCCATCAATCAAACGCATTTTGTTAGAAGTCTATCATCCTTCAGAAACACTCACCTCCTTGACGTCTACAGAATCCAGCCTGCTCAATTCGACATGCAAGGGATAGGTACAAACAGCCAACTTGCTTCCCCATACAGATGCAGCAAGAAAACACAGAGAGCCACTGCAAAATTTATATGTTGATGTTTTATTAAATGCCATTTGTTACTGGTAGCTTTGACAAGAATGTTGGTCTCTTATACAAACAGTAAATCTTAAAAACTTCAGGACTGTATATATATATATATATATATATATATATATATATATATATATATATATATATATATATATGGAATAGTCCAGTGCTTTTTATTCAGATTAAATATACACTGATGTGCCAAAACATTATGACCAGTCACAGTTGAAGTGAATATCATTGATCATCTCCTAACAAGGCAACATTTTAAGGTTTGAGTAGATTAAGGCCTGTTTATACCGAAATTACCCAGAACAATTTGTTCCAAGAACTTTTTTCCCATGAACTTTTTTTGCTGTCTGCATTTCCATTGTTGTCTAAAGATTAGTCTGGTGGCATAGCACTGCACGCGACTTTCCAGTTCCCGCTGGATTTCATCCTCCACGTGTAAGCTTAATAATATGATCTGAATAGCAAACAACACTTACTGCATGCACCACAACAGACCAATGACATAAAATGCTGCATGGAGTCAACCAATCAGCATATTCAGCGCCCAAGCCCCTCCCTCAGAAGTTCCTGAACTTTGAAAAAGCACTACCTTGCAAGCAGGGACTTTTTGAGAGGTACAATTTTTACCCGGAACTTCATTTAGACCCTGATCCCTGCAGTCGAAACACACAGAGTACCACCCCAAAGTCCCTAGTTCCTGGGGAAAGTTCCTGGAGATCTAATATTGCACTCTGCTGCGTATGTGTCTGCATAGCCACAGACCAATCAGAATGCCTGTGACCACTGTCCACCAAAGAATATGCCTACAATGGACACACACGAAGTAGAATGGCACGCTATTTCTTAGCATCTGTTTCCATGGTGAATCATCGATTCGTTGCTCTGTTGAGAATGTATTATGTTCTAACCAGGAACATACTGGCATATTGGCTAAACTTACTCACGGACACGTTTCTAGAACACGCATACCTAGAGTAAGCAAGGTGTGGGTAAATCAACCCAAGAGTGCAAGATATTTGTGACGGTAAGTTAACCTTGCTTTCTGGAATACTTCCCGGGCTCCAAATTCCCTAGATCTCAGTCCAATTGAGCATCCACCTCACAACCTACAGAACTTGAGAGATCTGCTGTTATCGGCTTGGTGCCTGATACCACAGGACACCCTTTAGGGGTATTGTAGAGTGCATGCCTCGGCAGGTCGGCGCTGTTTTTATGGCACACGGAAGACCGACAGCATATTAGGCAGTTGGTCATAATGTTTCTGTTCATCAATGTAAGCTTCAGAAATTGGTTGCATGTGTAGTTAGATTGCATTTAGGCATATTAAGCTTTTTTTTCAGCTTAATCTTAATTTGTATTCATTGAATTTATTTGTTTAGCAATGCTAATGGACCATGCATTTGAGGACATTTGCTTCAAGAGCCCAAATTAAGTATTTTATATTATTTATATATGACATTTTAACACACAATTATGTGCGATTACTTACCAGCATCTAATGTTAGGACAATTGTGCCTACACAGAGAAGTGGGTCTCTAAAATATGCCACAGCGAATTGATTAAAATGCATGTCCTCACCTCTTTGTCATTTTTCTTATTCAGACAGTGCCAAGGATAAAGATGGGCCTCAAATAGGCTTATTGACCAAAAATAACCGAGCGTCAATATGTTCTTTTAGAGCTAAACAGACTCAGCATCTTATGGATTGTATTTTTGGTGACACTAACTCTATTGACCCATGCCATTTTATATGCCTTTGACACAAGTTGAAGCCATTTTAGATTCATTATTAGTGAAATTTGTGTATATTCATGAAATCAAATGTTCAGATTCTTCCGTTGACTAGGGTATTTCGATCTACCTGCAGTATGAGGCATCTGGGCTATTTAGGATGTTTGAATTGAACTATTGTGAGAAAACCTTACCTATTGTTACATTAAAGCAAAACATAGCTTGCTCTATTTCCAATTTACAACGAAAGGAGTGAGACGCAGCAAATCTGAGGCCGATCGAATGTGAATAAATAATGTTTTTTAGGCTCCTAGTCTTTTATCTTCACACAGGTCAGTAGGATCTAATCTAGGCGCGTGTGCGTGTGCATGAAGGAACCGGATTACTTGGTGGCACCCTGTGGTCCGGTGATCAATGTGAGCGCTGATTCTTTGATAGATTGGTATTCTCAAACAAATGGATGACTTCAGGAAGAGCTTGGGGCCAGTAACACAGACAGATGGAGTGTGGGAACAAGGGAGCTTTGCTGAGTGGAGGAAAAAGGATTTCATTTGGGACACACAGAGGATGGATTAGACTTGCCCTGGAAGGAAGTGTTTGGGCTAACAAAATATGACAGGATCTTTTGAGGGCTTGACACTGAACATAGATGCCTGGCAGAGGTGTAGCCTGTGCACAGAAGAACTGGTGCATTCATCACATTTGCCATGGTCAAGTTCGCTGCTACCGAGCATCTGTGGGACCTCCAGGCAGTGGAGCACCAGGAGGGTCAAGCAGTTGCCTGCCACTTTGCGGCATCCGCATCGAGGCAAGCCACCAAAGTGCGCCACTAGCTGCAAAGGCGACCAGCCACGAGTGTCCCTATGCCCTGATTCCTCTGCACACCTGCTTGGTTGCATTGATTTGCTCTCATTCCAGGCGGCCGTGATTCCCAGGGGTTTCAGCTGTTCAACATCTGTCACACCATGCAAAATGTTCCATGCTGAACCAGATACTGTATACATAAATCTTTATTTACCACGTTCCTGCTTTCTAGTCAAAGGGGGGTAGACTGTATCGCTATTCTCTGATTAACTCATATCATTAACTGTGCTACTATGGGTTCAAACAGTATGAATGAATCAAGATTATGCGCACTTTTACAAAAGCAGCTGTGGCAAGTTACCACAACGAACAAATGTAAAACGTCATGTTAAATAAAAATAAAAAAATATATATATATATATTATAGTCCATAAATATATATTATAATATTAATATACCAACCTTCTTGAAAATTAGCCTGTGTTGTAATTTAAAATGCAGAGATAATGACCATGATAATTTCATGTCCATATGGTCCAACGTAATTAATGTGTACTTACTGCAGTAAAAAGTCTAATGTTAAACCACATTAAAGGGTTTTTACATTCTTTTTCTGTTAAAATGGTAAAAAACGTATAGTTGGATTTTTACAGCAGCTCTGCAGTGGTTTCTAAAAGAGGCGCCGCGTGTCCTTGATTGTGTAGTTGGCTTAACTAGTTGGTCACAGTGGGAGGCAGATGTTGTCTTGCGGCATGGCCGTTCGCCTCTGCCACTTTGATGCCTGATGTCACTGTGCATGCAGGTGCACTGCTCTTCTGGGTTAACTCTTCCACTCTCCCCGTCTCTCGCTCTCATGCCCATGGTCAAAGCTGCATGTGTCACACCAGGGGATATGCCCATTTTAGAGCCAGTGAGCTATAATAATTGATGATCAGACCTGCTGTCAGTGTAAAAATGCAACTCCAAACGAGGCAAGGCATGCTAAGGCACACACACACATGCGGGAAAGCAAAACACAACATTAGGCTGTTGCAAGCCGCAGAGCGAAGGTATGACGTGAGGCCCCGGCGTGAGGACAGCGGAGGCCTATTGCTCCAGTTAATGAAGGTTTTGTCCTTGAAATTTTAGATTTGCATTGTAATGACGAGAGATGCTCTACTGATAATAGACGCCTTGACGCGCTTCAGCTCGTAGATCTCTTTTACACCTCCACACTCTACAGTTTCAGTTAATTATGCATGTCTTTGTAGAGACACTGTGTCTCCAATGGCAACCTGCAGGTAGAACCCATAAAGCAGGTCCCATGTTTATCCAATGAATGCCCGGGCCCTTATTTTCAGAGAAATGTAATGTGCCTGCTCCGTCTCATTTTTAAACTCGGCTGTGAAGAGGGTTTCATAAGTTAATAATGAGAGAACCTGAAGGAGCAAAAACACAATCCAACTGAGATTCATATCGGTAATGTAGCGTCTTCTGCGACACAGACGCCACCAAGCCGGGCTGATTTTTCAGAAAGACGCATTACGCTGCATTATGGTTCTGCTTAGCGCTAAATCAAAGCACACGTTTTTCAAACTGGCCTGTCCTGTGACTAATCATCCTATTAAGATTGCTAGTAGGCATTTCATTATGCCAAAGGATTTTGAATTCATAATTTTTAACAAACACAGTGTACAAGGTGTATTTAATTTAGCCATTTTACACTCCATTTCTTAACAACACCGGTAAACACTCTTGAGCTTGGGAACTGGATTGCATATTTGGATCCCGATGTGAGGATGCACACCTGCTCTTCCCCTGTCTGAGAAATACTGGGTAACGGAGCAGAGTCTGATTATAGCCGCCTGTGCCGAACGGTGGGAGACGCTTTTAATCATTCTCTGGAGTTTTGTGTCTGTCCCTTTGCCGGTCTGTCTGGGTATGCACGGACACGGACCCCTTCCCGCTTTGTGACGAGCAGCCTTTTGCTTTTTAGAATGATTATTCCCATTATTCCTCAACTTAACTGCCCATAGCCGCATGTTCCCGAGTCACTTCCATCTGTTTTACCTTTCGGAGCATCTGTCATGGCTTGCAGGGACATCCACCTCTCGAGTCGGAGCGACATGAGGACATCTGTCCCAACAGACAGCCAATCAGGATGCAGCGACCATTCTGTTAACGCTCCGCTGGGCCCCGCGCCACACTCACGAGCATTCGACACGCTATATCCAAGCAAATTGCATTCCTCAGTGAAGTTAGTGTTTCTAATTCTTCACTCGCGGCCAGTTGTGCCGGCAGATAATTTGATAAGGCCTGTCATAATGGTGTTGCTGAATCCTGATAAATGTGTCTAATGTGGCTTTGAGTACAGGCTGGAGAAAAAAAAAAATACCCAGGATTTCCTGATGAGGAGTGCGAGCCAGGAAGAAAAATGGAGAATTCTGGTGTTCCTCGTTTTCAAGTAACACGGATGAGTATTTGTCCTGTGGCACATTTCAAACTGCCCTGAATGTTTTATTGCGGTCACGTGGTTTATTATAAAAATCAGTCACACAAATAGCTACACCAATTCACTCTCCATATTCTCCTACACAATGTCACTACATCACCTCCCCCTCTTCTGTGCATGTACAATACAGTGGGAATTCATTAGACTGGCATAACAGTGATGCATTCCTATTCGAATATACTTTTTTTTTTTTTTTTATCCACATGACCACGTTTATTCTCAGTCAAAATATACTTTCTCTTAAAGGGATAGTTCAGCCAAAAAAATAAGAGATCTATCATCAAATACTAACCCCTTATGAATGACTTCCTTTTTTCTGTGGAGCATAAAAGGATACATTTAGAGCCATGTATTGGTCATTGCTTTCCATGCATTGACATTGAATGGGGACTGGAGCTTTCAAGCTTTAATGCAAAAGTATTATAAAAAGATCAAAATAGTATCTACTTGTCTTATGTAGTTTAAGTCTTCTAAAGACATAAAATAGCTATTTTTCAGTGATGATCTTCCTCTTCATTGATTCAAGAAAAAATTTAAAAAATTACATCTGACTCAAACGAATGATTCATTCATAAATCATATGCTCTTCTCACAGAAATGTAAGGTTAAAACCATTAAAAATTATCTGGGTTTCTCATACAACATAATTGTATGCATTTAGAGAAAAAATAAAACATGACAAATTTTGTACGTTTTTTTTTCTTTTTCTTTTTTTACCATGCTTTATAGCAGTGATTCTCAGCCAGGTGAACGGGGCCCATCTGACCCTAAGAACACTTTCAAAGGGTGCTGAAGGATGTGTTACAAAGTAAATAAATTAGTAATGATTTATTAAAACTACACTGTGTGATATTTTCCCCCATCTAGCGGTGAAAAGGTATATGACCATCCAGTGAATATTGGTTTCTGTTCCTCTCAATTCCGATTTCGTTTTATCTCCTACGGTGGCCGATGTTCATGGCTTCCAGTTCGACCTCGTCTATGAGTGTTCCTTCAGGTGATGAGGTTACTTTAGAAAACTATTATAATTTGCAGTTATTTAATTTGTCAGTTAACATGTAGGTTATGACATCTATGTAAAATGAATAATAGTTTTACGTTTTCATTATTTTTTACCATTTCATTGGTAACATCAGCTATCAGGTTCCCAGACGAATGCAAGCTAATCTTAGTAAAGTAACTTTTATCGGTGCTATCGTTATTCTGTATATTGTACGACATCACTAGCGTAAGGCAAAGTTTACATTGTAGGCTATATCAGTCTCAAGCAATCCCCCTCTTCACATTCAACACGGTGCCATCGAGTGTTAAAACGCCAAAGGCGAAGCTTGAATTTACAGGTATGTCCCTCTTTGGTTCATGTACTTTCAAGATGGAGGGGGAAACATGGCGACGCGCATTCGAACCCCTCACCCGCATGTATTTTCAATGGCATATTATACACTTACGAGAATACTTTATTACTTTAAAGAAGTAAATATACATTAATGAGCACATATATTTTTGAAAGAACTAAGTGTTTTTAGCTAAGAATAAACTAAAAAAGTTACACAGTGTAGCTTTAATATAATATAATTGTACAATAAAATTAAAATGCTAAAGAAAGAAATAAATAAACTGAAATCATATTGAATAACTTTTCGTTTATTGAAAAAACCAAGGGTTTATTGCCCTGTATTTGGAGCCTGAAACACCAACTTGATCTCACAGAAATTGTGTATTATATGAACTAGCCACCTCGTACAAAAACATACCAATTGGTCAAGAGATGGCGTTGGAAACATTCAATCCCCTTTCACTTTCAATTTATTCAAAAGAGGGTTATCGCCTTCATGGTAAGAAAGGGGGTTGAGACAACATGAGGGTGAGTTAAGTATGTCCGAATTTTCCTTTTTGGATGACCTATTCTTTTAAGTCTGTGCCCCAAGTCTTTTATTTTTGAGGATGATTTCTCAGAATGAAGCTGTTTGGGAAACTGACCAAGCACTGACCTATGAATGCACAAAGCCACGGGACCTCCATTCTCCCCATCTACTTATAGTTTAATCTGTGTCAGATTTTCCCCTTCTGTTAAAATATGCTGTCTGTGGCTGCCAGTCTCTGTGAGAGTCTCTGCTTAATCCTCATGAATACATGACTTTGTGCGCATGAATAAATAAAAAGCTGCTTGGCGGGTAATTGAGGTGCCGTGCCACTAACAAACGAGGACACAATTTGTAAATGAGATATTCCCCCATCTAGCGCGACGATGATTTATATCAAATTAAACCATTTACTAAAATCATGCAAGAGGGCTTGGAAACCGTCTCCTTCTAGCAGCTCCATCCCCCCCGCTCCTACAAAAGCAGCAATTGCGAAACGTCCTTCAGTTGCTTTGTATTGCTCTGACTTGGTTAACTGTAGATATATAGAAATTAGATTGTTATGTGTTTTCCCATTTTCTTCATTTGCTGTATGCTTTCATCTCATATCTATACGACAGACGGACCTCTAGCTGTGCTGCAACCCATATGGCCTTACAGAAGCGGTGTGTCTGTAGTCTAATTTTACACACAATATTAAAGCTATGATTGCTATATTTCTTAAACTGATTACATCAGTATAGTCATGTAGCTTTTTTTTTTTTTTTCGCTACCACTCATATCTTACCTTCAACTCCATTTAATAGTGTATATTTGTACATATTATAGCAATGCCATAAACATAACGAGGAATGGGAAGATCATACAGTACATGAATTGGCAATCAGACAAATAGGGGCAGATTGACTCAGTTCTGGTGTTACCGGATTTGAGTTATTATTTTGTCCAAAGGTTTTCAAACTGTGGTCCGGGGGATGCTACTTAGTACTAAGTGGTTTAAAAAAAAAATATTATAAATAAATAAAACATATTCTCATCAGGTTTCAACTTAAAATCAAATCAATATTTGTCCGATTTTAAAATATTATAAAATATGATTATATTTTATTTTATTATTGATTTTTCATATTTGTCTGATTAATATTTGTCAGATTTTAGTAACTTATTTTGCCTTAAGTACAATGACAATATCAGCAAGGATGCATTAAATTGAAAGTGACAATAAAGACATTTATAATGTAAATAATTTTATTTAAAATAAATGCCTTTTTTAATATTCTGTTCATCAAAGAATCCTGAAAAAAAAATATAATATATATATATATATATATATATATATATATATATATATATATATATATATATATATATATATATATATATATATATATATATATATATATATATATATATATATACGCTCCTTCTCGCTCATATCCAAGATAAATCATTAACACTCATCTCTTACATGTGTTTTATTGAACTTAATACATCTGATAAAATGCAAGCGCGGGTTACTTTTCTTGCGCACCTGAGTCCTTGTTGCTTTCACATTCACATGAATCGCAGCACAGCTCGAGCGCAATTTGCGCAACCGAACTCAGACCACCACCTTCTGGCAGTCTCGAGTTCAGTTACCATGAGCTCAGCTCACCCGGGTCCCCATGACAACTTTCTTATTAGCAATTATTCATGGGAACTGTGCCCCGTTTCGAACTAAACTGACAGTGAAAACGCCCTCACTCACATTTACATCATGACATACAGTGTAAGCAATATAACATGAGTAACGAGTGCAAAATCACACAAGCTCTGTTTTCTACCCAGAATAGCATGAGTGCAAATGCGAGACTGATCTTATACAACAGTTTAATAAAATAAGTTCATATTGTGTTCAACATAAAGTCATATTTGGAACGACATGGGGGTGAGTAAAGGGAGATAGAATTATTTTAATTCTAATTCTAATTATTTTAATTTGTTTTAACTTCCTATTTAACTACTGGCTGAGATAAATGTTAATGTGTGCTGTCTGGCCCCCCTAGTTACCGTGGTCTAGAACCGCCACTGTTACTAATATTACTGTTTTACTATATTTTTGATTAAATAATAGCAGCCATAGTAAGCATAAGAGACTTATTTTAAAATGTAATATATTTATACATCGATCAGCCATAACATTAGGACCACTGACAGGTGAAGTGAATAACACTGATTATCTCTTCTTTCACCGCACTTGTTAGTGGGTGGGATATATTAGGCAGCAAGTGAACATTTTGTCCCCAAAGGAGGAAGCAGGAAAAATGGGCAAGCGTAAGGATTTGAGCAAGTTTGACAAGGGACAAATTGTGATGGCTAGACGACTGGTTCAGATCATCTCCAAAACTGCAGCTCTTGTTGGGTGTTTCCGGTCTGCAGTGGTCAGTATCTATCAAAAGTTGTCTAAGGAAGGAACAGTGGTGAACCGGCGACAGGGTCATGGGCGGCCAAGGCTCATTGATGCACGTGGGGAGCGAAGGCTGGCCCATGTGGTCCGATCAAACTGACAAACTACTGTAGCTCAAATTGTTCAAGAAGTTAATGCTGGTTCTGATAGAAAGGTGTCAGAATACACAGTGCATCGCAGTTTGTTGCGTATGGAGCTTCACATCCGCAGACCAGTCAGGGTGCCCATGCTGACCCCTGTCCATTGTCGAAAGCGGCAACAGTGGGCAGGTAAGCATCAGAACTGGACCGCGGAGAACTGGAAGAAGGTAGTTGTGTTTAGTGCCTTTATATTTTAGGTAAGAAATTCTTTGCTGGAGGACCACATTTGCGCCATTGGCATCAAAATGTTTGAAATTTGTAATTCATTCACAGTTAATTCACCTGTGGCGTTATTGCTTGCATCAAAAACTTCTCATAAATAGAAAGGAGCACACTGGTCTGGATAAATCTCCTTTATCTCATTCCCTCTGAGCTTTTCATCTCCGTTCCATTGATTCATAGGATGTTCATTAGGCTTGATAACACCTTACTATTTGCCTTAGCCTTCATTGTGTTGTATTGTTACTAAAAAGAAGTGTAATGAGAAAACAGTTGATGAGCCAGGCATCCTCTCTTTTGCCTGCAGGAGACCTCAAGGCACCAATGGAAGTGCTAACTTAAGATAAACCTAACACTGCAATGTGAGGTATAGATAACAAGGTTAACCTAGAGCAAAATGGCTTATCTTTGAGAAAACACACCTGTAGTAAGCGGTGAAATGTTTATGGCACTGCTACAAGTACATTTAGGGTTGAGAGTAGCATTGGAAACAGGCCCATGGCCAGAATACAATAAATAAATGATTTGAAGTTGAGGGAGAAGCATGCTGCGTCTCTGATGTGGTTCTTCAGTTTGAAACAGTGACGTCTTGTCAGCGAGGTGAGATATTCGCCGTTCGCTGGACACCTCAGGTATCTGTGCTGAATACACAACACAGTCGTTTTGGAGATGGGGTTTGTATCGGGAAATGTTTTCCATTAAAGCCACAAATGTTCATTCGCCGTGGTGACATTAAACAAAGTGGGAATTTTGTGCAAAAGTGCTTTGGATATCACAGAATACTCCACACTCACAGCATTGTTCCTGGTGTCGCCAAAGTCTGCACACAGTGAGAATCCGTGATTACTCCGCACGCTCCAGGGCTGGAGAAGAATAGCGTGGCAGGGGAGAGAATATGAACCTTGTCGGCTGTTATGTGTTTAATTGACTGCCATCACCAGAGGATGAAATAATCAAAGCTAAATATAAAAGGATATCACCTCGTCCCTGTCAGCCGCCACTCTGCTACACATTTTGCAGTGTTCGATATCCCACAAAAGCAACTCTTGAAGAAAGCGGCATTGATTTCATAGGTCCTGTTCCATCCTCGTGCCCTTGTGCCTAGTGCTTGACCCACTTATTTTCTCATCTTTCCTGGCTGCCTCATGAGGGTTATGCTTGCCTACTGCTTTTCCCATTACAAAGTGGACGCCTGCCAAGTATCCCGTACAGCCTCTCTCCGAATGAGTTAGGTGATACCAGCTCAGTTAGTCAACATCATAAATCACCAGACAAATTGACATATGTGCCACAGGAGAGCCGATACTTAAAGGAGGCTGAAGACCACACGCAGCTACAGAACCTCACGATCATCACGGCGGCGAATAAATATTGACAAAGCATTAAGTTAAGATATAGCATCAAGCATGGCATTTAGCCCATCTCAAGTGGATTGCGCTTAAATACATTAGGTGTGCAAGTGCCGCCTTTTCTAATACTTCTGGGTATTCTAGGCTTCTTGCTGCAGTGATGCAGGGCTTCCAACCCCTCCTCTTCTTTAACTATGTCCTAATTTACACTTCAGAATTATTCATGCACCACTCTGGGTAAGATTCGCTTGCTTTCTCTTTCCAATAAAACAAAACACAAAAGGTGACTCTTAATCGTCTAGAAATGGCTCATTACCTGTCTGCCAATAAATGCAATTCTCTGGGCTTGAACTACCCAATTTCCCATCATGTGAAGATACTTTGAAATAGTACAAGATTTCGTCCAGAGCGCAATAACGCACCCAAATATACTGTTCATTTATAGGCTTGTTACATGGTTATGACTTACAGTGCTGTGCAATGAAAACACTAGTAACATGACACTGGATTACAAAACATAACCCCCAAACCGGGACCGAAAAATCGGTTTATTAAATAGTTTAGCAAAACATATCTCCCTCGTTCATTTGATTTGGTTATCTCTTCAAGAGTTTAAGATATGATGCTAAGTCCCTTTAAAGGCTGCAGATGAATTTGCAAAAGGACCAATGGGTGGCTTGAGGCAGGAGAGATGTCTTTATATATTCCTTGATTATCTTCTAAGCTGTGTCCTTTCAGGGCTTTCAAGAGGATGGGTATGACTGGCACAGAGGAGACATGGGTTTTCATATCTCTTTTCATTGTGAAAGCAAAAAGGTCTCTTAAAAGCAGCTTAGAATTGTAAATGCAAACATCTCAGCAAGTAACGTACGTGATTAAACTGTCTTGCATTGGTATGCAAATAAGACTGTCAGTCAATTAAAAAAAAATTAATCAGAGTCATTACTTTATTATAATACGTGGTTTAATTAATCATATTAATCACAGTTAATTGCATCTATCAGTATTTGCGGAGGAAAACCCCCCAAATAAAGATGTTTTCATTTATTCATTGTTGTGGCAGATGAGTCAGTCATTCAATAGATATTACAAGAATGGCTTTATTTTTTATTATTATAAACTTAAAAAGTTTGAGCTCAGTAAGATGTTTGTTATTATTTAGTTTTAATTCTGCAAGGATTGAAAAAAAATAATGCTGTTCTTTTGAATCTTACATATATATATATATATATATATATATAAAAATATATATATATATATATATATATATATATATATATTCTATGGAAGCTTGTTTCCCGCCACAGAACAGAAAATAAAAGTTTCAAGCAATTGCAAGAAATAAGACAGAATTGTGAGTTTATCAATTCTCACTTTACAACTTGCAGTAGCGGGTTTATATCACGCAATTCAGACTTTATAACTCACAATTGCCAGTTTATATCTTGCAATTTTGAGAAGAAAAAAAGTCAAAATTGTGAAATATGAGATAAAAAGCAATTGCCCTTTTTTATTCAGTGGGGGAAACAAACTTCTATAGTTTATAACGCTGATAATAATAAGAAATGTCTCTTCAGCAGCAAATCAGCATATCAGAATGATTTTGAAGGATCGTGTGACACTGAAGAAGACTCAGCTTTGGTCTTTGATTTTAAAATGTATTCAAAGAAATTCTAATATTTCAGAGTATAATATTTGTTTTTATTAAAGCCTTAGTGAGCATAAGATACTTCTTTCAAAATACTTAAAACACTTACTGACCTGGTAAAATACCAAAGGAATTTAAAATATGAAATCTCTGAAAAAAGGCACCAGTGTAAGTAAAACGTTAATGGGTTACAGAACAATTAGCTGTCACCTGTCTAGAAAATTAAGACAAAGTATAATTAATTGTCTCCATAAGCAACAACACCAATAATTCATTGAAACCAGCAGTTACAGAGAGAGTAACTGATTTGTTCTGTATCGCTTCCATGGATAAGTCAATGCAGGGGTGTAATAGGGCAGGAGTATAGGATAATTGTTGTCTGAATGTACGCCTCCCTTGAGTACAGCACAGAAAAACACTCTTTTTTGCCTTCGCACAGTGATCACGATGCTTTTCATCCACACAATATCAAAACATGTTTAAAGGCTCATATTCTGAAGAGGCCATTTGCAAAGAGGTAATATACATATATGAATATAATAATCAACTTTAGGAAACATTCTCAAACTCTACTCAAAGTGTGTGTAGCAATCTTAAAAGTGATGATTCTTTGTATGGTGCTTGTGAAATCCTTTCTCTGTGATCTATTCATTGCAATGGGATTTGCATTTGGATTTGAGCAGGATTTCAGTAAAGAGTATGATCACTCGCTTTGCTGGTTAAATGTTTAAAGAAGACATGCAATTTGAGTTGGCGCCGAGCTCATCAATATGAAATTGGTGCAGAGCTGAGAGGAAAAAAAAATAGAATGAGACAGCCTGACACACCTCCTTTCCAAATCCAGACTCAATCCATTTTCTGAATCCTCCACCTGTCAAGATTAGAAATTGTATGGAGACAAAACTTCTTACATGGATTTTGGCTTGCCTTTGAACATGACGTCTAGAGACAGGGGAAAAATAAGAGTTCATCCGTGCTGTGATGTCATGCTTCCTATTTTAATTCCACTCGGCATATGGACATAATGAAAAGGTCACCAGAAAGTGGCAGCCAAGCATGAGTTTTTTGTAATAAACATGAATCAGTGTGGGCCTGTTGTGATACTGAAGGGGTTAAAGGTAATGGTTTTGTGTGATTTTGCTAATTACTTTATATTCTATTTGCATGCTTTAGAAATGTGATCTTTTTGCATAGATATGAGGATAGCTGTTCAAAGAAATCTATTTCGATCTCTGTCGTGTCCAGTAAAATTAGCATTCTAAGATGTGGGTCTCAGCTATATTAGTATGGATACATTGCATCTGCACTTATAAAAGACAATTTGTTCTGAATTGAAAGTTGATATCACTCACAGTCCCACAAAATCAGATGAAAATGCAGTCAGCGTTCATTTTTTGGCATATAGGGAAGCATATTTTCCTATTCCCTATGGAGTTCTGCATATAAATTAGTTAGTCTACACTGTTACAATACGTATTTTTATATATTGATGGAATATATATTACCACGGCCGTTCGGTTTAGGTAAAAATGATACAAATGCCTAGCTTGGAGAAATAGATGGCTATGACACATTGATCCATTTCATTTTAGTTGCTTTTCATGCATTTTTTCCCCCCCAGGAAAACACACACTTAACTTTGGTGGTTAAGATTTGTAGATGCCGTTCCTCGCAAGAAATTTGAGTCGCTGCAAATTATGGCGCACAACCGTCTGAGGGTTGAACCTCGTGCATAATTCTTGTCAAATGCTAATGACCACCTGATAGTTAAAAAAGGTTATAAAAGAAATGGCACAGTAAAAAAAGCCGTACACTATACTGTCATTTTATATCAGCGTTATGTGTCATTGTAGTTTTGATGCCATCAATCACTGATTAGTTATAGTTCTGGTTGAGCACAGCAGGGCTAGCACAAATCAAATGTCAGCACTCGCTAGTAATTTCTAAAGACTGTCAAAGGCCAGCGCAGTCTCATCGAGTCCTACGGGAGATAAAAGGCATATGGCAGTGGATGGAGACGAGACATCCGTTGTGTTGACAGATTTCATCACAAGTGACTTTAGCACACCTACAAGGCGCTCGTATCGGGCCATCGTGCCCTCTGTGAACAATGAGAGTGATGAATCTGCCGTTATGGGCTTTCATGATGCCACAGAGGCCAATCCATGGGAACAGCCGTTAAAATAACACACCACATGACTGGGCCTTTTTAACAAGCTCAGAGACACGAGTTCAGAGTGGGGTTGTGTGGAACGAGGGTCCCAGTTACGCATTTGTGTCTAAAAACCATACGTCCTGCTGCTCCCTGCTGACCTCCACCATCAGAGTAGTTCATCCATCGCAGTGTGCCGGTCCAACACAAAATGATCTTAAGGTTAGAGCTTTCATTTTTAATTATTTATTCTTTATTATTATCTTTTTCCACCAATGCTTTCCCTCAAGGCATTTGAGTGTGTGTGTGTGTGTGTGTGTGTGTGTGTGTGTGTGTGTGTGTGTGTGGTCATCAATTAAGGATTTCAAAGTCAAAAACAGGTCATAACTGCAAAAGTTGTTAATCAGTATTTGTGTCTTGTTTTCGTGTAAAATCCAAGCATCCTTAAAACAAGATAAGTTTACTTAAGAAGCACAGTTATGTAAGATAATAAGACTTGTTGAATATATTTTGCTGAAGGCTGAACTTTTTTTTTTTACTTTTTCGTGTTTTAGACAAGAACAAAGTCTTTTTTTTCCAAAAGAGTAAGAACAATAAACTTAATTAAATCAAATCTCAATAATGTAAGCGTACTGTATGTACCCAAATTAGCATTTTTTTTCTCTTGTTTTAAGCCAACACCACACTAAACATTTAATTTATTCTAAAAAACGATTAAGAATAATACGAGCAAAAATAATCAATCAAATCTTAACAACTTAAGCATTGCTGCTTCTCAGGTTACTTTATTTATGATTAATATTCTAATAAATATTCATAATTACATGCAACTAACCCTAAACCAAACCCTAATCCTACCCTAACTCTATAGTAATTACATGTAATTAATGACTACTACTCAGTACTTACACTGTAACAATGCGTAACCCTTTATTTGAAGGTGTCTATGTTACAGTGTAATTATGCGTGTTATATTAATTAACTACATGTACTAACTATACGGTTAGGTTAGGTTTAAGGTTTGGTTTAGGTTAGTTGCATGTAAATATGCATAACTTATTAATATAATAACTACATGTAATATGTGTACCAAGGGCATTGTTAAAAAAAAGGGGGAAAAAAGTTCCCAGAAAACTATATTTTGCACTGAATGTTTGTACGGTTTTGCTGATATTCCCATTATAGATGTCATTGTCCAAGTCTTTGTCTTTTCTACTCAAAGGACTGAAATGGAAGGTCCAATATAATCAAATCACAGAAAGCTCTGTATTCAGATGCACAATGCCCGAGCAGAAATATGGTGCCGCATTGTTCGTCTATTGGCATCAGCTGATGAGCTAATCTCTTTGAAGCCATTCTCCTTTCATCACAGGCAGCCAAAATGAAGACAGCCAAATTCACACCAAACTTACAATTGTAGAAGCCAGTAGTTTAAAAAATCAATTAATTAAAGGTATACACTGAGGAGCTGAGAAATAACTGGAAGGACCCATGGGGCATCGGCATTTGTAAGTATTAATGGCGCCGTTGTGTAAGACAGCCCACAATTTTTCTTTGAAAATAAGGAGCAGATTCTTTGCTTTATAAGTTTCCACTTTTGTTCTTTGTCGCCTTCATCTTCTTTTCTGCTTCTGTTTAACAAGCTCAACAGCAATAATAATGTATGTTGTTTTAGAACAAAGCATTATTTTCGAGCCATCATTATAAACCGACATACAAACCATCATTATTAATTCATCCATGGACACAAACGTCTCCAAACAGCCTTTTTGCACAGCAATTTACCTCAAATCAGAGGAGTTTTCAGAAAATTGTCCAGGTAGATTGAGCATAGCTTTAAAAGCCTATCAAGAAAATTGCTGGGCTTGTTCACTGACCTTAGCTGTTCTGTACCGCAACCAAGTTTTGACTGTTACTTGGCGTGCATGCGCGTGCTCTGATCCTTGCCTTTAATAATGTTCTCCAGCACACCTACACTTGTTGGGCTTAAGCAGGCTTTCCACAAAGCCATCCTGACATGATTGATTGGAGTATAACCTGCCAAACGCATGGCTTTGATAGCTGTGATGTCAGTGATGTATTGCTGCATTATCTGATTGCATCACCCAGCTGAACTGAAACAATGCATTCGGTTCGGCCCTGAAGAATGTGCTGCGAATGCATTAGGGTGTTGATTTGGCCATTTAAAATGGAAAAAAAGAAAAATGAAAACTAAACCATTGAATGAGGCTGGCTAGGGTTTTTTTCTTTTCTATGTGCAATACAGGGATACAAAAGATAATTTGATTTATTATTAATTCTGAATTATCAATAATATTTTCCTGATATTTTATATAATATCCAATAAAAAATAAATTGTAGTACAATTACAACATACAGTAAATGCCAATAACACATTGAGTCTATCTTAAAGGCACAATGTGTAAGATTTCTGTATTCAAATATCCAAAAACACTTTTAATATCAAAACAATGTTATATATTTTGTTGACTTGTGTACTTACATTATCTCAAATGTTTCAAAGAATGTTTAAATCCAAAGAAATAAGCCATTTTAAGCAGGACATTCTGCCTCCTTATTTTAGGGAGGGGTCCTTAGCAATGGGATCATCATATATGGTGAACACAAACGTTGAGATCCTCTGATGTAGCCACTGTTTTGCCTGGTAAATCAGGTTTACTGCAGCAACTTTAATGCTGATAATAAGCACGTCAATGTCACAGACAATGTGACCTTATTTGAAAATAATTCTTGTTTCATAATAAATATTAAATGAGTACTATCATCTTCTCTGTATAGCAGTACAATATTTCTTGCAAACCTTTTCAGATTCAAAAATGTGGCTCCAAGTGAAACATTAAAAAAAAAAAAAAATATATATATATATATATATATATATATATATATATATATATATATATATATATATATATATATATATATATATATATATATAAATAAAAAATAAAAAAACTCAGAACCAGCAGGCTGTTGTCCAGCTGGGTGAACGTGATTTAACAAGTACAACAAGTTCCTTAATCAACATATTTTGTTGATTCTGTAACAACATTTCTTTGAATGAAAAGGCACACTGTCATTTTCGTGGCTTACCTTATTGCATATGCATTTGTACTTTCCCTTTCAGATGCACAATTAATGAGAGGAGAGTTTTTAAATCATGCAAGGGGATTTACTAAGGTTTGCGCTCTTCAATTTACCGCCCAAAAAAGCATGTCTTGCATTGCATTAGATTGCATTGGTCATTATGGAAATGATGAAGGGGCGGCAGTGGCTCAGTGGTTCATGTAGATTGTCTACAAACCGGAAGGTTAGCGGTTCGATCCCCGGTTCCACCTGACCAAGTGTCGAGGTGTCCATGAGCAAGACACCTAACCCCAGCTGCTCCCGACGAGCTGGATGGCGCCTTGCATGGCAGACACTGCCGTCGGTGTATAAGTGAATGGGTGAATGTGAGGCAATATGTAAAGCGCTTTGGATGGCCATGGGTCTGTTAAAAGCGCTATATAAATGCAGTCCATTTACCATTTAATTTGTGCTACGTCAGTAGATCAGGCGCAGAACTTTCCACTCTCATAGTCATCTTTTTGGAATTCACGCTCATTTGACAGGAATGTTGTTCCAGGATCAACAAAATATGTTGATGCAGAGACATGTCTTTCTTGGAAAAATCACAGTGACCCGTCTGGTGGCCACAGGCAGTTAGAAGATTATATATGAGTATTGGTGTCCATCTTTCATGCAAATACAAGCAACCTCCCAATACGTGCTCTTCCGTCTACTTTCTTTTCTCTGCTAATGTAGGTTAATCACACATAATTGCCCCAACTGTGCTGTTTAACAAATAAAAATCTTAACACATCTCATTGGTTTTATTCATATATTACTAAAATAATAAGTTATTAACTGAAGATTATGTTTTCACTTAAAAACAGTGTTTCTCAGTGATTGCATTAGGGCTTTCGGAGTTGACTGTTGTCATTCACACACTAATTACAGTACTTGTGCGAATTCTTAATAACTAAAAATTACAGTGCGCGCCTCTCAGCATCTGGGGGGGTTTCCAAGTTTAAGCGCTTTGTCCGTTGTCAGCAAATTTACTGGGAATGTTGTTTTGTGTAGAGAAATAAATGTTGACCGAAGTGCGTCCATTCCAGCCTGTTAAAATATCTGATTGATTGAAGTATTCAGAAGAGACTGCAGAAACATGGATTTTTCCTTTTGTTACGCTTGTGTTATCTCCCAAAGCAATTGCAGCTCTTCAGATTGGACTTTCCATGATGATATCTAGTCATGACTAAGACTAATGGATGGCTATTTATCCATTAAAATGAAGAATAAATTGACAGACAGACAAATAAATGCAATTTTACATCACTTCAAGCTGCCTGTCTGTGTCGGAAAGACTCTTTTCCATCTTTTCGGAAGTCTTGAGTGTTTAATTGTCTTGTTTGGGAATGCATGCCATTCTGCCCGCGTCTGTTTCTGATATTAATGGAGGAAGCCCGCGTCGTGCCTGCCTCCACCCTCAGCTTGTTTTATGAAGCCACAGGCCATTTCAAGGGCTCTGATTTCTGTGGATTTTATTTGCCTCATCCTGCATGAAAATAGAAGGCAACTGCAGACGCACGCAGAGAGAAGATTCAGGTGCACATGTCACGCAGCAGCGAAACAATGTTCGAAAGCGTGTTAAAAGGGAACTTTTTCCGGTTGTTGATATATCATTATGTATTTGAGAGGGACTAAAATAACGTGCCCACAGTGTAACAGTGACAGGGTATGTCAGACACCTAATTATTTTAACCATGTTCCCCCAAGGTTGTGTTTACTAAGCCTAGGGTAAATGATCGTGGTTGGCTTGACATTATGTTTATTTCATTATCAATGATATTATGATAGTCTCACCCCATTATTCTGTCTAGGCTTTTTGCAATTGATTCGGATGGTTATTTTACTGCACTTTTGACATATTAAGCTGTAATGGGAGGAAAACTCACAATAGCATGTCCAGTTATTTTTTGTCTGTGGCAGCGAAGGTCATATATTCATCCAAATATGAGGCCTTTTGGTCATTTCTTGGGGTCATTTTTAATTCTTTATCATTTCTTACTCGTTAAATGTCACTGCCCGTCTTTTACATGCATAAAAAAAACAAAAAAACATCTGACTTGTCAGTCTGTATTTGTGAACAACATTAAGTCTGTCTTTTTTTTTTTCTTCAGAGAACAGAAAACAGGTGCATACCTCACGCATCATCAAAAACCAAGCAGAAGCAACACTCAGCTGCAGTCTACTGATGTATATTTAGCTGTCGTTTTAAGCGCACCACAAAGTTGCGCTCTTTATATGTTTCTTGACCCCAAATCATTGATAATTTTTGCTCTCATCGTCACTTGCCTCTGTTTATGATGATGTGAGATGGTTTATGATGATGTGAGATGATTTCTTCACAGAATACATAAGAGTCTAGTTTTGTCACAAAAGCCCACACGCCTTCCGAAGCCGTCGTTGTAGTTTGCTGTGATTCGTCGTGCCGTAGCTGTGATTATTCCGGAGTGAAGCGATTCCAATGAAGGATAGAGAGACCGAGCGCAAATGCAACATTATGGTGTAGAACAAAAACCAGGAAGCGACTTTATCAATTGAAATCAATCAAGTGTGCTGCAGGCGAAACTGTAGTCTGGATGTTGTTTAGCACAAGTGATTTCTACTTCTGCTTAGATTATTTTCCTCTGACTATTTTGTCATGTTATTACTTGGCCTATTGCTGTATTACCTCTACAGGAGAACACCACGGCACATCATTTTTATACATCCAATTCAAGTGAGCTTCAAACAATGACAAATCCTTCCCAAAATTAGGTCTGAGGTGAAGCGGAATACCTGGAGACAGTGAGTCATAGGTGAGATAAATCTCTCTGCCAATAGACTATAGGGAGTGATGACTTCCTGTCTTTTTGTCTGGAGGTTAGCATCAGGATATCTGATCCTTGCCATTTCTTTCTTTCTTTCTTTCTTTCTTTCTTTCTTTCTTTCTTTCTTTCTTTCTTTCTTTCTTTCTTTCTTTCTTTCTTTCTTTCTTTCTTTCTTTCTTTCTTTCTTTCTTTCTTTCTTTCTTTCTTTCTTTCTTTCTTCCGTGTGAAGCTTGTTGTCTTTTCAGCAGTCTAATGGTATCCTGATTGGTATCTGTTTCACAGCAAATGTTTCATTCCTACAAATGCCCTGCTATTTTCTCAATTGGTGCAATTAATCTTGTCCAAACATTGCAGAGTTTCTGTCATCTGACACTCTTAGCCGGGCGCGACCAATGTCAGCTTTCATTACATTTTTGAAGGTTTTAAGGATCCCTCAGGGTGTCGATTTACCATTTTCGGAAAATGCAGCATTTTTTTTTTTTTGCTGGAGTGGGCGATATCACTTGTTTTGCTTTTGATCCAAGACCAAGACCTCTGTTAAATGGAAGGTTTCTGTGATTTCTGCTGATAAAATTAGTAAGTATAGTCAACTAGCATTCTGTCATGGTTGACATTAAAGGGTTAGTTCACCCAAACATGAAAATTCTATCATTAATTCCTCACCCTCATGTCGTTCCAAACCTGTGAGACCTTTGTTCATCTTCAGAACACAGATGAAGATACTTCTGATAAAATCCAGGAGCTATAGACAGCTATTTAATTAACACTTTCAAGGCCCAGAAAGGTATACGACATTGATAAAATAGTCCATGTGACTCCAGTGGTCCAAGCTTAATTTTATGAAGTGACAAGAATACTTTTTGTGGGGTCAGAGAGCTCTCGGATTTCATCAGAAATATCTTAATTTGTGTTCTGAAGATGAATGAAGGTCTTACAGGTTTGGAACGCCATGACGGTGAGTAATTAATGACAGAATTGTATTTCTCGGGTGAACTAACCCTTTAAACCACAAATTATCAGACTCATTTTCTTTATTAACAAAACTGATCATTTAGTAACAACAATTATAGTGTGCATACAGTTATAGAACTACTGTTTATTTAAAATTATGAGAGCACAAAACAACACAAAAGCACATATTGTCTTCACAATTAGTTGAAGTGAAATAACACCAGATGATGATGATGATTACTCTGTCATTACCTGCAAGAACAGATCTCTCTGTTTGAACGTGTGCTGCTGCTATCTCTTTTGATGAGCAGAAAGATAAATGCTTTATATCACACACACACACACTTTTTTCTTCAAAGCTTAGAGTATACAATAAAGGGCTTTTACAGATTCAATAAAAAAATTTAATTATAATAATTAATAAAGCATTTGTGGCACAATGCATTTGTCGTAAAATGTTGATTATTACAGCAAATAATTTGATAACACTTTAGAATAACGGTCTGTCATTATATACAGGAAGTAATGCAGGACTATAATGAGTACTATATTAACGCTTCAGCTACTACTATTAACTAATATAGAAACAAGCTTAACTAATCAGTAAGTATTATCAAACTTATGACATAGTTCCTTGTTAAGTAATCAATAATTACTTAATGAGATTAGCCTCATTGGTAACTGTTAACTAACTGACAAATTGTAAAGAACATTAGACATAATCAATCATCTTTTTTACTCTGAATATAGTCATAATACATTACTATAGTATATGACTATAGTCATAATAAATTATTAAAAAAGGTAAGTGTTACCTAGTCACTATGCATGAACTACTAGTGAACTGGACCATTATTTTAAAGTGAAAAGCTTTTTTTTTTCACTTTAAAATAATTGTCCAGATCACTAGTTGCTGCATAGTGACTAGGTAACACTTGAGTAATTTGTGATGCATTTTATGACCCAGTTGAGAGTAAAAAAGACAGTTTCTCACATCACAAACATGTTAATGTTGTGATTAGTAATTAATTAGTAATTCTTTATAATTTGTCTAGTTATAAGTTCTTAGTGATGCCAATATTCTTCAGTAATTATTGATTACCTAATAAGGAATCTAAATCTTAAATTCCACAATACTTACTGATTAGTTAAGCTTGTTTCTATATTAGTTAATAGTAGTAGCTGAAGTGTTAATGTAGTGATACTCATTAGTCCTGCATTACTTCCTGCAAAGAATCATTTTACTATAGCTAAAACGTAGCTTTTCGACAATAAGAAATGTTTCTTAAGTAAAATCGTCATATTAGAATGATTTCTGAAAGATCACTAAAGACTGGAGTAATGATGCTGAAAATGCTGCTTTGCCTTCACAGGGAATACAATAGGAATAAACCATAATTTTACATTGCAATTCACAAAATTACTGTTTTATGTTTTTGTTTTGTTTTTTGATAAATTACTGTAATTTATCAAAGTAATTCAGCCTTGTTGAACAGAAGAGTCTTTTTCAAAAAAATGAAAAAATCTTATCTTAATTAAGCAGAAACTTAGTGTGTACATGTGTAACATGAGGTTATTCTGATAGAATTGGGTATTAAACTTGATTGTCTAAAGTTAGGTCCAATATTGGCAGTATTGTTATTTTAAGGTCAGTCCATCCATTGCTATTTTTTATGAGTACAGTGTGTGTGTGTGTGTGTGTGTGTGTGTGTGTGTGTGTGTGTGTGTGTGTGTGTGTGTGTGTGTGTGTGTGTGTGTGTGTGTGTGTGTGTGTGTGTGTGTGTGTGTGTGTGTGTGTGTGTGTGTGTGTGCGTGTGCGTGTGCGTGTGTGTGTGTGTGCGTGTGTTCACGTGAGCGTGTGCCTAAGCATGTGTTTTGGAACTTCCAGGTTGAGGTCTGTCTTTCTCACCTTAGGAGAGGGAAAACTTCAGCAGATGGCCAGCCTTTAGGGTCCATAGCACATTGTCACCACTGAATTACAGTCCAGGGGGAGATGAGATGCCTGATAACCTCCATCCCATGGTTCCATCTGCTGAATCCTAAGCAAGGACACTGAACTCTAGAATGCAAACAGTATTTCAGGATTGTGATGAGAAATTATTCATCCACTATAGCAGAATCCCATCGCTGGGTTTGTCTTGTACAGTATATTTCCGGACCGTTGCCCAAAATATGCTTCATTGTGTTTACATGTCCATACATGTATTTCCGTGTACAATTTGGGTTTTATGAGTTCATGTGCGTGCGCGCCCATGTGTGTGTGTTTGTGTGTGTGTCTGTGCGCAGTAGAGAGCTCCGATTCCTTCTCACTGCCAGATTGCTTTATACAATAGTACATTCTCAATGCAACAAGCACACTGATGAAGCTCACTCATTCCCCTGAACGCTGTTTGAGAGAACAAAAGCAAAGGCTTGAATGGAGAGTGATCATTACTGCTCTCAGTTGTTCATCCTCACTAAAAATAGGAATTTGTGACTCCTCACACAAGCTTTCAATTCTCCTCACATGAATGACCCAAATACAATAGACGTAAAACCCTTGTAATACACATTGCAAGAAGATGCAAAACAGACTATTGTCTTTATTTGGGAAAGAGGGTTTTTTTTTTTTTTTCTTGCCATGTACGTTTACCGTCAAAACATGAAAGCATCACAATAGAGCATCTAATTCTGATTGTTTTGCTTCAAAGCTGCTCTTGTGCGTGAATGGTGAGGAAAGATGGCGTATCTAATTGCAGACACTGCTCGCCTCTGTACTCGGGTATAATTTTGCACTGCCTCTGTTTGTCCTCACAGTCACTGAATCCCTTATAAAGACAATTAATTGTGTCAAAGTAGTCGATGCACAAAGCACATGTACTTATACTGAGAAGGTGTAATTATAAGGCAGCATTTCCTATTTGTTGTGGTCCTTTGTCTTATAGAGGCATACAGGAGCTGTGTGTCTGAAGGAAGATGTATGCAGAATTGTGTCTGCAACATCCAAACAATGCCAGCAGAGCTACACTTTCCTTTTCTAAATGGGGGCATCATTTCATAGCGTAGATAGTACACATGCTCATGACGCATATAGAGCTGTTGAGGTTTGAATCTTTCCATTTACATTCTGTCTTGTTTCCCATTTACCTAATTCCGCAAACTTTCTTACCTGAACGCTTGTATATACAATATATGTATGCATTCGAGCAGTATTTATATTTTATATAACAATTGTAATGCTTAATATTTAATTGAAATGGAAATCTTTTGTAACATTATAATTTTTTTTAAATATACATTATCACTTCAATATAATATATCCTCGCTGAATAAAAGCAGTAATTTCTCAACAACAACAACAAAAAAATCTATGACCCTATAATTTAAACAGTACCGCGTCTATGGTCCATCTTTATATTAGGTAGCCTTAACTACTTTGTACTTAAATAAAAAAATAAGTACAATGTACTTGTTTGGTTCATAATGTATTGCAAAACACTTTTGCTGATATTGAGGTGGGATACGGGTAAAGTTAGAGACAGGTGTGGTGGGATGGGTAAGTTTAAGGGTAGGGTTAGGTGTAAGGGAAGGGTAAACAGTGTAATTATAAATGTAATTACAGAAATTAATTACAGATATAATTACATGCAGTTTTTTTTTTATCTAAGTACAATGTAAAAACATGTATGTATACAATAAGTGCATTGCGGTCTGCAGTGGTCAGTATCTTTCAAAAGTGGTCTAAGGAAGGATAAGTGGTGAACCAACGACAGGGTCATTGATGCACTTAGGGAGCGAAGGCTGGCCCGTGTGGTCCAAACAAACAGGCGAGCTCTAATTGCTCTATAAGTTAATGCTGGTTTTGATAGAAAGGTGTCAGAATACACAGAGCATCACAGTTTGTTGCGTATGGAGCTGCATAGCCGCAGACCAGTCAGGGTGCCCATGCTGACCCCTGTCCACCACTGAAATCGGCAAAAGTGGGCACGTTAGCATCAGAACTGGACAACGGAGCAATGGAAGAAGGTGGCCTGGTCTGATGAACCACGTTTTCTTTTACATCATGTGGATGGCCGGTTGCGTGTGCGTCCTGGGAAACACATGGCAGCAGGATGCACTATGGGAAGAAGGCAAGCCGGTGGAGGCAGTGTGATGCTTTGGGCTAAGTTGCTGCTGGGAAAACTTGGGTCCTGCCATCCTTGTGGATGTTACTTTGACACGTACCACCTACCTAAGCATTGTTGCTGACCGTGTACACCCTTTCATTGAAACATATTTAAATCATTTAGCACAGCATCTTTTCTATTATCATTTGGCTAGGATTACATTATATGATCATGCTCTTTTAAACCATTTAAGCGCGACAAGACAAAAGAGAATGCACTGTCTGTGAATGTCCTGTCTATGTGACATGCACACGACACACAGAAAGATACACGGGAGTATCATTCACACAGACCGCGCAGCAGAATCAATTTCTCTTTAACGCTTGAACAGACAATAACACACAGAATTGCCAAAATACCAGTTTGTTGAGTATGCATAAGTCTTAAATGAGCTAAATAGTATGAGATGCTAATAATAATTATATATATATATATATATATATATATATATATATATATATATATATATATATATATATATATATATATATATATATATGTGTGTGTGTGTGTGTCAAGACTTAAAGGTGTACAAAAATATTCATATTATTTCATATTGATATTTTTAGGGGTGGGGAATGTGAACTCTGCTCCCACGCTCGCTGAAGACCGAAACCAGGCGAAACCTCTCCTGAAATAACAGCTGTTTCCACTTACATAATGGCAGCAAGATGTCACTTCATATTCTGGCTGGCGAAGCTGTCACAAGCCATTAATCCAGGTCCATCCATGGGCCACGCTGTCACATTCAGCACTAGAGCGTGGTGGAGCCGGCCCGCAGTGATCGGGGGAGAAACAAACAGACCTGTGTAGTGTAACCTACACAGCACTTTAAATGGATGTCTTACAACCTCACAGCTTTATGCCACCTTTTTCACCTGTCACAGGAGAACCTGTCCTCCCCATTATTGGATGGCACTCTTATCCATCTCACAGACCATGTGACTGATGACATGTTTTCGGGCACATCCACATAATTTATGCATTGTCACATGTGAAATAGCACGCAATTATCAGGTAATTACTTTTTAAACGGGGATAGTGATGTGTTATTTCACTGCCACGTGTAAATTAACATCTGTGGGGCATACGACATGTTTTCAGGAATCATTCTTGATTGTATTATTTTAAAGGATGCCTATGGAGTTCTATATTCAGTTCTCAAAGATACAACGTTCCCTCTGTCGCTACATCATGAAAAAGCAGGTTGATTTTGCTCAAAGCAGTGCCTTTAGTAATCATTCAAGGAATTGCATCTTCTATTTAGGGATTTCATATGCCCTCTACTGGCCAACAAGAGGATGATGGATGCAGAGAGAGAGAGAGAGAGAGGAATGTGAACAAACTTAAAACATCATGGATAACTATTCAATGCAGGACCGATCACCCTTATGTGACTGTGACACAGATTAGTTGTGTGATCATTTTTCACAGGCCACATAATAAAGAATGATCTTTAGTTTACTGTACATCAAGTACATGTTTTCTTATCGATCAAAAGCTTTCGGTTTCATCTGAATGCAGAGAGCAGACCGTATTCTCTCCGCTTTCCCCATTTCTCTAAAGCCCCGCAGATACAAAATCTTACATTAACACGAGACCACTGGAGTCTGCCTTCCCCTCTCCAGCAATGAATACTTCATGCAATTGGGACCCTATTACCGCATAAAACACACTGGCTTGTCAATGCGTTTGAAACTTGCCGAGATCTAGAGTTCTTTAGAGTGTGTTGAAAGGTCAAAGGATGTGATGAGGCACTGCTGGATGCATTGGGCTGGAGCATCAGATGTGTTGAGCAGCATCAATGTGTTAACAGTTTGAGGCTTTTCTTGGATGTGCAAAATGATCCCTTACAATGTGCCAGCTGTTCTGAGCAGAGGAGATGTCTTACTGTAATGGGGGAATATTGCATTAGTTATCATGGATCTGGGGAAGAAAATTCAGTAGACAAAACCTCCTGCATCTGTTCCAGTGTGTAGGTTATTTCTTGACACTTCGTTACCGATATTCAGCTTTGGTAGGGAGAGGTGCTTCCTTTTTGTTCCCTGTGTGTTGTAATATTTCTTTCCTACAGTAATCAAATATTAATGTTGAGAGAATCAAAAATGCCAACGGAAGAAGAGATACTCCTGGCCTGTGCTCGTGTATGCTATAAGAAGATTTTTTTTCAGCAAGTTTATTAGAAATATTTCCTTGTGCGTTTGCCTCAGGGGAAAATTCACAGAGAATGAATCGTGCCTGATGACGTCATTTATTCGCACGCGCTATTTACGTTGTTCTAGCACATCGTTCACTAAAGGAAATATGGTCAGGTGCATATTTCTTTTTTCGAACACAATTGGCATGGTGTAGTTCTCCATCTAGCGGGTCAGTTTTGAGAGCTATAGGTTGTAGAAGATGTTGCAAACCACCACATTTTAGATTGTACAGATTCTCTATAGTCCAGACACCTGAATCAGCTCTTTAAAATGCTGAAAGTGCGTCTGCTTATAACACTGTTCTCTATCACTGGAGAACTGCAATGATAAATAGAATATTTTCATCTCTTTAAAAAAAAATAGCTGTAATTAGTGATGCACAGTATATATTAGTAATTACATCAGTCAACAATAATTGGATACATGGCAAAAGGGCAAATGGGCATTCTGTGTCATATTATATGCAATATTAAGCAGCACAACTGTTCTAACATTGATAATAAATCAGCATATTATAATAATTTCTGAAGGTTCACGTTACACTGAAGGCTGGTGAAAATGTAGCTTTGCATCACAAAAATAAATTGAATCAAGGCCTTTTGAAGCACAAGCGGCGATCTAAACGTTGTCTAACATGCCGCCTTTCTGTGCAAATGCTGGTTTAAGCATGGCATGACAGAATCATGCCCTCTGTCAGCGCAGACCACCAAGCTGCCCGGTCTTCCGCAAGGTGATGCCTTCGGTAAGGGTTGATGTTAAAAACATCCATGTCCCGCTTGAGGGGGATGTCCCACAGCTAACTCCCCATGGAAGATGGACTTTGGAAGACATTCATCCTGCATACAGCGTACATGGCCGATCCATCTGAGATGTCTCCCCTGGACATGTCACTGGAACTTCAGCGCGTTGGTGTTCTTCCATGACAGGCCAAGGATCTGTCGTAGACAAAGGAAGTAAAAAGCATTACGCGTGTGCTCCTGCCGCCGGTATGTAGGCCACGTTTTGCTTCCATATAGCAGAACGGAAAGCACATAGGACTCATATACCCGCACCTTTACTTTGAGAGAAAGGTGGTTGTTGTTCCAGACGCAAGACTGAAGTCGTCCAAAGGTTGTTGAGGCACGACCGATCCTGGTATTCAGTTCAGCATCAAGGCTGTTGTTTGCTGTCAGGGTTGAGTCGAGATAGACAAATTGCTCAACAACTGACAGCACTGTGCCATTGATGGTGATGTGAGGGGGAGCAGGAACGTTCTGAGCCATCACCACTGTCTTACTGAGGTTTATGGTGAGTCCAAACTCAGTAGCAAAAGAATTGCACATCTCTTGAATTTCTTGTCCAGTGTGAGCCACGAAGGCAGCGTCGTCTGCATTGAGCAACTCACGCACAAGCACGTGCTTCACCCTGGTTCTGGCCCTCAGAGAGCACAGCCGAGAAATAGACGCCAAACAAGGTGGAAGCGAGGACATACCTCTGCTTTACTCTGCAGCAGACATCCAACTTGTTTGAGTTCCATCCCATCATGGAAGCCTTGGAGTATTGCCAAAAGAGTTGCTGGACAACCGAGTCGCTGCAGAACATGGAAGAGACCAGAGCGACTCACATAATTGAAAGTCTTAGTCAGATCGGCAAACACCATGTACATCAGGGGTTGCTGTTCCACGCACTTTTCTTGAAGCTGGCATACCGAGAAAATCATGTCCAAGTTCGAACGACCAGCACGGAAACCACACTGACTCTCCAGCAGCACCTGGTCATCAATGCACTGCAGTCTTGGGAGGATTGCACGGGCAAGGCATTTTCCCAGAAGACTAAGGAGCGAGATGCCTTCGGTAGTTGTTGCAGTCCTGCCTGTCACCCTTGTTTTTGTTAAGATCATATAAATGATAATTATAAAACAAGTATATACATTTATATAAATTATATAAAGTATATTAAAATGGAAAAACCTTATTTTAAATTGTAATAATGTTTCACTTTATTTTTTTCTGTATTTTTTATCAAATAAGTGCATTCATGATTGGCATAAGATACTTCTTTCAAAAGCATTAAAAAATAGTAATGTTTCCAAACTTTTGACTGGTACTGTATATATAAATACTTCTTTTTTAAACCTTGGCTGTTGGTAGGTCCTATATGAACACTCAACAAGCGCAAATGTAAGTAAAACTCACGTTGGTGAGTAAATGAAACATTGTCACTCGCTAGTTGGGTGGTAAAATTTTTATGAATTCTAACAATGCATGAACGTGAACAAATGTGAACGACGCTCAGGACAGTTGACGGAAAGCCCTTCACAATCACAAAAGTTGAAGTTTATCACGCGAAAGGGAGCTCATGAGAAGATTGTGCGCACAAGCCAAATCAGACAGCGTGCGGATACTAAACTGAGCTGTATTCCATGTCTTCTTGCACAAATTCACACAAAATTATGTTAAAAAATTGTGAGTATCCTAGTAAACATAGTTGGTTTTGTCTTAAGTAAACAAACAGATAAACAAACAGATGTGCACAGTATATATTGCATCTGTTCATTCACTCTTAAAGTGTTTTTAATGTTAATCAAACAAAGAACAAAAAAAACACTTACCTCCCTTGCCCTTGAATGATTCATTAATAAGGATGTTTGATTTATACAGTGAAGTCTATGCAGTGTTATTTTACATTTGCAAACATTTCTGAAGCCTACCTGAAAAATCTGCGTGTAATTTGATTATTTGTTCTTATTGTATTACTGACTATCTACTTGTCTTTAATAATGTTTTGAATTTATATTAGGCTAGTAGTTTTAGCGGTGGTATCGAAATTGGAATGGAGAATGGGGTCCATCAGCTGTTTAGTTACTATTATTTGAAATATCTACTTTTGGGATCAGCAGAAGAAAGAAATTCATAGATGTTTGGAACAATTTGAGACTGAGTAAATGATGACAAAATGTTAATTATTGGTTGAACTATCCCTTTAAGTGAAACTATTTTCTCCTGCAAATTTGCTGTTATTTGAACCAAAAGCAGTTTCATATAGCAATCAGTCTCGCAGAATTTAGAATGATATCTAATATCTGGCAATGTATTGGTTATCAGCTTCAAAATGTTATTATCAGTATCAGCCAGAATTTCCATATCAGTGCGTCCCTGTAATATCACTGTTAATTGTGCCGTCACATTGAATACAGCACATTCTATAATCAGCCTCATTTGCATAGACAGTTTGCATTATTTATTTATTTACCTAATTTTAAATATGAAGCAGCACTGTTCTGTTGCATTTAGCACCAGGTCATGATGGATTGTGAGCGGTTGTGAGTAAGATGCAAGGTTTTGTGCTGAACATTTTTTTTAGGACATTTGATTCTTGAGAAATAATCCTTTAAAAAACATGTAGTAAGTATAAGAATGGTGATAACTGTTCACCTCGTCTTTGCATTGGGTGATCATCTTTACCCAAAGCACAAAAAAAGGAATAGGTTAAAAATAATAATACTGATTTTCCATATTGAGTAAGACTTGCATTCACTGGGTCAGCATTTAATTGCTTTTCAAATGGTTGCCAAACCAATGGGCAAATTAGGAGAGAGCGAGAGATTGTGTAAATTAAAATTCTGAGATAAACATGGATTCATAATTGTTGTTGTGCTCCTTTCTCTTGTGTCTGACCTGACCCATTGTGTGTTCGAAAGTGGCTCTGTGCTGTCGAGCCTTGCTGTGTTTTGACACAGGTGGTAATGACTTGACTAGTTCAGAGGTCAAATTCAATTAGCCTAGAGATTTGTATAACCCAGACTATATTAAGTTATTGACCTAATTAAAACTGAAGGCATAACTTGTCATAGACTTTCTGGTGTCAGATTGCATGTAAAATAATGTAAACTCATTACGGGCAATGCTTTTTCTCCAGGAGGAAAACAGCCTCTTTATGGCCTGACCTTTCGTGGTGGTCATTGACAAACCCATGATCCAGTGCAGATTTCATTAGGGAGAGAAACTCATCTTCATTGATCAAACTGAGAACTGGCTAGAGGGGCTCAGCAGGGCGTGGAATAGCTACGCACTGATCAAAGAGCTTTGAGCACGGTATCAACAGGCCTGGGCCTTTCACATGCTGCGAAGAGGAGAGAGCCTGCATCCTTGTTAGGCTAGCGTATCGGAGAGTAGCCGTATAGTTTGGGGTCAGTGGGTCAGTAAATTGATCAAAAGTGACAGTACGCTAAAAATACATTTATCATTTTATATTTTTAACAAATTCTTTTGACCTTTCTATTCATCAAAGAATCTTGAAAAAAGTATCCATCTCCAACAAAAAGTTTAAGCAGCACAAATGTTTGACAAATGTTTCTTGAGCAGCATATCAGCATATTACAATCTATGGACCCACTTTATATTAGGTGGCCTTAACTACTATGTGCTAACATTTAAATTAATAATTTGATACAATGCACTTATTGTGTACATACATGTTTTTACATTGTACTTACATAGTAAGTAATTACATCCGTAATTAATTTCTATAATTGCATTCATAATTACACTTCCCTTACACCTAACCCTAAACCCTTAAACTTACCCATACCACCACACCTGTCCCCACTTTACCCGTATCCCACCTCAATATCAGCAAAAATGTTTTGCAATACAATATGAACACAATAAATACATTGTACTTATTTTTTTATGTAAGTACATAGTAGTTACAGCCACCAAATATAAAGTGGGACCCAATTTCTAAATGATCACTAAAGACTGGAGTTATGATGCTGAAAATTCAGCTTTTCATTACAGGGGTAAAATGTGTTTCTTTGGTTTTGTATTTTTCTCTTTAGTTCAAATCCCTATTACACTACGTTTTTATTTGTTTTTTTTTTATTTTGTCCTCCATTTTTTTTTTTATCGCTCTAGAATGAATGTATTAACCACAATAAAACATAATTAAACCTTACTAGCATACATTCAGGTAAGGTTTAACAACATTAAAAAAGTTAAACTTTTTTTAAAAGGTTAAAGCTTAAAAGGTTAAACATGCCGCATGTGAAATGTTTTATTAACTCTTTCCGTGCCATTGATGAGTTGACTCATCATTCATGGAAAATGCGTCCCTGCCATTGATACATTTTTTTATACACAGCGTGGTGGAAGCGGCGACACTGGGTGTTAATGGACTCAATCTACTCAATCTGTGTTTTGCTCATCGTACTAAATCTGATCCAGATGTAGTCTTTGACGAAATGTTGCTTTTTTATGTAACTCCCCTACATTTAAGTGTTGATAAAAAAAGAATGCATGAAGCTAGAATAAAACAGCTTTATTTATTTATTTTTTAAAGCAGGGTCTGTTCTTTCTTTTGATATATTGCATGTTATGATATTCATACAACAAAATATACAGGGTCATGACATTTTTGCAAAAAATTAGCAAAAATGCTGGCTGTGGCTGGCATTTTTTTTTTTTTTTAAACACTCGCTGGGAAAGAATTAAGTATCTGTTTTGCAGTTAACATTTTTCTAAAAAGTCTATAACAGGCTGTTTCATGTTTTAGGGGGGTTTCATACTGGGCACTATTGCTGTAGTCCGACCAGTGTTGCTCTGGTTTCACACTCACTTGAGTCTATTAAACCCTGGTGCACTTTTGTGTATCTTACATCATCACAAACGTGCATCGTGCAAAAAAAAAAAAAAACAGAACACAGGTCAATATATTGTGTTATTTTTTTATTTTTTTTATTTTTTTACCATTATTATTATTAATTTTTAGCTATTATGAATTTGGGTGGTTGTGGGATCTCTTTCCTGTGATTCGCCATATCTTATTCTTAATGGCCACATCTCTATGTGTGGCAGAGTGACGCAAAGACATTTGCGTCTACTGTATGTGTGTCAGATGAACACTGCTTTCTGCTGCTTGCAAACAAGCTCTTTTGAGGAGACAGCGGATTGCGAGCCATTCATTTGCTGCTCTGATTGCACTCACTCTACAAGATTACACTGCACACACGCCACTCTCGCCCAGGTAAATCATCACCACTGTCATCCATTACATGTGTTTTGTTGATCTAATGATGTCATCATCAGCCAAAACACATGCACAGGTTACTTTACTTACTAAAGAAGTGTGCCCCGAGTTGCTTTCGCATTCACACAAATCTCGCCACAATTTCAGTGCAACCAAACTTAGGCAGTAACAATAATAATAGTTTCTCTGCACTCAAAGTGCTTATCATATGGAAGGGGGAATCTCCTCAACCCCCACCAATATGCAGCATCCACCTGGATGATGTGACGGCAGCCATAGTGCGCCAGATTGTCCACCACACACCAGCTGATTGGTGGAGAGGAGACAGACTGATGAATCCAATTAGTATATGGGGATGATTTAGGAGGCCATGATGATGGACAGAGGCCAATAGGAAAATTTGGCCAGGATGCCCAGGGTTACATCCCTACTCTATTTCGAAGGACATCATGGGATTTTTAATGACCACAGAGTCAGGACCTCGGTTTAACATCTTTTCTGAAGGACAGTGGTACAGTGGTAAAGAGTGATGGTGCATCATCCATTTTTTTTTACAGTCTATGGTACTGAACAAGCACAACTGCTCACTGCTTAGCTTCAATTACCAACCAGTCTTGAGCTACAAGGTGATAGCTGTTGGTCACCAGCTGGTGAGCCACCTCCTACAGGAAGTCTCGGGTTCGGTATCCCGGAGCATTCCCGGGTCAGCATGACAACTTTCACATTGCCAATTTGTCAAGCAAACCGTGCCCTGTTTCGAACTAAAGGGGTGCTAGAGCGAAAGCATCCTTAATTGAAAACTTAAACTACACTACAGCCCAACACGCTTCCAAACAATAACAGTGGTACTATATAATAGGTTTTCCACAAGGTTTATGGGAATTGTTGACCATTCTTCTAGAAGCACATTTGTGTTGTGAGGTCAGGCACTGATGTTGCATGAGAAGGCCTGGCTCACAGTCTCCGCTCTAATTCATCACAAAGGTATTCTATTCGTGAAATTGGGTTGAGGTCAGGACTCTGTGCAGGCCAGTCAAGTTCCTCCACACTCGCTCATCCATGTCTTTATGGCCCTGGCTTTGTGCACTGGTGGGCAGTAATGTTGGAATAGGAAGGGGCCATCCTCAAACCAGACTGATCTCATGAAATGGCGTATATATGACACGCCAATTCGTATGCCATTTTGGCATGCTATCAAGACTCATAATCGCTTTTTAGCGTGTTTATCAACGCCGTTTCATTCTATCCCCTACACTGCCCCTACCCCTAAACCTACCCATCACACACACACACACACACACACACACACACACACACACACACACACACACACACACACACACACACATGTTTGTTTTTGTGAAATGTGGGACATTCCATAGGCGTAATGCATTTATACTGTACAAACCATTTTCTATCCCCTAATCTGCCCTGCCCCTAAACCTACCCATCACAGGAGACTGTGCAGTTTACTTTCTGTGAAAAAAACCTCATCCTGTGTGATTTATAAGCATTTTGAAAAGTGAGGACATGGGGAACGTCCTCATATTTCACCCTCTTTTTGTAATACCTATGTCATACCCATGTCATTATACACATTTGTGTCCTGATATTTCACAAAAACATGAACACACACACACACACACACACACACACACACACACACACACACACACACACACACACACACACACACACACACACACACACACACACACACACTGCCCCAAAACCATTTAGCATTTTTACATTTTCATAAAAAATGTAACAAAAAGTGGATAGTTTGTGTCCAAATAGTGATATTCTCAGGAATGTCTTTACTTTTTAAAACCTTATTGATTTCCTTTGTTTCTGCATGACGCATCCATAAATATGCAATCCTGCACGAGAGAGAAAGCCAGCACACTCGTCTATTGTTCACCTCATTTTGGATTCTCATTCAAAATGGAGAAAAAACATCAAAGGCAAATAGAAGAGGACATGAATTAATTAACAATTTGAAGTGAACGTATGTACACAGACCGCTGTGGTGAATTGCTATTCATTTGGAATAAGACACTTATCACAGCTTTGCAGACAGCAAGAAACACCTCACACAGAAAGAAAATTCAAGAATTATTCACTTCAGAAGCTTCTTTAGCTCTTCAAAAAGAGACCGACATGCTACTAAAATAAGATGAAACTCTTGTTGGAGCGCTTTTTAATGACTTTACTTTACTTTGCTCTCATCTTATAAGGAGCTGACACTTGAAGCATTGGAGCAATCTGCGCCCATTTACAAAGTTCAATACCCCAAACACCAGCTCACCGGTGTCCCCTCACTCAATATGTTAGGCAATAGCAAAATGTATAGTATTTTTCATATAAAAAGGCATTGGGAAAAAACTGCAAAGGGCGTGCAACCACTATAAATGGTAATTGTCCTACTTTACTGTGCCTTGTATGAAACGCAGTCCAGTTTATAAATGAGACCTACAGTGAGCTCCTGCCAGCCAGCCCTGTTTCAAATCATCCAGCCTTTGCTTTTAACTTTAAAGGGTGCCTGTCACCATGCCTTCCTCCTTCAAACATTTGGGTGTAGCAAGGGCTTTCTCCACTACTTGGCTATGTAATTCTCCATCATTCCCTTAATGTGGGGTTTGATGTCTGAATATATTTCACTAATGGATCATAAATAAAAATGACCCAGGTCAGCCACAAGCAAATTAGTAAATTAGTTTGCAGCTTGCCAGAGAGATGGATAGGCTTTAGTCAACCTTCTCAAGTCAAGCAGAACCGCGCTGGGATGAACAACTGCCTCCATCCAAATAAACAACAACAGATAGATAGATAGATAGATAGATAGATAGATAGATAGATAGATAGATAGATAGATAGATAGATAGATAGATAGATAGATAGATAGATAGATAGATAGATAGATAGATAGACAGACAGACAGACAGACAGACAGACAGACAGACAGACAGACAGACAGACAGACAGATAGATAGATAGATAGATAGATAGATAGATAGATAGATAGATAGATAGATAGATAGATAGATAGATAGATAGATAGATACTTTCATGGCTTTCTTTCTTTCTTTCTTTCTTTCTTTCTTTGCTATCCTTAATCCATCCATTTATCATCCTTCCTCTGACAGCTCTTTTTTTCTTTCTTTCTTTCTTTCTTTCTTTCTTTCTTTCTTTCTTTCTTTCTTTCTTTCTTTCTTTCTTTCTTTCTTTCTTTCTTTCTTTCTTTCTTTCTATCTCTCTATCCTTCCTTCCTTCCTTCAGTCCTACTGTCATGACTGTTGTAATGACAGTTCTTTCTTTCTTTCTTTCTTTCTTTCTTTCTTTCTTTCTTTCTTTCTTTCTTTCTTTCTTTCTTTCTTTCTTTCTTTCTTTCTTTCTTTCTTTCTTTCTTTCTTTCTTTCTTTCTTTCTTTCTTTCTTTCTGTCCATCTCTCTATCCACCCATCCTTCCTTCCTTCCTTTTGTCTTTCTTCATTGCTGTCATTAATCCTTATCCATTCATCCTTATTTATTTATTTATTTATTTATTTATTTATTTATTTATTTATTTATTTATTTATTTATTTATTTATTTATTTATTTATTTATTTATTTATTTATTTATTTATTTATTTATTTATTTATTTATTTATTTATTTATTTATTTATTTGCTATCCTTAATCCATCCATCCATCATCCTTCCTGTCTGTAATGACAGCTCTTTCTTTCTTTATTCTTTCTTTCTTTCTTTCTTTCTTTCTTTCTTTCTTTCTTTCTTTCTTTCTTTAATGATAGTTCTTTCTTTCTTTCTAATAACACTGCTTGGCATTTCCATGCTAGTTACCCAGAGTTCATTTCCTGACAGTCTAAGCTGAGGCATATCCAATAAAAAAAACTGGAAGGAATATTCAATATTGCACCTCCACAGAGAATCCATGTTTTGTCATTCCTGTCGTCTTTGTTCTTGACATTTCTAGGGTGCAAAATGTCTATTATGACTTTACACCGCTATGTTTCACATGAATTCACATTAACGCATTTCCCCAGAAATGATCATTTGTGCTTTCAGCTAGTGATTTCAGTCCATTATTCTGGTCATGAACCAGCCGTAGCAGGTTTAAGACTCTGATGATGCAGCGGAGGAAAGGGAGAATAGGCAGGAAGGAGTAAAAATGTCAAACTCAATGAATTCATCTTGGTAACACATGTATACAGCTCACCATTTTAAAACCGCTGCGGAGAGAGCACTGTGCTCTTAATGGCCAACATATTTGATTACGTGATTCTTGCGTACAATAAAAATGAATTACTATAATTTAGTGCTCAGTATGGAATATACTAGACCGTGCCGAGATGGACGATGTGACCACAGAAAAGGGTTGTGCAAAATTGATGTCACTATCTGTTAGCAACCACATCATTTCATGTTATTGCTGAGCTGGGGAATCGAAAATGAAAACTCTTATCTGTGAGTGTTGTATTGATTGAAGGTGGTATGGAAAGGATTTTCAGATAGTCAATTATTACATTTAGATAGTATTCTTTTTGTCATTTTTTTCTCTCTGTGTGATACAATCGCAGCAGTAATTCTTGTAATTCTGTGTTTTCATAAATCCATTTCACATCACACCCAAATAAATAGATTTCTAATTTCAAGTTGGAATATTTTATTTATCATAATCTGTGATTGTCTTTAAGAAGATATTTCTACCTCATTTTTATGTTATTTTTAATTTTTTGTGGCTAAATTAATGTAATCCAAATTAATCTAGTCATATTACAGTAAACAATGTTATTGTTTATGTCATAACAGCAGGTTCTTATTTTATTTTACTTTATTTCACTTTTTTATTTCACATCAAAAACAACTGTTTTTGATGTATCTATATACATTCGATTTGACTATTTTACCTGATTATTTTCTCACAGTATATATTAGTTTTGTATTTCTCTGTTGATGTTTAGAGCTCAGGTTTTCATAGTTTGTTGGCCCATGAAGGCTGACTGTTTTAGTGCCCATAATAAGCTATTTTTGGATGTGGCTCCAGCAATGCCTGACAGCGTATTCGGCACATGCAGGGTGAGGGGAAATCATCAGAAATCAACTTTTTCTATCAGCTCAGAGCAATTGACTGATGATTCACTGCGACATCTCTGCTGATTTCCAAATGAAAAGCAGGAGCTTGCTGAATAAACATTCAGCTGATTGGCACCACATTGAGTTCATGGATTCTTTGATTGCGCACCAGTTATATATTATCTGTTTGTGGCATTATGCAAAATTGTATTCATGTCTGAGACATGCTATAGGCTATTATGGCAAGGCTATGGGGTGAATTTGCTAAACTGTTGTGCCACCGGTAGAGCACTGCACTTAAATGAAGTCATTTGTTAAAATAATAATTAAAGAGCAAAAAAATCAAAACAAATAGAGTGCAAATTAAATAGTTGATTATTTCCATATGCGGCATTCATCTAGAAATGATTTATAAATATACTTACTCAGTAATTTGCAGACTAGTATACTATATTGCAATACTATACACTATATCATTCCTCAAATATCATCATGTATAGAACTGTATACATTGAAATATACACCTGTACATTCTGAATGCTGCACATACAGAAGGTTTGTATAGAGCCTTTTTAAGTCTTTGATTTACAGTATGTGGTCGAATCCAAATTGCAGAGTTCACCCATACAGCTCGAAGCCAAATCATGTTAACATTTTTCAGAAATCATGTTAACATATTACTCTGTCTACCTTAAATTACCTCCCAGTCTCCATGAAGGTGAACAAGCACTCTGATTAGATGCTGAGGGGTTCAACCTAAATTAAAAAGTATTTTTAAATGGTGCCTGGACCAGTCCATACTAAGCCCCGGTCTATATGCAGCGTTCCCGTTACGCTCAAGGTCACAAGGGGCAAAGAGTTTTAATTGAAAATGAAATTGTCTACCTGATGGGTTCACCTAATTATGAAATATTAGAGCGGAGAGCACGGATCAAGAATGTGAGAAATTATGAAGGGATCACCTTGGAATATTATGGTTTGTGATGTGCTGTGAACCCTCATGCTGACCAATGGCAAGCTCCAAATTAAAGCCTGTGCTCTCTTTATGTCCTCTAACCAGAAACACAAATCCCACAAAATAATGAAAGCAATCTAAAGGCCTTAAAGGCTGGTCCTTGAGAACTATTGGATAGACCAACTTGTCTTGGTTTTTCGGCGAGGAAACATCATTATCATACATAAAGTATCGGTTTCGGTATAGACTTCGGTATAGAAGGCAGAAGCCACAGAATGGGCTTTGATGACGACGCTAAGCCTCGTCCCTGGCTTCACAACATGATGACAAAAGCATATGACATTTGGAGTATGGAGTTTCTGTCTTTCTATGCCATCACCGAGACACGCTAATGGGTCCTGACATTACAGCTGTAAGAGATGCCAAGCATAAAATGTGACAGACAAAGGGTTATCTGGGGGAAAGAAAATACCTAGAACCCGATGACACCCCCTTCCGGTTCCTTTAGAGTCCTCTAGCACTGAAGGACAAATGACCAGGGCTTATCTAATGCTGGATAAAGACACAATCCAGTGCGTATGGTGTTAATGTTTGATAGCAGTTGCCTCAGGCAAGACACAAAGACTCAAGGCAATAAGGTCAATAGGTTTTGGGCTGTCTATTGAACACAGCCCTGTGGCTATTTTCTATTCCTTATATTCTCTGGAAGTCTTGTCCTTCTGAGCTGCCTTCATCGTGACTTGGTGTCTTTTTCCAGAACCATGGTGTGTCGGCTCCTTTGAGTCTCAGACCCACATGTATATCCGGCTTTTTTGAGTTTGTTTAAGTATTGATCGCCACACTGTATTTATATTTCATGCTTTAGCATTTCAAAGCATATGATATCCGTTCCATAAGCATTATGGTAAATGTGATGTCAAAGAGTTCTAACATTTGTCATGCGATTCAGTTAATCCTCCAAATAAACAAAGAGGGCTGCTGAGAAACTTTAGAGGAATAATTATTTTTCTCATGCGCACAAGCATGTGAAATAGCTTTTGAGAAAACAACAAAAACTGTGGGCTCATGTATCACGTCTAAATGAATGTTGTTTCTTTTTTTTTCCTTCATAGGGGATTATTGCCTCGGACCTTAACAACAAACAGATAACATCAACAGCATCTTCCCTGTTCTTAAAGCCTGGCAGCTTTGAGTCTGTACATGATTTAGTTAAACAGTTATTTATTTATTTATTTTTGGTAACGTGATCTTCCTGTTAACATAAAACCAAAAACCACATCCTTCCCATTTTTAATACTCATTATCATAACTTAGTTAGATGAAAATAATCATGTACACATTATTTTAGCTCGGATGCTTTGAGTTGAACAATAACTGGAGGCATTTTGATTAAATATTATTATATCACAGTTCTGGCCCTAATTCATGCCTGGATGTTGCGATTAAAAATAACAGACCTGAAAATGAAAGTGTTAAAATATATGTTAAAAAAGAATCTGTATCTTGTTTATTTGTGCATGAATTAATATGTGATTGTGTTTGCGGTATTTGCAGGTAAACGTGTTACTTTGTGCAAAGATGTGATGTAAAATCTAAGATTTAATGGCACATTTTAGAAATAAGGAGGATTTTAATACTCCCTGCACATTGTGTGATTACTTGTGAGGAATGAGATGCTGGACTAACACATCTCTTCTATATTCTGGGCCTTGCCGAAGTGCTGGTGACAGGCGTTTGACAGGTAGACAGTGGAGTGTAGGGGAAGAGAGTGGAGGAAAAACATGTCTTTGGAAGAGAAACCCTGGAACTGTCTGCTGTATGGACACTCTAAATATATTTATATGAAGCCATACATAGAGCACATTCATCTCAACACATCAGCTGTTATATAAGATAGTGCTCCATTGTGCATTTGCAATTGACAGCTGCGCTGTTGTAAAACATTAATTTGTTTGGTGGTGCTTTACAGTTTTATTTACAGTAATGCTTAACAGGTGGTTGAATTGTTGAACTGGCATTTTTTTCATAATTGATTCATATTTAAACGCACTAATCAGATTCATTGTTAATGACAGTAATTATAAAGTGTTAATATTTTACAGTGACTTTTTATTTGTCCTACATAGCATATCTTTGAAAATTATTATTATTATTATTATTATTATTATTATTATTATTATTATTATTATTATTTATTGGCAAACTGATGACACAGCATATTGGATGCTATTTACCATTCTATATCAAAAGTAGTCAACCAATTAAATATAAAATACTTTTCCAAACGTCAATAAACAAAAAGATTAAAAACAGCCACATAGTTTGTTTTGTTCTTCCCCTTTTTATTATTGATTATTATTCTGAGCACCAGTAGAAGTAGTAATACTTAAATTGAATCATTTTGGGCATATGGCCAATCAATCTCTTTTCATTTATGTGATAGACTGGAGCCAAACCAGAAAAGGGAGACCAAAAGATCCCACAGCATTCCTGTACGCAAAATTCACATAATTGGTGGGCGGGTTTATGCTAATTTTGAATGAGTGTGCACATGCTTCCTATTTACGAATGATTGGAATTCATTAACAGACACACATTTAACAGTCAAAATCTGGAGCTGAGTCCAGGGGAGAGTTTACATACAAATTACTCATATAGTTATGGATACTTCACTGGCCAATTGACCATTAGTTAGACTTTGAGTACGGAAAAACAAGCAAGAGAGGTAATGACCAAGGCACAACATATCCAGATATTTCAAAACTGATGGCATGTCCCCCATTGATGCCTGTACGACTTTCTATTCCTTTTCTATTCAGAGGCAGGCGTAGAGACTTAAAAGAGCGTTGGGTCAAAAGCAGGGATGGCTGTGCTATTCTGTTTACAAGAAAGTAAGAACAATCATTCCTTTTTCTTTTGCAGAGAATGAGAGAAGCAATGTTAACGTTTTACAACAGCTTCACAACATTTTCATTTTTGAAAATGTGATTTATTGAAATCATCATACCCCCTGAGGTATCCCAGTCCATCTTTATTAAATTGCAGACTACTGTCACAAAGTAAGTCACTAAAAAAAACATCAGCTCTCTGTTTCTTGCAGCAGGAATGCCAAATAATTCACAAATCCATCAGTGCTATGTAACTGTATGCCTGATAACGTAGACAACACCTCCTCCATGTTGGAAAATGTACGAACCATCTCAAACAGACGCCCTCACAGCACTCAGGTTATTCTTAGCTCTTTTTGAATTGGACGTGGACCTTCCTTGAATCAGATGTCGAAAAGAAAGCGCATCACTCTGAGGCATACATCACGGACACAAAGAGACCCTGAAGGTTGTTTATTAAATATTCCTAACAGCTAATTAACCACCCCCACTTTTCAGGATCGCCATTGTTAACGATTCCATCATTTGCAGGTACATTTATTTTGCGAAACAATGGAGTGAGCGTGGCAGCTAGCCTTCTGTCCTGCCATTGAAGGGTTGAAAGATGGCCCACCTTTGATGCCTTGTACTCACTATCTGCCTGACCATAGAGGCAGTTACCAAAATATATTGCTGAGGGGAAAAGAACAAATCACAAGTGACTAACAGATATATTGCAGATCCGGAGGCATAGTTTATTCCCTCCCATCCCAAAGGAATTTATTTGAAAGTATAGACTATTGTGTGAGTTAAAAGCCCACCGGTGTTCCTGTATATGATGCTACTATGGCTGCAGTTTGAAAGCGATTCGAGCGATACATCTGCACAAAACCAATACGCATGAATTTGATGTCTAAACCAGTTTTGGATCTTTTATGTTATTTCCCTCATATTTTATATCATATTTCCCCACAGAAACGCTGCATTGTAGTAAACACATCAAAAACAGCCCTAACGGAATACCCAATAGCTTAAAGCCTATCTGCAGATGTTCTTGGCAAGCCTAAAAACATATTTTGAGGACTACCAATGGTAACTGAGTTCAAATCAGCCACCATGGAGAACATCCCAGCTTTACAAACTGATATGAATGGCGAGTGAGTTTTCGAGTAGGCAGTGCATGCCTCTGTCTGTGCCCTTACCTCCAAAGCTTTCCGTAATCTCTCACACATATTGCTCCATCCATCTTTGTTATCTCTTCATAAGAGCACCAGCTCTGTATACAAGGCGGATATTTTACCCCAAAGAAATTGTTTCCTTCCTTTTACATTTCAAAAATTGTTGCCCATTGAACATTTCACTTTACTGTCAGATTTCTCCACATATGTAAATTATTTTTGTTTAGAGTGGAGGTTAAAATAAGTTTTTTTTTTTTTTCTGTATACTAATACATACAGCGATCCGTTTGATCTTTTTCATAATTAGGATAAATTCTTAAAGCGCATAATGTGTTGTATAAATAAACAGCGGATATTTGACAATTTGTTTAGACATGTTCAGAGATTGAGCTTCAGAATGTCTGCCTGGCCATGGTACCCGACAAGAACTTGCTGCTGGCTTTTATGTATAGTTTTAAACATGAGGTGTAATTAATTGGGGAATATCTAACGGGCAATTTTTGGTCTTATTTACTTAAAAGGTTAGTTCACCCAAAAATGTAAATTAGCCCATGATTTACTCACCCTCAAGTCATCCTAGGTGTATATGACATTCTACTTTCAGACGGATAAAGTTCTGCAAAATCCTGGCTCTTCCAAGCTTTATAATGACAGTGATTTGTTGTTTAATTTCTAAAGTCCATAAAAGTGTATCTATCCATCATATAACTGCTCCAGAGGGTTAATAAAGCCCTTCTGAAGTGAATTGGCACGTTTGGCACGTCATATTTAAAACTTTATAGACTAAAACAACTAAATTCCGGCAGAAAGCCGTATGCAATTCGACCTACGGCAAAAGAGTACTTTTGTACTTTTGACTAAACTTGTGTTTATTTCCCATTGTACAAGCTTATTATACTTTTATAGTGGCTAATATTGTTTAATTATTTATTTTGATTTAAAAGTAAATGTGATATAAATAACATGCTGTATTTGGTTTTGAGAAAGGGTCCATTTGTCATTGTCATTTCAACTTCAGTGAAATTTACATTGTTGCACCATTAGATGGCCGAAAAGACTGTTCTACTGAGTGAGTCAATAACAAAGACTTTTATATATTGAAAAAACGAAACAAGTTTGTAAACAATACGACGCAACCTACAAATGCACTGACTAGCGACCTTGACCTGAAGAATATCAGCTAGATGCAGGTAATGCATTCACTTAGTGAGATGCGAGTGTGTGCGGCCTCGTGCCTACGGCTGAATCACAGCCATATCGCATGGCTTCTCTTGTGATATTGCTCATATACACCAATCAGCCCTAACATTATGAGGAGAAGTGAATAACACTGATTATCTCTTCATCACGGCATCTGTTAGTGGGTAGGATACACCGATCAGGCATCAAATTATGACCACCTTCCATATATTGTGTTGGTCCCCCTTTTGCTGCCAAACAGCCCTGACCCATTGAGGCATGGACTGCCCTAGACCCCTGATGGTGTGCCGTGGTTTCTAGCTCCAAGATGTTAGCAGCAGATTCTTTTAAGTCTTGCGAGGTGGGGCCTCCATGGATCGGACTTGTTTGTTCAGCACATCCCACAGATGCTCAATTGGATTGAGATCTGGGGAATTTGGAGGCCAAGTCAACCCCTCAAACTCATTGTTGTGCTCCTCAAACCATTCCTGAACCATATTATCCTGCTGAAAGAGGCCACAGCCACCAGGGAATACCGGTTCCATGAAAGGGTGTACATGGTCTGCAACAATGCTTGGTGGGCGGTTTTAAAGGCTGTGTTAAAGTAACATCCACATGGATGACAGAACCAAGGTTTCCCAGCAGAACATTGCCCAAAGCCGGCTTGCATTATCCCCCCCAGGTAAGCAATGCATACACACCCAACCATCCAACTGATGTGATTCATCAGACCAGGCCACCTTCTTCCATTTCTCCTTGGTCCAGCTCGGATGTTCATGTGCCCACTGTTGGCATTTTCGGGGCTGGACAGCATGGGCACCCTGACTGGTCTGGGCTATGCAGCTCCATACGCAACAAACTGTGGTGCACTGTGTATTCAGACACCTTTCTATCAGAACCAGCATTAACTTCTTGAGCAATTTGAGCTACAGTAGCTTGTCTGTTTGATCGGATCACACGGGCTAGCCTTCGCTACCCATATGCATCAATGAGCCTCTATGACAATGTCACAGGTTCACCACTATTCCTTCCTTGGATCAATTTTGATAGATACTGACCACTGCAGACCACCCTACAAGAGCTGCAGTTTTGGAGCTACTCTGACCCAGTCATCTAGAAATCATGGCCATCACAATTTGGCCCTTGTCAAACTCGCTCAAATCCTTACGCTTGCCCCTTTTTCTTGCTTCTAACACATCAACTTTGAGGACAAAATGTTTACTTGCTGCCTAATATACACCGATCAGGCCTAACAGTATCACTGTGACCGGTGACATGAATAACACTGATTATCTCTTCATCACGGCACCTGTTAGTGGGTGGGATATAGTATAGACAGCAAGTGAATATTTTGTCATAATGTTATGCCTGATCGGTGTATATCATAATAATATTTTGCAATATTACTGTTGAAATGTGCATTAATATATATTTAATCTCAAATCTTGATCTAGCATATTATAGGGTGCAGAGGTGGGTAGAGTAGCCAAAATCTGTACTCAAGTAAAAGTACAAGTACTTACGGAAATATTTACTCAAGTAAAAGTAAAAGTAACAATCATAATAGTTACTTGAGTAAGAGTAAAAAAATATTGAATGAAAACTAGTTACTTTCGATCTGATTTATTAGAAGCAACCTCTCCATATAATATATAGCCTACACACACACACACACACACACACACAGTTTAATCATTAATCACACACACACAGATGGGAACGTTTGTTCGTGGACTTGCTCGTGTTGTTTGAAGGAAACGATCTGTCATCGCTTGCACAGAGCGCATATGAGGAAAACACTCGGACGATGTGTGAAATAGTATTACAATAAGGGAAAAGCGCCCATAGTTACCAAATTACCATTAATAGTGTTCAAATATAGGCATCATTGTGACACTTTACCGCTACATGTTTTTTCAGGTTAGAGCTGGCTTGCTGAGATGTCAGTTTGTTTCGGTGCACACAGCATGCATCGTATTATGAAACTATTCTGTGAAGACTGAACTTGAGGCCACAGGTGATCTGCCTCCCGTAGCTCACACACATCTTCCTCTGCTTCGCCATCCGACTAAACTTGCGCCTAACGGCATGGATGATGCATAGCCACGACTGCAAGACTTACGAACAAGTCATTATTTGACAGTAGCGGAGGAACGCCACCGAATGTAATGAAGTAAAAGTACAGTTTTTACAAAAGAAATGTACTCGAGTAAGAGTAAAAGTACCCAATTTTAAATTTACTCAAAAAGTACTAGTTACCCAAAAAATGTACTCAAGTAAATGTAACAAAGTAAATGTAATTCGTTACTACCCACCTCTGATAGGGTGTTAAAAATGCATAAACAGCGATCATTGGAACTTTCACCATTTATTTTTTGTGGTGTGCATTTTTTTTTTTTTTTACATTTAAAATAGTGGCTGAATTTATTGCTTCTCTTCACAATCTGGCCCATGTACACAATAAGTCCTCCTGGCAGGGAGGGAGAGCGCAGCATGGATCTTGTAGCACTCTCTATGTTATTATCATGATCAGTGCTGATTGCTGATTGTTATGGTGTTTGTACCTCTCTTCTATTCAGCCCATGCTGTGTGTTTGGGCAGTGCTGATTGTGTTGATGCTAACATCCTCCCCCCTCCTCCTCTTGTTTCCTAATGGAGGAGAGGCCTGAACACACGAGAGGAGAGGAGAGGAGAGGTAGGACCACACCAGACATAATGAACACCAGACAATCAAGACCATCAGTCCACAGGAGAGGGGTGTGGGGGGTGGGGGGAGGAAGTCAAGTAGCTAGAAGAGTGGAGCGTAGCCAATCTTTTGTCCCATCCAAAAAAAGAGCTTCAATTTCCTTTACCTTTCATTCACACCTTTAAACACATGGAGAGAGCGATGTTTGGAGAAAAAAAAAATAATACACCAGCATCTTATTCTTCGAGTGTGTGAGTGACAGCATGGAGATTTACTTTTTTTCTTTACAGATCAAACACCAAATGGAATCTTTTATCCGCTGCTTGTTTTTAATCAACGCTAACAAAAGAAAAGACAGTGGAGCGGGTTTGACCCGCCGTGTTCAGGGGACAACCTCTTTCTGTGGTCACTTTGTCCTTGATTTTGTTCTGTTATTTGTTTTGCTGTTTTAATCTCAGCCAAGTCAATAATATTCTTTGTTGTCTGAAAATGGTGTGTCGTGGGGGGTTGGGGGGAGGTCTCCCTCTTTTGTTGAAATTACCTGCCTGTGACTTCTCTCTCCTCAGGACTCTAGGATGAAGTAATCATTAAATGTTGTTTTCTGCCCGCAATTACTTTCCGTTGCATTGGGTCAAACACAGCATTGATAGAGAAGAGAGTTAGGAGGGATGCAGAGGCGTGTGTGTGAATGAGGAAAAGAGGAAGTAGACTTGGAGAAGTTTGATACTGTATATATGGGCACTTGTGTATCTCAGCTGACCAACTGTCCAAAAGTTTTGGGTCTGTAAGATTTTTTTTAGGGTGTGTTAACATTTGGCATGTTTGGTTTGATTAAAACAACCCTGGGGCGATTGCTCTGTTAGTGAAGTTCACAAACTCAGGTGCAGTTCAAATGAAATATGAATGCAACATAGACCAAAAAGATGTAAACGAACCAAAAACGGGACTTGATGTCACAAGATACAAAGGACAAAATGCTCAAGCATACCTGTTTTTTCTCTTCATTCGCGATGTTGCCCCAACTCAGTTTGGTACAGGCATCAAAACCATGTCTCCTTGCTGCAGAAATTCGTTTGTGTGTGAGACAGAGTAATCCCTGCTGCTGTTTTGACTTTTATAAGCTCTTCACAAGTTCTCAGTAAGTCAAAATACTATTGTATGCAGGCTACACCAGAGATGGAAACTCGAGTCTGCGACTTTGACTCGAGTCGCACTTAAGTCGCACTTGACTTGGGCTGGTCATGGATTTGAAGATTGAGACTTGTGGTCCCTTGGCACGGCATTTCCGATTACATTCTCTATTTACTACCCCACATGACAGCAGGAAACGCAACCTTTTTCTATTCGTTTATTCACAAATATGTGCAGCAGCGAATATCACAAAACATTTCTAAACACACCAAGCCAGCAAGCGCATGACGTATCTGAAGGCACGCAAATTCACCACCCATTAGAAAACTGCTGCTAAATACATTTACAAATAGTATACATTACAAATAGTAATACAAATAGTATTTACAAAAAGTAACAATATAGTCAAGCCTTGCCATACAAAACTCTGTCATTTAATTTGAAAAGCAATCAATTAATACAAAGGGAAGGTGCGGTGTTGCACAGCAGCAGAGGCTTGCTTGCGGTCCATTTTCAAGAAGTAAACATTTCCTTTTGACACGCAATTAATGACCCTGTCTGACTAATTTGCACAAATGAGACACGCAGATGCTTCTTTGTGTCGTTTACTGAAACACTTGTCTAAACTCAGGTTTTGTTACCGCTGGCGCTCACTGGAAGACCTACAGCAAACTTGAGATCTACAGCAAACTACGGCAACTCAAATAGCTCAAAATACTCAGGACTTCCCTGTGAACGCTACGTGGACCAGGATTAAATGTTTTTGTGCTAGTGTGAACATAATTTTAATGTTTTTGATCTTAAGTATCTTTTGCTTACCAAGGCTGAATTAATTTATTCAAAAAATACAGAAATACTCCATCATTTTGGTACTCAACTCATAACTCATATTTTTATATGATGACTTGCTGCTAAAGAAACATTTCTGGTTATCATGTTGATACTATTATTATGTAGAAAACAGTTGCGATGCCCAATATTTCTGTAAATTTACCGCTCAAATAATTAAGGGAACACTTAATCATCACAGTATAACACCAAGACTATTAAAATTCATGGATGTGAATCTATCCAATTAGGAAGCATACATGATTGTGAATCATTTCACAGGCTTTGTTGCAAATGAAAGTGACAACAGGTGCAGTGGAGGGGCAACAGCAAGACAACCCCCAAAAAGGGAATGATTTTGCAGGTGGTTGCCATAGACAATTGTTCTCTCTTTATTCTTTCTGACTGATTTGTCTGACTGGTTTTGTGTTTTGTTAGGGTCCTTGTCACTGTCTGTAGCATGAGGCGGTACCTGCAACCCAATCAGGTTGCACAGTCAGTCCACTCCTTCCAGTATGGCTTATCCATGTATGCTGACTCAAAGAGGTTTGGTATGTCTCCTAGCACAGTTTCAAGAGCATAGAGGAGATACCAGGAGACAGGCCATTACACAAAGAGAGCTGGACAGGGACATAGAAGGGCAACAACCCAGCAGCAGGACTGGTATCTGCTCCTTTGTGCAAGGAAGAACAGAAGGACCACTTCCAGAGCCCTACAAAATGACCTCCAGCAGGCTACTGGTGTGCATGTTTCTGACCAATCTGTCAGAAACAGACTTCATCAGAGGGTGGAATGAAGGCTTGACGTCCTCTAGTGGGACCTGTGCTCACAGCTCAGCACCGTGTAGCTCGATTGGCATTTTTCAGAGAACACCAGAATTGACAAGTCCACCGTTGGTGCCCCGCTCTCTTCACAGATGAGAGCAGGTTCACACTGAGCATACATGCAACAGATGTGAAAAAGTCTGGAGGTGCCGCTGGGAATGCTATGCTGAGTGCGACATCATCCAGCATGACCGGTTTGGCGATGGGTCAGTAATGGTCTGGGGAGGAAAATCCTCGGAGGGTCGCACAGACGTCCGTTCTAGCCAATGGTTCACTTACTGCTGCTAAGTACCGGGATGAAATCCCCAGAGCCAGCGTCAGACTTATGTCAGACTTAACAGTGTCATGATAATGCCCTCATGTGGCTATATAGTGTGTAGGCAGTTTTTAGCCATTGACTGGCCCTCATGTTCCCCAGACCTGAATCAAATTGAGCACCTCTGGGACATTATGTAGCAGAGCATCCGATGCCACCAAGGTCTGGGAGGAGCATCTCATCAGGAGCATGCCCAGATGCTGCCGTGACTACAGACTTACGTTATGAGTTGCGTATTGTTGTACCATCCTGTAACTTTAGGTTTATTTTTACATTAGTTTTTGGTATGATTTTGAATCCAGCCCTCAGTGTTGATGATTTTGGTTTCCACTGAGTGTCACATAATTTTGTTTTTAACAAATTATAGAATGCATATGAATAAAGGTTTTCAAATTAAATATTTAAATCATTGCGATCCAATGTGTGATTTAGGTGTTACCTTAATTTCTTTGAGCAGTGTATTCCTTTCTTACGAAAAACAATTTTGAACAATACTATGGTATGGTACTTTCGAATGGTCTAGAAAGTATTTTGGCACTTAAAGAGATAGTTCACCCAGATTGGGAAGAATGTTTGTAAGTCACACTGTGTAATTTCATAGATACATATAAAAACATGTGGGTTTTGCACAAAAAAGTTTTTTCTTTTTTTTTTTTTTTTCATAACTTCACTTTTTCCAGCCATTTTAGCTATTACTTTTAACCAAGTGGTCCCAAGGTGATTTTTTGTAGATGTATGAAGTCGGTTCTGCTAAAGTTCACACAGGTGTCCTATTGCAGACTCACCACAGGTGTAGTTTATCACAATAATGTCCCACTAACGTTTGACAACCATAAAAATTCCAAATACTTTTGTCTTAGCCCTATACAAGAACTTTATGGTGTTTTAACTAGTTTTTCAACGTTGTTTAACTCAGGCGAAAGCACATTCATTGAGCATAATCCTAATTTAACAACATTAGAATGAGAGTAACACATTATGCACGCACGCACCTAAAATGTTTTTGCGCATAAGAACATTTGTATGCAATCGTTACTGAATGAGGCCGGTTGTGACTGCTATAAATGAAAGGCCACTTTTTATAGCTGTACTGTAAAATATGCAGCTTGATTAAAATTGTGTTGAGGTGCCGTCAGTCGACTCCTCCCTTTTGAGAGGACAGACATATTTTATACTAGACAGATATATCACATCTTCATACTGCCATATAGGTTTTTTCACAAGGATTGAGCCAATTAGATGGGGTTTAAATTGGTTTAAGTCATTTCACACTATTTGCCAATTATTTATAAGCCTTAATTTTTCCACAATCAATCAAAATGTATAATTATTGTGAATGCAACGTATAAGCAAACATAATAATTGTCTAATTAAATAGAAAAACACCTTTAAGCATGCTCAGTAACAAAGACAGATCATTGTTTTTGTGATTAATGCATCTGTATGACAGCACTCTCACTGTGAATATGCTCGTGTTGTAAGCGATGTCTGTTGTGCAGGTGTGAAAGATTATAAACAAGTAGCGATTTGAGAAGATACAAGTCTGAACATTTGCCAAGCGTAAAGCTGATGCTTCCCTTTCTAAGATGCTCTTTTTCATGAGGAGAAATCTTCTGTGCCAGATTTTTATTCAAATACAGGAAACTGCACATGTTGCCCTGAAGGTTTTTTGTTTTTTTTGTTTTTTTACTGCCGACTAACAGATGGTGGGATGTGTACTTTACGTATTCAGGGGGCCATTATTCAAAAAAAAAAAAAAACCTTCTTCTGCTGGACCCTACAGCATATCAGCTGTACACTAGTGATTTATAATTTCCCAATGAAATGTTTGTCAATCGGTCATTTTATCTCAACAATGGCATTTTTCATTATATACTACAGTACATAGCCTGTAGAATTCCACAACTCTCTATTCCGTCTTCAATCAAGTCAGTAATTGCACTGAATAACAAGTTAGGGTAACAATACTTTAGATTAGGTACACATATTCACTAACTAGTTGCTTTTTAGCACGCATATTACTAGCATATTAGCTGTTTATTAGTGCTTATAAAGAACATATTTTCGCCTTATTTTGCATGACCATATTCTAGGTCCCTGCCTTCACGTGCTATAGGATTTATCATAACTTCTGTTTCCTGGACAGTTAAAAAACTGGACATGAACGCCCTCTCAAGACAAAATTTGAAAGCAATGAGCTCGTATTCACGACTTCAGAAGTTCCAATAGCACATGAGGGCGGCATTAATCCTATCCTATACCTCGACCCACTAACAACTACCTTACTTGCTATCAATAAGTTGTAGTAAGTAGTTTATTGAGAGAAAACTCCTTGTTATCTCTTTCCTCATCAAACATGGAAATTTATCTTATTTGTGAGAAAACACTTCCCCGCCAAACACTGAATTTTCTGTGTTTTCTCTGTTATATACTAGGGGGTGCTATGACACATCTTCTGAAAGAGTACTTAACCTTCTGATCACATGCGAAGAAGACGCAGAAACAAGCGATCTCACGTGTTATCATATGTAAAATAATGCAATCATCAACATAAAACAGCATATAAATCAAAACTGCCTATAATGTTACTGAATGAAATGTCAACCCAGGACGAGCTATAGGAATGTGAAGCTTTGGGGTTGATGGACTCGATCTTCTCCATCTGTGTTTTAATCATCATTCTGAATCCGATCCAGATATAGTCATTGACAAAAATGATTCTGGGGGGCATGAAATTTATGTGAAAATGACCAAAAACGCTGGCGGTGGCTGGCAAAAAATTTCAAATGCTGGCAGGAAAGAGTTAATAGTAAATATGTGTACCTTTACCCACGTTGGAAAATATTTGATACATTTTTATCAAACTAATTACATAAGAATTAATCTTCACATATACACATATTTGCAGCGAAAAGCCCCCACATGAACATGACTCCGGAACATTATTATAGAAGACAAGTAAATATTGACTTTAAAAATTGGTATATTGTTTGTTTTAGTTCCACATCGTTGAACATAAGCCATAGCCTAGTTCTTGTAGTCTGTCTGTGCTGTTTTTCTGAATGTACATGTGGCTGTTGTCTTTGGCCATTGTCTCACATTTAGCTGTGTCTTCAGGGTCTTGCACTATTAACGACACTGTTAGAAGTAGTTGTGAAAAAAAAAAAAAAAGGATTTCAGGAGACTTTTTTTTCTGTTCACGAATACATGCTTTGCATTTACAGTATAGGCAGAATTCAGGCTCTAATGTGTCCTTATTGCAGAATTTACCTACGGATCAGAGGGCATACACTGTTAATTTTGCATGAATGCATTATAAATACATTATATTGCCAAAAGTTTTGGGACGCCTACCTTTACATGCACATCCCATTCTCAATCCATAGGGTTTAATATGGAGTTGGCCCACCCTTTGCAGCTATAACAGCTTCAACTCTTCTGGCAAGGCTTTCCGCAAAGTTTAGGAGTGGGTTTATTGGTATTGTTGACCATTCTTCTAGAAGCACATTTGTAAAGTAAGGCACTGATGTTGGACGAGAAGGCCAGGCTCACAGTCTCCCCTTTAATTCATCCCAAAGGTGTTCTATCGGATTGAGGTCAGGACTCACACTGTGCAGGCCAGTCAAGTTTTTCCACACTCGCTCATCCATGTCTTTATGGACCTTGCGTTGTGCACTGGTGTGCAGTCATGTTGAAACAAGAAGGGGTCATCACCAAACTGTTATCACAAAGTTGGGAGCATGAAATTGTCCAAAATGTCTTGGTATGCTGAATCATTTAGAGTTTCTTTCACTGGAACTAAGGGGCCAAGCCCAAACACTGAAAAACAACCTCACACCATAACCCCCTCCATAAAACTTTACACTTTGTGCAATGCAGTCAGGCAAGTACAATTCTCCTGGCAACCGCCAAACCAAGACTCAAACATCAGATTGCCAGACAGAGAAGCGGGATTCGCCACTCCAGAGAACATGTCTCCACTGCTCTGGAGTCCAATAGTGGCATTGCATTGCACTTGGTGATGTAAGACTTGGATGCAGCTGCTCGGCCATGGAAACCCATTCCATGAAGCTCTCTCCGCACTGTTCTTGAGCTAATCTGAAGGCCAAGTGAAAGAAAGAAAGTTGGCCACTTATGCACACTCTGCGCCTCAGCATGACCCCGCTCTGTGATTTTACTTTGCCTGCCACTTCATGGCTGAGTTGCTGTTGTTCCCAATTGCTTCCATTTTGTTAAAATATCCCTAATAGTTGACCATATAATATTAAGTACTGAGGAAATTTCACGAATGGACTTATTTCATAGGTGGCAACCTATCACGGTACCACTCTTGAATTCACTGAGCTCCTGAGTGCGACCCATTTTACATGCCTAGGTGTGTGATTATAAACACCTTTCACCATTGAAATGATTCGAACACCCAAATTCAATGATTTTGAGGGGTGTCCCAATACTTTTGGCAATATAGTGTATTTATATATATTTTTTATTAAATTGTATCATATTAAATGATTGCATTATGTAATTCTTAACAGATTATTTGTCAACATAAATTCCATTAAATGTTGAGTTATACATGTTCATATATAATCGCATTGGCTTCCAATTTGTTAAATTAATTTGTTGATGTTAATTAATGTATTCCAAATTGTTATAATTAAGATTCATTAACAAAGGTAATCTATAGGTGCTGAAATCCCCCCAAAAAAGTAGGACTCTTAAAGATGCTAAAAACCTCCTGTAAGTGTATAAAATATGTTGTATGGCTCCATGGAGCCTGGAATTTCCTTAACATATTGCAGTTGCTGGAGTGTTGCATGCCCCTGGCCTCGAGTTGTAATTTATTTTTGCGATGCATGTCACACTTTACATCCCACTGTACATTTGTACATTTGGGACTTCATGAATATATAATAGCAAAGAGCAGCATGAAATCATACGGATCTCCTCTGCAAAAGTAAAAGTGTAAATCACTCATAAGCAGCGATGAAATACGAGAGTGGTGCTGGAGTGGAGCTAGTGATGAAATGCATCTAGCCTGGAGTAAGTGGCCTTTCCCTGATTCATGAGAATGAAAAGTGGGCCTCTTATTTCACCTGATGGTTGTGTCCAACCCTTGAGTGAAAAATGGCATCTTTCCCCTTGTAAAACACCCATGGGGTTAAATAGCTCCATTATTATTAATGACCATCCATTTGCCAATCTAGATGTGGAGTCAGAGTGGGTGTGTAATGAAATGATAAAGTCCATGTAATTACAAACTCAATTATTATCTTTCAAATTTCATTTTGTTTGACAGCAGGGGATTTGTTTGAAGTTTATGCCCTTTGTTTAATCTGTATTACATGCATGTACAGCAGGGTTCAAAAGACTGAGACCACACTGAAAATTTGGAATTTAAAATCTAATTAAAAGTTCACTCATTCTAGTCCAGTAATAAAATAAGTAGATGTGTGTCACTGACCATATTTTATCCTTCACAGATTGTGAGATGTTCTTGCTGAAGTATGAGATGCTCATCGATCTCAGTAACTGTGAGCTTCAGAGTCAATCACACAAATGTGTGTTTTCTTTAGCAGTAGTTAACTGCATTTAATTTAGTTAGTTGGTTAGTTAATTAGTTAGTTAGATATCAATTCACTAATGCTAAATGTATTACTAACTCACATGTAATGGGGAAAAAATGGTAAATAGCAGTAGTTTTGCTAGAGTTCTCAGAAAGTTGGATCCCACTGAATTTGCATGTTCTTTCAATATATAGTATACACGCACACACACATCACACACACACACACACACATACACACACATGTTGTGTTTCCATGTTGTATGGGGACATTCCATAGCCGTAATGCATTTTATACTGTACAAACCGTATTTTCTATCACAAGAACAAGGATTTTGGATTTTTGCCATCTTTGTGGGGACATTTTGTCCCTATACCGTAGGAATTACCAGTCCACACACACACACACACACACACACACACACACACACACACACACACACACACACACACACACACACACTTGTTTTGGGGCAAGAAAGTCCAGCTCTTTTTAAGGCTGTCAGCTGATTAAACTGTAATAATATCCTTAATTTAGTATGCATATTCTTTCTTGTCATATTCTTCTCTTATCCCCAAGGGTTCTAACTGTGCTCATATCAAGTGCACCAATTAAATACATGTACAATTTGCATACATGGCTGAAAGGATACTAAACTTTGATCAAATATGCCACAGTGTACCCCTCGGTGGGTATGTTTTGACTCAATGAACTTTATGAAGACTCATTACTTGATCATTTGCATTTTGAAAAGAAGAAAAAAAGCACAACCCTTAAACCTTTGCCATGATCTCACATGAAACTTTTATTTGTGCTAAGAAAGTTTATTCAAAACATACATAAACTAAAAGCAACGTTACAATGAATCCTCCATTGTACTATATTTTGTGTTATTAATTAAAATTCAAGGCTGAATTCTCTCATGTGACATAAAGCTCGCTGCTTCATGCAGAGATGTGCTGTAGGTGCTACAAAGGCTGGTTTTCTTAGTCAGCCTGATAATATTTAGACTGGAGAGAGAGAGAGAGAGAGAGAGAGAGAGAGAGAGAGAGAGAGAGAGAGAGAGAGAGAGAGAGAGAGAGAGAGAGAGAGAGAGAGAGAGAGAGAGAGAGAGAGAGAGAGGGAGAGATGATGTTCTGTATTTATGCAATTAGCCGTCTAATTGGTAGTAATGGGTTTGCACATGCTAACATAATGACTTGAGTAATCATCTCTGTGGCATCCTTGATGTAAATCCCATCAAGATATATTCAGGTCGTGCTGCTTTGCTTAACAGTCCTGTCAGAAATTGTCATTTGTGCTTATTGTCTGACTTCAGCATGTCCGTGTGCTGTGAACACTGTTTCATTACACTTCCTGACCAGGACTGACCCACACTGTCACACCTATTGTTGTTGTTGTTGTTTTCCACAACAGCATGTATTGTTCTACAACCTTGTATCTCTGAGTAAGATATCATATAAAAAAATAAATAAAAAAACACTGTTACAATTACTTTTCAGTCTTTTTTGTTTGATTGGAAAAAAATAAGCTCAGGTTTTGGAACAAAAGACAAGGCCTTTGCGGTTTGTCAAAAGGGAGCAGTCTGATTACCAATCTCTGACGACAGTGTTAGGCAATGCTTGCAGGGGACAATTGAAAATATCTTCAAGCGTTCACACCACTGTAATTACAAGTGTGAATCAGCCCGGGACTTCAATCAATAACCACTGGCCATTTTGCAAAATGTTTCAATCTACAGACAATTTGCTTTAAATGCGAGGCATTATTAGAAGCCCTATTACTCTCAGAGTAAATAGGCTTGACATTTTTAAGTGAATGTTTTGTGACAATGTAAATATCATTTACACCACCACACAACATCATTTTACCCAACCACCTGCAGGAGATCTTTATGGTGAAATTAAAAATACCGTCTCTTACCCCCAAACGAAAGGTTTTTCGTCAGGCGTTTATGTATGTGGAGACTGGAGCACGTGGGGGCTGATTCTTTTTGAAAAGCTCGACGGGAGAGTAGTGATTCCCCCTGAATACAAAAAGCACTTAAACAGCATCAGAGTGAGCCGCTGCCTCCGGCTGACGAAAGCATTCAGCGCTGTCACCCACATCAGTCAAGCAGTACTAGTCCCTGTGGAGGAGAAACTGATACGGACTACATCTTTGGAGCTGTTTAATGTGAAATATCACATGCGAAAAATAGTAGCTCTCCTAGCTGTTGACATAGCGCCACTGACAGCTCGTGCTGTGCCTCTGCACGCTGGAAAGCAGCGTGGCTTCAAAACACCTTTTACACATAATGTAATTGCGCACATACTCTCCACTGCTTGTGCTGATTGCCTTCACGCATTCACCTGCTGGGCAAATGCACTAAAGGTGTCTGCGGACTTCAGCGCGAATGTGTTAGGGCTGCTACATGTGTCTGCCTGCGCGCATGAATCTGTCCACCGTGGCGTGATACGCTCGGCCCTCAAAAGAACAATGGCTCTGAAAGACACCTCCAATTTCCAAAGCAGCTCTGGGGTGATTTACAGCAGCCTCAGAGAGCGACCTGGCCAGGACTCATTCTGCTTGCTCAGAGAGTGAGTGAGCGGCATCATTTTTCCTTAATGAAGTTAGTGACCCTCTGAAAGGTGACACGTTTACCGCTCCACTGATTTATGCACTGATGCTCTGAGGCAGACTATAGCAGAGTAAGACAGACAGGATGTGGCCACATCTCTCTCTCTCTCTCTCTCTCTCTCTCTCTCTCTCTCTCTCTCTCTCTCTCTCTCTCTCTCTCTCTCTCTCTCTCTCTCTCTCTCCTTCTTTCTTCTCTTTCGGTTTCTAGCTTTCTAAATTTTTGCTATTCTGGGGTGCGTTTCACGAACACTGACGTTACTCCCTGCTTAAGTACTTAGTACTTTGCATCGTTGAAGAAATCAACTAGCTACTCTCGACTGTTTCCCGAAAGCGTCGTTCAACCACGTTGGTTAATGATGTCACGCAGGTGGTGGAGTAATAACTGCTTTTAATTAATTTGTTTGAGATCGAATTCATGCTAGATTTTTTGGTATAAATTATGGAAATGGCATCTGAGGACTAATTCTTGTTTTTCTCAGTTATTTTGCTTTATTTCCAGATTTGTTCTTACTAGAGCACTCTTCAAAAAGGTGCTTTAAATCTCTTGACAAACTAAAAGACATAAATGTGTATGTATTTTAAAGAAAAGTTATGACCGTACTGATTGTCAGCTTGCTTATTTTGCTCAAGATAAGGATTTATTAAGTCCACATCAAACAAGAAACTTGCTTCTAGCCACAGGTCGAGATCTATCGTTGCAACCACACAAGGTTGCGATGCTGTTTTGTGAACAGTTTTGCCTACTCGTTGAACTATGTTGATAACGACTGAACTTGCAACCATAGTTGGCTAACGGTGCTTTTGGGAAATGCAACCCTGTCCAGTTACCTGATATTAAAACTAATACAAACTGACATGCAAAATGCAAGCATATTATAGCTCTGTTCCAAAACATAGTAAGCCACCTAATGTCCACAATATACTTTGTTTTTTACAAGCAATGAGTATGCATACAGCGCGTGTGATTTAAATATCATTATCAGCACAATACTGTATGTGCATATTGTACTTTTTTGCACTTCTTATGGCGCTTTTCCACTATTCACTAACAGCTCGCCTCGACTCTACTCACCTTTGTTTGGTTTTCCACTGTGTAAATGTTGTACCTGTTCCTGCGTCCAGGTACTTTTTGTCGTATCACCTCCGGAAACACCAAGGCTAAAACAATGTCCCTTTCAGAGTCGAAAAATAAATGAGAGATGGAACAACAGTAAACTCCTGGAGATGTAACAACAGTAGATGATTAAGGTGAAGTTGGAGATGGGAATATCCAAGTTGAATATTTCCAATTATGACAAAAACATAAATTAATGTTCAGACTGTCTGTCTTTTTTTACATTTTTACTTGAGCTCTACATGTAAAAAAAATGCAGGTCTCCAATCAAAAATGTTCTAGTGACTGATCACATCTAATTTTTTTTTAGTTGGACAAATAGAATTTCTGTGAAATAAATTGTAGCCTATCAATTCACAGAAATTTCATTTTGCCAACTGAAAAATTTTGATGTGACTAGTCACTAGAAAATGTTCAATTGGAGAGGCCTGATTTTTTTTTACAGTGCAGATTGCCATCTATCTAGTACTTATTGAAGTATTGAAGTTAAACATGTAGGCATTTATTTATACACAAACAATTATTATAGTATATTTATTATATATTAAATGTTACAATAAGTGCAGCAAAATAGTCAAGTCAACTTTATTTATATAGCGCTTTTAACAATGCAGATTGTTTCAAAGCAGCTTCACAGTGTTAAACAGAAAAATAATGCAACAGAATATATTTTGATTATCATACAGTAACAATGTGGGCTTTAGATCAGTAATTAGATAAGTAATTTGGTCTATATGGTTAATTTAGTTTAATAATAAGATTTATTTTGAAATATATTTGAAAAATAGTTTTTTTTTTTTTTTCCCAACTGAGCAAGCCAAGCCAGAGGCGACAGAATTGTGTATTTTTACATCCCACATAAACCAGCTCTCTATGCTCATTGATCACCTCCATCTTGGAAATGACTTCAAATGAGCTTCACAGCGAGGTTGTCTGACTTGGAGTGGCCTTCCACATGTTATTTTCCATTAGGATATGGTATAAATCTGAGTTGACTGGAATGCACAATTCTAGTTTAAATGAGCACAAAAATATATATATATTTCTTGTTTTTTTTTGTTGTTTTTTTAACCTAATAACGTAAGAAACAGTGCAGACACTGGACAAGGAAGAAACTTCGCCGTCAAATGGAATTTACTTCATATATCAAAATGCTGTACATTGGGCTGTACGCATATCCTAAAGCGTTTGCATCAAAACTAAAACCAAGTGTAGCAGGTCCTGACAGTAATATACTTTGGTCTTAAAGGGTTAGTTAACCCAAAAATTTAAATTAGCCCATAATTTACCCTCAAGTCATCCTATAGGTGTATATGACATAATTTTTTCATATATAAATCGGAGTTATTTTTTTTTTAAAGTCCTGGCTCTTCCAAGCTTTATAATGACAGTGAATTGTTTTTCTATTTTTGAAGTCCATAAAAGTGTTTCTTGCCATCATATAACTCCACGGCTCCAGGGGGTTAATAAAGGCCTTCTGAAGCAAAGCGATGCGTCTGTGTAAGAAAGATATCCACATTTAAAACTTTATTAATGAAATATCTAGCTATATCTATATTCACTGCCATTATAAAGCTTGGAAGAGCCAGGACTTTTTTAATATAACTCCGATTTTATTTGTCTGAAAGAAGAATGTAATATACACCTAGGATGACTTGAGGGTGAGGCTAATTTTCATTTTGGGTGAACTAACCCTTTAATTAGGCAGCTACTTTTCAAGTCAGCTTTACTTTAACCATCATTTTTAGTGATTTGGAATGCTCTGGGCACTTACTCCGTGCACAGAAAAAAATAAAACAAATTGGCATTTAGGAGTCTTATTTTCAATTAAGTTTGATTTTAGCATGTTGCTTAGCTAACAGCATGATACTTTAATAAACATAAAAATGTTTACTGTGGCTCAAATCCTGCCATTCATGTGGCTCAAATATGTATATCTATATATGTAAATACCTATTTTTTCTTCTTCTGTCACGCCAGCGTGTTCCCTTTGCATGATATTTGTTGGAAAACTATATTGGCTCCTGGTGGTAAAAACAAAAATAACCCAAGCATGTAGTCCAGGGGAACCAGACTTAGTCCCTTTCAATTATTTCTAACTTCTTTACTTATGCAAATATGCTAAATTATTTCTATGACAGCTTGGAGGGGGGACCAGCACGAACTCTCCTTTTCTTAGTGGGTTAAGATATACATACGCCGCTGTAGGGCTCCCGCCTGCCTCCGCGAGCACTGTTTTACATTCTAATTATTAGAGTTGACAGGCTTTATGGCTGGGGCTCAATACTGAGGCCTTTTCCTTGGCACATCTTGCATGTGATGTCAGAGCAGGTTTAATGAGATAAGAAAGTTTGAGTCCTGTAGTTTACTGTTCTTTTTCCTTTGAGCGAATCACATTCTGCCTCTCGCAGCTACTGTAGCACGTTTGCCGAACCTAATACTTTACGTGTCAGCTGCGTTAACAAGTAGGCGAAGAAGGAAGAATTGCTGCATTTCTGTTTGATTCATCTTAATTGACTTGATTTAAGTGGGAGACATCAGCGGAAGAAAGGTGTGCCACGATGACTGTGATTAAAATAAACAATGGTTTTAGAGCAGTTCATTAATTCTTTAATATGTAAAAAGCCAATCTCAGACACAAACAACAGAGACTTTTTTAAAGATTTAATTAAGCTACTGGGAATTCAGCGCATATTGTAGGTAAACACTTAGGACCATGGGAATACCATTTAAATTAAAAGAACTGGTGTTGTTTTTCTCATTATGGGATGAATTAAACATTTATCACTGCCTTCCATTTCTCTCAGAAGCTGACATTTACAGGTCACCTTTCAATAGCGCCAATTTTTTATTGTCTCCAAGTGCCTTAGCAATAAGAGAAAGTATGATTTATTTTGTCTTCTGTGTTCACCTCTTGACTGAGCCTTCGCATTTGTCATTTCATCATCCACAGCTATTGAAGTGAACCTGCAGAAGGCTCTCGCCGAGGCCTCGGAGACCTGTACCCAGGAATGTCTGATCCTGGGTCATTCTGACAGCTGCTGGATGCCGCCAGCGCTGACCCAATTCCAGACGTCCGGCGCCGCCACTCTGCCCTCCTTTGGTTTTCAACAAAGCTGGGCGCGGGGGACCAAGCCAGATGGGCGTCACACCCTTGGCAGGTCAGTGCCCAAAGATGATCTGGACAAAGGGAGCAACCGGCCCCAATTCTACAACACACTTGAGAGACATTGTAGCAAGAAAGAGGATTCAGTCAAGGTCATCCCTCTAGCCAGCTTTTCCGCCACGTCCAGCCCCCAGACGTCCACGAACGGAGGCCCCTTCCTGCACGAGCATCAGCTGTAGAAGCGAGGGTAGGCCTCGAGCACGGCATAATGAGAGTGATTGAAAACGAAAAGCTGACGGGTTCTGATGATTATTAACATCTGTCAAACGTTTCATGACACGTGATGTTTTCAGACAGGGCAGAAGGGGAAGTTAAAGCAAAGGACAGTAGCTTTCGAGATCCTCTATGAAACTGAAACATGTACAGTAGACAAATGGTAGATATAGACCAAAGTAGCTCCTCAAGTGAAAAAAAAGAAAAGAAGAAAAAAAAACAGTTTAAATATGTGTCTTAGTGACAGATTAGTGGTAAATGAATTAAGCTTTACTGTTGATCAAAAGGGACAAGATTTGTATTCCATTATGTGTCCCCCTTTTGAATGCAACTTGACATAGCAAATGACTTTTAAGTGTGTGCTGCTGGAAGAAATCATTGCATAGGCCTACGTTTACATGCACACTGATATTCCTACTTAATTATGAAATTGCAGTAATAAAATAAATAAAAAAAAAACACTAATGTAAGCGCCATGTTCCTGTTACTTAAAGAGAATATGTGCAGATTCCGCACATTATTTGGTCTAATTTTAAGTCTGTATGCTTGCACGTCTGCATTTCAGCAGTTAGTGGTCTTCGCAAGTTTAATTGGTGCTCACTAACAGCAAAGACAGTTACTTCTTTGTGCTTTGCACATGAGCGCAGACACACTCGTAAACAAAACAATAAAAATTTGGCTCTCGGTTAAGAACCGCATTTGGAATATTACGACGCATGTAAGCGTAGTCAATAAGGTTAAGTGTTATGTGTGAGCGCTGGGTGACTCCAGTATTTATTTCGGCTTCGGTGAGGTGCGACGTTTCCAGCTGAATTTCCGCCTGAGTCAGTTTTATTCTGCTAAAGAGACCTAGTTCCATGCCCCTTAATGTGCTGCTTACTCTGTCAAGACTACAGAAACAGCTAAGCCTCTCTGCAAAAATTAGCCTTGCTTTGTGTTAACACATAGAAACTTTTATATATTAGGGTATCTTTTTTCTTCTTAAACTTTGACGTTAGCTCTTTTCTCCCTGGTGAGCTTAGAGCCTTCTGATGTTCAGCGTGTTGGTAGTTTCCGTGCATCTGACACCCTTTCTCTCCCATTATAAGAAACCCGCTTATTTTTAACATTATCTCATTAGCTGAGGCACAGACATGGCTAAAAAGACATCCTTTATTTTTTTTTACCGCACTACTACATCAAGTTTTCCTCTTGGTATATACAATGTATGCACCACAATAAGTGCTATGGAACCAATTACAAGAATCTCCCAATAGTATAATTACTTTGATCAGTAATCACAGTAACTGTTATAGAAGAAGAGTGCTGCTCTATAATGGTATAATTGGCTACCTTTTGTATGTGGATGTGTGCATAAGCGCGTGCTCGTTAGCTAAATGGTGTGCACTTCTTTTTAAACTTACGGAAAAAAAGCATTTGTGAGATTTATATATAATGATGTCAAAGAAACAGCCTTAAGATGTAGATGTGTATTGTATGGATGTGATGACTGCTAATTGAAGTAGAAGTTTGCTTAAAATCGTGTCACATTTTCATCCAAACATTCAGTATATTCAAGCAGAGACATCAAGTAATCCCTTAAAGAGGCTTAAGAAATCAGCACAAATTTAATTTGCTAACAGTTTTTCTTAGTATATACTGATGACACAGAAATATTTGGGTCAGTGATCCAAAAAATTACTTCACTATAAAATAGTGTGCGTGCCAGCGACATGAAATGTGTCACAGCGAAGACGTGTTGGAGTGTGTTGCTCTTTGATGTGAGAGAACTGACAATCACTCCGGCAGCTGTTCCCTAAACAAAAGTATAAAATCTGTCGTACACTCTTGATTAAGAGGAATAATTGTGGGACTCTATCAAGGGAAGGAAGCGGTGCCCTGCTCTTTCATGTCTGCTAGCTGTGACTGTATCGCTGGGAGAAGAGTATCAAGTGACGGTGTAAGGATGACGACTCAACTCGCACTCTCCTAATCCACACAATAGATCTGAAAGGCTTGAGAGACAAGGAATGATATCCTAATATTAGCCGTAGTGTCTGTATTACATAACACTGTTTGAAAATCTGTTCTTCTGTTCATTCATCACATCACAGAAAGCACATAGCTGCAAATTATTGAAAGATTATCATCAGATTCTCTTTTGAGCTTTAAATAATTAAAAAAACAATGATTTTTGAAGAAGAGAGCTGTAGAGCTTCATAACAGAGGAAATATATTTACATATTTTTTCAGAACTGCATGGATTTAGAGGTTTTACATTCTTAAAGTCAACATGAAATCAAAGCTGACCTTATATACTGTCTTAATGCATGTTCCTGTGGGGTCTTTGTAAACAATCAATCTATACACATTTTTTCTTTAAAGAAAAAAAGATAAAAAAAAGCTAAACTACTAGGGGTGTGCAAGAGAGCCAATATCTGTATCTGTAACAATCTCAAAATTATTTGTATCTGTATCTAAATATCCTATATTGGCGCTGATATGCATTCCAATGGAAAATTATAAAGAAGACATAAAGGCTTGCCAAGGTTTCATAAATTTAAATAGACATATCAAGAAATTGAAAATATGTATGTTTTATGTTCTTAGTTGATATTACAGCTAGTTTGTGAGAGATGCACGGAGACAGTGATGCAGCTGTATGATTTGCGGTCATGCTATGCTTATTTAATTCATTTGTGTATCATATCGTATAAGGATTAAAGAACTTAATGAATTCTGAGAGACGCATCGTAACGAACAAACTCATTATAGACCTTATTCAAACCAGCGCCATGACAGGTATGAAAACAAGACCGTGAGGTATAAACTTCAGTTGCATCTGCTGTAAAAAGCTGTATAAAGCTCCTAGATCACTTATAATTTTCCTCAGCTCATGTCGTCTGGAGTTTTTTGTCTATTGAAATCTCTTGAAAATATATTTTTTTGCAGTGTTTCATCAGCAGAAGCACATTAAGTAACAGTTCAACCCACTGAAGACATTTATGTCTCCCTGACAGGCTCGCTTTCATTTCCATTAAAAATCAAAGATGGCGCTGCTGTGCATTAGGTCTATTGCGTAGTGATTTTAGAAGTTTATGTATAATATCATGCTATCCCCTGGCATTCGTTATTCGTTTTGAAGCCATTATCCATGGTTTTCCGACTAAGGGCCTTATCATACACCGGGCGCAATGTGACTCCAGGCAAGTGTTTTTTCGCTAGTTTCAGCCCAACGCAGTTATCATTTTTACGTCCAGTGCCATTAAAATGCAGTTCGTGTATAAAGGAAGGAAGGTGACGGGAACCGGCGAACATTTAAAATACTTTATTCAAATGAATAAACAAAACGAAAGTAAACCGCGGGCAGGACGACTGCCCGCACACGCATAATAAAACGTAAACAAAACACAACATAAAGTCCAGGCCTGGTCCTCTCTCCTTTTGCACTGTCATCGCGCCTCCTTTTATGCTATCGTCACTCCTCCATGAGGCAAGACCAGTGTGGCGCGCAGCTTGCACTCATTACCACTCGCCGGCCCGCTCTCACGGTCCCTCGCCTCGCTGCTTGCCACAGCCATGTTGTGCTAATGGCTAATAATAGCTAATGCACACCCATCTGTGCTGGTCTGAAAACGAGGTGTGTTCAGGTACATTTTTGGTGCATTGCTATTTCGAGGAAAATGAAAACGACAGTTTTTTTTGTGTTATTTAAAAGGCGCATTAGTAATATGCGCCTATAGGCCGGTGCACAACGCATGTTAATTACACACACAGGGATGCGCAGAAGCACACAAACATTTTGAAATATTTAAAATAAAAGGATTCCTCTCTGGAGAAGCGCTCAGTCTTTTGGCTCGCAAATTCCGCCATGTTAATAGCGAATCCGCCATAGTGCAAGCGCAACTGGCTTTTAAAGGGAATGGGAGATGAGACTCTGATTGGTATATTCCACGTTACGCCCAAAACACACTCATGACTCAATAAGATACTTGGTAAAACCCTTTTGGACCATGCTCCTGGCACGATTACCTTTTTTTTTTTTTTTTTCATCATTACACCAGCAAAAGTGAATTCGTACATGCCATAAGTGCACCTGCGCCATGTGCTTCAGACCATGCATTAAGATCGTTAAAATAGGGCCCAATGATCTTCAGCTCAGGGCACATCTCTATAATCTGCATATAGTCTTTCTTTCATTTGGTGTCATCACCAGGTGTTAATGCTCAAACATTCTGGGATAGAAACTTTTCATGGTCCAGTCATATCTCAATTAATAAAATAAAGCCCTGTCTGATTTTTTTTCTCATTGAATATCCCATTTCTCTCAGAAATTTAACACAAATACAGAAGTTAAACACTTGGCAAATGCTGTTTCATGTTGACTTTAAAAAAGTATGAACTTGAAGATTAATATTTGCTGAAATCTGACATTTTTGAGTAGTGGAGCAACTACATTAGTGCCAAAGTAAAAAAGACAAAAAAAAATGTGCAAGAATGAATGAAAACAAGAACATTTGTGATAAATAAATGCATAGATGGTTTCTATATGCATGGTTTCTGTCCCCTCTAGCACTTTTGTACTTTTTTAAAGAGTTGGTTCCCTGATGTATCATGTAAGCAACCTTGATAATGAGGTGTTTCTTTCCTCTGGTATATATATTTTTGAGCATTGTTTTTTTTTTTTTGGGTATTTTAGCAGATTATCTCAGTATTCATGCATCTTCGTTTGCATGTGGTTCCAGCACTAAGCCCTTGTTCTGACACTGATCGGAATCTGTGCGTGTGCGTCTCAATCAGCTCCCTAGTTCAGTAGTCAGGGCACTTACTAGGACACAAGTTAATGGGCTGACTCCCTAATCAGTGCCCTGACTACTGAACTAGGGAGCTGACTGAGACGCACCCTGCGTGCTGTCAAATGGTCATATCTCTCGGGTTGTGTTATAGTTAGTATGAAGGTTAAAAATGGCAACACACTTTCAGCATCCAACACGTCGATAAAAATAAATCAAATACATTTTCATCAGTACCGTACAAAAATGTTAAAAAAATGTTTAAAAAAATAGCAAAAAATCAAAACAAAAAACAAACAAGCGCAAAGTGTTCATAGATATACTTAGCAGTAACCCCGGAAATACACTTTAACATACCATATGTGTAAACAAAAGCAAAAGTGGTTTATACTTACTGAAAATAGTTGATAAAAGACAAAAATCATGAAAATGAGGACAATCTCTGTTGTAATGTATTTAAAACATATGCATACTGTATATTATTATATGTGTGCGCGTGCGTTTGTGTGTGTGCATGTATGTATACTGGCACAAAGCTGGCCGGATAATGTATGTGCACACTATGTATCTTGTATAGAATCTGAAAAAGAGTATACAACTGCTGATATATAAATCTGCTTGTAATTTAAACATCATTTGTTGTATTTCACGATTATTACTTTCTTTGGAGGTGAGCTTTCATGTTCCAGCAGTCGAGCAATGAAACACTGTTGAACAACTGAAGTATATCTTGATATCACACCCCTGTAAAATACTCCTAGAAGTTGAAAAAGAGACAAAAAGAAAAAGAAAAAAAGAACACACTCATTTACATTTGGTGTAATGTTTTTTCTTGTCTTGAATTTTTTCTTGAACCATTAAATATTGTGTATCTTTAGACACTCTGTTGTGTGTCCTATCATTTCAAAACACTTTAATCCTATTTTTCTCTTATGGACTGAAAAGCCTTGATGTAAACAGCAGGTGGTGGTGGAGAATACTAACAAAAAAAGAAGAAAGAAATGTGGTCGGTTATGAACCAGCTTCCATTAGGGAAAGCGAGAAATATGCATACGAAACACTGACTGTTTGCGGAAAAGGAAGGCAGAGGGAACTCTTGATTAAGTCCGTCTGCACAGACAATAGCAGTTATACAGCTGTTGGAGGCATTGATTCAGTAGGAGAAGGGCTTCGAAAAAACACACCTGAGAGATTTTAGTTAGAAAGAGAAGAGGCCACCTAGGTGGACTCAAGAATAATTGGTGAGTCTGGGCATATAACCACCATTATGTGCTCTGCAAATGTGCCAGTACTGCAGCTTTGGACCAAGCCCAAGACAGAGGTGGGAGCAAGAAAGGAGCCTTAAAAAGCAAATGAATAAAGATTATCCCAGCAAAAGGATCTACCTACAGCACTGTGAGTTCCTGAACATTTTGCTGAACTGCCTAGATACACTCTTTTTCTGCTGGCTTTACATTTTTGATGCTTGACGGGCACGTATATGTGTATATGAGTGTGAGCTTTCATATAGGGGCGAGCTCAATTATCCTTCCTTTTCCCTCGTTAGTCCAAAAAAAAAAAAAAAAATACTGGGCATCCAGACTGCAATGCAGATAGAGTAGAGGGAAATTAATTAGAGTTTAACAGCATGCAAATGCTACATTTAAAGGGACAGTTCGCTCATCACTTACTCAACCTCATGTCTTCCCTATATAACTGTCTTTCTTCTGTAGAACACAAAATAAGATATTTTGAGAAATGTTCAAACTGTTTGTGTCCATAAAAGATGTCAACGGGACCCAAACATCAAGTAAGGTGTCAAGGTCCAAAAGGACAGAGTTATTTTAGTATTATTTATAAACTATCATTAGTGCAAGTAGCAATATATTTACACTAAGTAAAAACAGCAATAGATCATGTTTACACTATGTAAAAATTTTATTTTCTTTGCAATAATAATCTTTTGAATATTTTCCTTTTCCAATCTGATATGTGATGGGAAAAGGGAGTAGAGCATGTTCGTAAAAAGGTGGATTCAAAAGGTGGATCGATGTACTGTATTTCAGATTTAGTCATTTTTGTACTTCATCTTAAACTTGTTTTAAACAGGGAAACATTTGTTTTATTTATTTTTTTTATCTAATATTTATTGTTGTTTTTTCGGTTTTATTTCAATGACCAAATAGGATTTTTAATAGTTTTAGTTTCCATTTACTATAACGATAACATGATCACTCTAAATCGTAATGTAGACACATGCATTTTCTGTAAAAATTTGCTTTGAAACTTATGTTTGCTTTGATATGTATTGTGAAAAGCGCCATACAAATAAATGTGAATTGAACTCAATATTTAAAAAAAAAGAATCAGTTCACAATCATCATGAAATTAATCAAAACTACACTGTAAGCCATTTGAAGTGACACGTTCGTTTTGTATGATGAACAAATTTAAATTAAAGCCTTTATTTATTATCAAAGCAAAGCATGGTAATACTTTAAAATAAGGTTTAATTAACTAACATGAACTAACCATAAGTGATACACTTGTTACTGTATTCGTTAATTTTTGTTAATGTTAGTTCATAAAAATTTGTTTGTTTGTTTGTTCAAGTTAGTACATTAACTAACGTTAAAAAATACAACTTTTGATTTTAGTAATGTATAAGTAAATGTTGAAATTAGCATTAACAAAGGTGGTAACACTTTAAAATACTGTTCCATCATTAATGAATAACTAAACAGGAACAAATGACTAATGCACATTAACACTCAAGTCACTATCAACTAAAGCTGATGATACACAGGGCAACTTTTTGAGAAATGTTGCCGGGGAATGTTGCTGAAAAAGTTGCCCTGCGTATCATTAGCTTAAGAAAATCTGATTAACAAATTAGTTAGTAGGGGAACACTTTTTGACTGTCTCAGATTTTTGAGTTTGACAACAAACACATTGCTAAATACTATACAGCATAGTTCAAAACATAATAATAATGAATAATTTCTGAACATTGATTCCCAGTCATTATTCACCCTTTTCTCGTGGTTTCTCAAAAGAATTCATAAAAGTATAGAATATAACAGCATAGTTCTAATAGGGGCTCATTGTAACGCAGTGTTATTACGGACCCCATCTGCGCAACTGGGATTTAAACCATGGCTCGCGTCTTCTGCTGGTTAGATCAGCTATACAGAACGATCTCAACTGTTAAATAACAAATATAAGATTAAAACAATATCTGATTTTTGTTATATTTTAAATAAACACAAAATAGTTGAAAAATAAAGAAATTTACTTTTGCTATGGTAAAATAAATGTTCAGTAATATCTTCCAAAGATTTTTCATTTTGGCGCAATTGTTTCTCTAAATAACGTTGATATGGCAACTAGTAAATACACAATGTTTTGTCATCCTGGCATGTGCAGAAAGCTTTAAACCATGCGCGTTACAACTAACCCTGCGTTAGGTTGTGCCCCGCGCTCCCCAAATAGTGCTTAGTTGAAGGTGGTAGTTAACTTTTAGTGAATTATTAACTACAATTTTTTTCAAACATCCTAGAGGACTACTAAGAACTACTACAGATGCATAATTAACATGAAGAATGCATAATATATAAATTAATTTTAAAGTGAAGGTCATAGTAACCCACTAGTAATGACTCAAAGTTAAGCTTTTGAGGTTTTTTTGTACGTTTTTGGGTAGTAATGGTGTCACTGTTCTGTTTTGTCATGGACTTTCCGTGTTTTCTTCCTGTCACATGTTTCCTTGTTCAGTTTTCCCACTATTCGTCTGCCCCCATGGTGACCCTCATTAGTTAAGTTCCTTCCAACTGTGTCCTGTTTATTACCTCGTTGCCGTTTGCTATTTAGATCTCCCCTTTCTCTCAGTCCTTGTCCGATCTCCGTTGTGTAAAATGGTGTGTACCTGTCTTCCTGTTCACTTTAATTAAAATTTCCAGTTTGCACTAGATTCATCTTCCGTAGTCTTCCTTCTTACACACACCCGTGACAAATGGCTTCTGACGGATTTGGTAACACTTGAGTAATTACTAGTGGGTTACCATGATCTTCACTTTAGAATACTGATCCAAATAATTAGTCATTCCTTTTTAAGGATGTGGTAATACTTGAGTCATTACTAATGGTTTACTATGACTTACACTTTAGAATTAATTATATATTATGCATTATTCACATGTATTATGCATATGTATATAGTAGTTCTTAGTAGTCCTCTGGGAGGTGTGACATTTTTTTTTTAGTTATTGATTAACTAATAATGTGTTACCACATTCAACTGAGCACTATTACTTATTAATTCGTTAATCAGAATTTCTTGTTAGGTAATACTAGTAACTAGAATGTTAATAGCGCATTACTCATTTGTTCATGTGTAGTTATTCATTAATGACGGAACGGTATTCTAAAGTGTTACCACAAAGAATAACAAACGCTGTAGAATTGGAGTTTATTATTAGTTCATATGAACTAATGTAGTTACCTAATGTTAACTAATGAAATGATTGTAAAGTGTTACCCAAATTATGGCGACACGAACAATAGTTTGTTCCAATTAAGTACAAGGATAAATAAGGTTTAAGATTAGTTGAAATTTAAGGATTGTGTCGAAATAGTTGTACACTCTAAAAAATGCTGGGTTGTTTTAACCCAATGTTGGGTCAAATATGGAATAACCCAGCAGTTGGGTTGTTTTAACCCTGCGGTTGGGTTAAATGTTTGCTTAAGACAACCCAATCACTGGGTTAAAACAACCCAATCACTGGGTTAAAACAACCCAACTGCTGGGTTAGTCCATATTTGACCCAACATTGGGTTGTTTTTTACCAAGCTTTTTTTAGAGTGTAGTGGTTTGTGAATTTGTTAATTTCACCCGTTATATTGTTTTTGGAGCTTGACAGTTTTAGATCTCATTGCATTTTTATAATATGGACATAAAAAGGTTCATCAAAATATACTCCACAAGAAGAAAGACAAAAGACATACAGGTTTAGGGTTTGCCAATGATGACAGATTTTCAATGTTGGTTGAACTGTCCCTATAAGAGGGGATTTTAAACACAGATGTGTCAGTGCTTAGTGTTAAAACTAGAAACATTTTTGGAGTGTGCAACCAGAGAGTGCATGTGAAGACATTAAGTGACTGTGACAATGGGTTGATATGCATGGGGGGACATGAGAAAAGGTAATGGGTAAAAGGGTATGGAAGGGTCCACAGTCACACATGCAGGGAGCCCTTCCACACTTTCCCAGCATTATTCCCCATGGCCATTTTATTAGATGAATGAGACATGACTGGCTAGCATAGAGCTAATCAACCCAGTTTTGCAGTAGCGGTTCAAACAGGGGACTAGAAGACTTTAACCGCTGTCAGTATGGCCAATTTTTTTTTCTTTACCTGTAGAGATAGTGAGTGTACTACTGTGGCTCAAACTGATTGTGTGGCGAAAGCCCACCCGAGTTTCCGTTCCCGCTCAGGATAAGTCCCCTCAGATGCAGTGATCTGAGCGCAGAAGCTAAACGAGTTGCTAGATTTGAGGTTACTATGCGGTGACATTGTGTCTGCCGAGAGGGGGCTTATGTGTACAGAGAGAGTATCTCATCAAGGGCGTCTAGATGGGGTCATCACATCACCGGTGAAGATCTCCGGCTCAAAGCTTTTTCCTTTTTGCTCAAGTGGGTTGCTGAAGGCAGTGCAGCAGTGTGGCTTATGTCTCATTGCCGTGTTGACCCAGCGTTTAAATCCAGCAATAGTTTTTTTAAATCAGAAGCGAATACAGGAAGACAGAGCGAGCGAGAGTTTAAACTGGTGCGGTGAAAAAGGAATAACAAAGTTACTATTGAATCACAGAGCAAGCCATTTGTAATTTGTCCCTGGAAAAGCTGAAAATACAATACGCTACGAAGCGGACCGCTGTGATGCTGAAAACTGCCTCAATGCTCTAAATAGGAAATTGATTGAAGCGGCCATTTGCAAACAACACACACCTTCTTATTGCTCATTCGTATCTGGCTTCAAGAACACTTGTTAACTTTGCAAATATGTTTCTTTAGAGGAGACGCACTTCGTTTTTAAAGTGCCATCTGCAGAGGCCGCTGGTTGAACATATAGAGGGTGTCAAACAGCATGCTCATTTTAAATTGTAATTAAACTGGCCATCAGGTACCTTGAGGCTGTTTAGTCTACAGCAGGATACTAATTACTATAAGATGACCTTTGGAATAATATCTGGTGAATAATTCATAATTGTGGAGATTGCTTCAGAGACATCCACTCTGAACTTTGTATGCTCACAACTATTTAAATGAATTTTCAAATCGAAACCTCCGATTCGGTAATCAAGCTGTATAGTAGCCTACAAGGGGGGGAATTACACAAAAGGTGAGGTTCCTTTTGAGCTGGTAATAAAAATGTATGCGTTTTATTGCCTTTAGAAAATACTGACTTGTATCAGTATTACACTTTCATCTAGCATGATGCATACAAAAAAGAAGCTATATACTAATGATTAAAGTCAGAGTTCAGTGATATTTTCATTTTCACAATGATACAGGACCTGATTTCCTTGAATGTCATGCAAATATGATTCTGAAACTTTAATATAAAAATAATACAAAGAAGGTTTATACAGAGCAGTACATCCTAATTGACATCATGGATGGATTTACTCAACCATTACATAGATATCAAGTAGAAAGAAGACATACACTATATTGCCAAAAGTTTTGGGACGCCTGCCTTTACATGCACATGAACTTGACATCTAATGAGTCTAGGTTTGGTGTTTTGCCAGGATTACAAAGTTTGATGGAGGGGGTTATGGTGTGGGGTTGTTTTTCAGGGGTTGGGCTTGGCTCCTCAGTTCCAGTGAAAGGAACTCTAAATGCTTCAGCATACCAAGACAATTTGTACAATTTCATGCTCCCAACTTTGTGGGGACAGTTTGGGGATGGCCCCTTCCTGTTCCACCATGATTGTGCACCAGAGCACAAAGCCAGGTCCAAGTATATGGACCTTGAATATCATATATCTTGTAAAGATATTTTGGCAAAAAACGACATGTAACCATATTCAAAGTTATTTTGGCTACAAGTGGGTTACTCATAGCTGGAATGAAAGCATATTTAGCTGTTGATAGTGTTGCCATTGAAACGCATTATCCGACAATGTCACATTGGATTCCATCATTTCCAAATTATGTTAGTCTGTCTATTGTCTATACTCTGCATAACATGAAACGTGCTGATGACGTGTGATGTCTGAGCGGCCAGGTGTTCAAATGCATTCGAATTAAGCGTTTCGGGCGTTTGACCAATCAGGAGCTTGCTCTAGTAGGCTAGTGACAACAATGAGGAAAAAAATCATATTTGGATACCCGGAGCAATACATCTTTGTACTTTATAGACACAGGAATAAAAAGGATTTTGCTTGGAAGAAAGTAAGTGAGGAGGTCAGACAATCTGGTATGTTGTAAAAAGCACTCTTTACTCAATTTAAGCTATATATATGTGTATATATATATATATATACAGGTCCTTCTCAAAAAATTGCATATTGTGATAAAAGTTCATTATTTTCCATAATGTAATGATAAAAATTAAACTTTCGTATATTTTAGATTCATTGCACACCAACTGAAATATTTCAGGTCTTTTATTGTTTTAATACTGATGATTTTGGCATACAGCTCATGAAAACCCAAAATTCCTATCTCAAAAAATTAGCATATCACGAAAAGGTTCTCTAAACGAGCTATTAACCTAATCATCTGAATCAACTAATTAACTCTAAACACCTGCAAAAGATTCCTGAGGCTTTTAAAAACTCCCAGCCTGGTTCATTACTCAAAACCACGATCATGGGTAAGACTGACCTGACTGCTGTCCAGAAGGCCATCATTGACACCCTCAAGCGAGAGGGTAAGACACAGAAAGAAATTTCTGAACGAATAGGCTGTTCCCAGAGTGCTGTATCAAGGCACCTCAGTGGGAAGTCTGTGGGAAGGAAAAGTGTGGCAAAAAACGCTGCACAACGAGAAGAGGTGACCGGACCCTGAGGAAGATTGTGGAGAAGGACCGATTCCAGACCTTGGGGGACCTGCGGAAGCAGTGGACTGAGTCTGGAGTAGAAACATCCAGAGCCACCTGCACAGGCGTGTGCAGGAAATGGGCTACAGGTGCCGCATTCCCCAGGTCAAGCCACTTTTGAACCAGAAACAGCGACAGAAGCGCCTGACCTGGGCTACAGAGAAGCAGCACTGGACTGTCGCTCAAATTTTGCATGTCATTCGGAAATCAAGGTGCCTGGAGTCTGGAGGAAGACTGGGGAGAAGGAAATGCCAAAATGCCTGAAGTCCAGTGTCAAGTACCCACAGTCAGTGATGGTCTGGGGTGCCATGTCAGCTGCTGGTGTTGGTCAACTGTGTTTTATCAAGGGCAGGGTCAATGCAGCTAGCTATCAGGAGATTTTGGAGCACTTCATGCTTCCATCTGCTGAAAAGTTTTATGGAGATGAAGATTTCGTTTTTCAGCACGACCTGGCACCTGCTCACAGTGCCAAAACCACTGGTAAATGGTTTGCTGACCATGGTATTACTGTGCTCAATTGGCCTGCCAACTCTCCTGTCCTGAACCCCATAGAGAATCTCGGATGAAATATGCAAATTTTTTGAGAAGGACCTGTATATATATATATATATATATATATATATATATATATATATTAGAGGTGGGCATAGATTATTTATTTTAAACTAGATTAATCTCACTGTGATCTTGGAATTAATCTATAAGATTAATCTAGATTAAAATGGCTCATTTGAATTCTGCCAAAGCATTCAGAATATGTGCTACTCAATTAATGACTGGAGCTTTCACACTTGGTTCGATTGCCTGACCGAACCCAAGTTCGATTGCTCGTTGGTTTGGACCAAAGCTTCAGTATGTATATTATTTGGGTACTGAACCGAGTGCGATGAGCGATCAGAGCAGAAATGAGATTTACAGCTCTCTGCTTACAGTATGTCAGTCATGCTCATCAGGACTCGAGTACGGTTCGCGGGTGCGCACCCGAGTTCGGATGCCAGCGTTCATGCTTGATGTGGTAATTTCACAGTGGGCATACACGCAGGTTCAAGACTCGCTCGCTCCCTACAGTGCAATTCGGCCAGGAATACATCCGCGCTAAAATATCAAGGTGAAAGTCATCATAGCTTGCGTAGTATAGACCCAGCTCCCAACCCAATTTTGAGAATAGATTAACAGCGATATTTTTTATCGCCCGATAAGAGTCTCACGTTAACGTATATATTAGTGGTGGGCTGTTATCGGTGTTAACGTGCTGCGTTAACGTGAGACTCTTATCAGACTCTTCTATATATATATATATATATATATATATATATATATGAACAAAAAAATAATAATAATGATAATATATATATATATATATATATATATATATATATATATATATATATATATATATATATATATATATAGTGGGTATATATATATATATATATATATTTTTCACTCTTTGTTATATTGCAGCCATTTGCTTTTTTCTCATTAATGTACACACAGCACCCCATATTGACAGAAAAACACAGAATTTTTGACATTTTTACAGATTTCTTAAAAAGGAAAAACTGAAATATCACATGGTCCTAAGTATTCAGCCCCTTTGCTGTGACACTCATATATTTCACTCAGGTGCTGTCCATTTCTTCTGATCATCCTTGAGATGGTTCTACACCTTCATTTGAGTCCAGCTGTGTTTGATTATACTGATTGGACTTGATTAGGAAAGCCACACACCTGTCTATATAAGACCTTATAGCTCACAGTGCATGTCAGAGCAATTGAGAATCATGAGGTCAAAGGAACTGCCTGAAGAGCTCAGAGACAGAATTGTGGCAAGGCACAGATCTGGCCAAGGTTCCTAAGAGCACAGTGGCCTTCATAATCCTTAAATGGAAGACGTTTGGGATGACTTTCACCCAATAGCTCAGTACATGGCTGTATTAGATCAAAAGGTTGCTTCTCCTAAATACTGATATTTCAGTTTTTCTTTTTTAATAAATCTGCAAAAATGTCAACAATTCTGTATTTTTCTGTCAATAAAGGGTGCTGTGTGCATATTAATGAGAAGGAAAAAAATGCACTTAAACGATTTAAGCAAATGGCTGTAATATAACAAAGAGTGAACAATTTAAGGGGGTCTGAATACTTTCTGTATATGTGTATATATATATATATATATATATATATATATATATATATATATATATATATATATATATATATATATATATATATATAGGCTCTTGCCTTGACACTGTAATAGTATTATGTTGTCCAGTTTCTTGTGCTTCACACACAGGATTCAATTTCCCCTGTCTTGCAATAGGCCAATCCATTTGTTCCGTAAGATGTAAAAAAGAAAAGAAAAAAGAAGAAGCTCACTGTGACCAGAAAGCAGCAAGAACTCATCATGTTCACAGTAATTTTGAAGTATGTGTGACTTGAGACAAAAAGAGTTGGTTTTCTTATGGGCACATTTATAATTGTACAGTACAGGCCAAAACTAGGACTGAACCTCCAATCCTGCTGCAATATGGGTGAAAGTAGGGATGTATGTGCAAGATATACCCAATCTGGGTAATGTTTTGGAACCAGCAACGTTATATGGTTAAACTTGATGTTAAATACATGTTTAAAAGCGCCTCTAAATAGGATTTGTAAACATCTCTGTTCATTATAATTTTTTCAAATAGCAGAAATTCAAGTTTCTGATTATTTTTTCAGTCATTATGGATTAAGCTTTGTAACGACACACAGTGCCAGCAGATAATAAGAGAACGAATAAAAAATCTATTTCAATTATTGACTGTGATAATGAAAACTATGTGTTATTTTGGAATGGCAAGAAAAAAAAATTAGTTGACATAAAACCAATGCAAGGGGCAGAAACTTCCAAATGTCTCTAATCACTTCTTTATAGATTTCACGCTGTCAAGAAAATGAATAATTGGTTTATCTTTCCTGTTCATTACTCAAAACTCAGCTTTGGAACTTTAATCCACTAACAATTTCTCAAGTTCTGAAACCATTGCAAACAAAGACCCTTTCTCAGATTTGAAAGAGGCTTTCAAAGCCACATTGTTAGTCAAGCAGATGGAACTGTGAGAAATGAGGTATAGTTCTCTCCATTCACAAGAACTGAGCTCTGGACCAGGTCAGGTGATTGTGTGATGTAGATAATAAGGGCTACAAAAATCTGCACTGCGTGAGCTGACAGGCTTGACGAAATTTAGAAAGTCCTCAGTATGTGCTGATTAATGACTGACAATTGCAGTGACTGATTTAAATAATGCTAATTGGCCAACGGGATAATGATCCGTACATTTCCTCTAATTAGAGACAGCACAGCTCTTTGTGACAGTGTTGATGGGAGGGTTTCGGGCTGTCGAGCAGGAATGTGCAGTGCGATTGGCAACATTATGTAGACTAAAGGTAAATGGGTAAGCCTTTATTGTGTTTCTTTGTTTTAGCATATGTGCAAAACGGCCATTTTATGGTTATTTTAGCTGTAGTATCAATTGAATAATGATCGGTTGTGAATTAAGACATCATTAAAACAATGTTGGATTATAAATGCCATTATTACTATGCATTTCCAAAAGCTGAACATGCAAGTGCTATCATCTAACCATCTGGAGACAGATAATAGCCATGCAGGTTTTTATCTTTTCATAAAGTGCATTGGTAAGTGAGTTATAAATAATATATACAAGGACACTCTATATTCATGTTCATGTTCTCTCAGCGTCTTCAAATTTCCAAGTTATTCTAAGTGCAGCAGTAGCAATAGCGCGCAACTAAGAGGAGAAAAGGATGAAAACATTTGCAGTATCCTTTAATTCTCTACTAAGGTGCAGGGCTGGGCAAAATTCTGAATTTTGGAATTGGCTCCTCTTCATTATTTGTATTTTGAGTTGACTTCCCCACACCCAGTGTTGAATTGGAATGACAGGAAGATATATTCACTGAATTACAATTCAGACAAATTCAATCACAGTCAATAAAACATATATATATATATATATATATATATATATATATATATATATATATATATATATATATATATATATATATATATATATATATATATATTTTAGTTTTTTTTAAAATATTAGGTGGCTTTATCTACTATGTACATGTTTTCATGTTGTATTGTAAAACATGTTTGCTGCCATTGAGGTGGAATACAAGTTAAGGGATAAGAGTAAAAAAAAAATACTATGAAAGTCAACGGCTACCGTCAACTGTCTCGTTAACCAACATTCTTCAAAATATCTTCTTTGGGTTCAACAGAAGAAAGAAACTCATACAGATTTGGAACCAGTGTTGCCAGTATGTGATAAGTTTGACCTATGTACGATATACAACCAAATAATAAAAAAATCGCATAATGTACAATCATTTAAATTTTGTGACACTTCAATGATGGTCGCTGTAATACTTCTATACTCATTGATCTAGCTCAGGATATACGTCTACCGCCATGATTGTGAGGAGAACGTGTACTTGGCGTTATCTCATCTCACGTTACGTCTTCTCGGCCAATCATTGTGTAGAATGACTCTCTCTCGGGATCACAGGCTTTCCCTCAGGTTTCCTTCCCCGCCGCTTATGTCAGTTGTTTCCAAGCTAAAGGTTGATATTTTAGCAATAAAGTATAGAAAATGAGTGCTGAAAAGGAAGGTGAAGACAGAGGAGAGGGGCGAAGAGTTGTTTGTCTAGATAAATAGCTGTTCTGTACATTGTGTATGATCATTTTCTTCCAAATACGATAATTTTGAGCTTTTGGTAATATGGCAACACTGTTTGGAACAAAATAACACCGTGTCTACTAGAGCTTTGAAGCTTCGGTAGTAATCAACACCGAATATTCAAAGCTTTGGAGGGTGGGGACTGAACATATTCTTCTCTCTAATAAAGGCAGGAATCTTGAGAAATGGAGCGTCTCACAGGGCGCGCATCATATGCTCAGAGAATGGACACTGCACTATACAAAACTAAAAATCATTTTGTTCAGTTAGAGCTGCAGGAATCAGTGGCAGGAGTCAGGTTTCATTCATCACAAGAGTGAGGAGTTGAATGACAAGAGGATCGCGAAAATTTGGTTTCTAAGCTAAATGTAAAAGCAACTAATGAAGGGACTTTGTCATTATACAGATCTGTTGTTGTGTTTTTTATTAAGAATAATAGGCTAATGAACCCACCATTCAAGCAACGAATTGGCGCTAATTCTAAACCGAAAGTAAAATGCGCACGGCCGCTCTGTCATTCGTTCACGGCTGCACAAGCACGGTAATGTGACGGTGAGGGAAAATGTTCTCACCGTCACATCCCTAACGGGTACACTCTTAAAAATAACGGTGCCAGGAAGATCCAAAAAAGGGTTTTCACTGCGATGCCATAGAAGAACCATTTTTGGTTACCTGAAGACCCATTTTGTGAAAGGTTCTTTAAAGAACCATTTTTTTCCTAACCATTTTATAGTCTAAAGAACCTTTCTACACTATAAAGAACCTTTTGTGCAATGGAAGGGTTCTTTGGATATTAACGGTTCTTCATGGAACCATACACCCCGCCAAAGAACCATTATTTTTAAGAATGTACAAAGGCTAATACATTTTGATTCTATTATTCTATATTCCACAATGTCAAACCAACGCAGCTTAACCCAAAATGCAAGCTCAGGCATGTGCTTCTTCCATATAAGCTTGTGTAGTTGTGCGCTCAGACAGAGACTACTTTGTTGCAGGGAACACTACGCAAATATATTTATTAAGTATTTGTCATGTCGCTCCGCACCGCATCCAGTGTAGATCACTGATTATAATGGGTCATATTGTCTTTTGTTGCGTCACATTGCACTGCTCGCATCCGGTGTAGCCACGGTGAGTAAGTTATGTGAAGTTTACAACGTAATTTCGGGAGGAGTGAACCCATCTAATTGTTCAATTAACTGCCAAAGCATATAAGCAGCCACCTACCTCCTTCGGCATTCAGCTGTCTTTGCATCCCTCCACCTCCCCAACTCCACCAACATAAATTTAGGCATCTCGTTGACCATACACCTCTTCCTAGCACTAGTAGTCCCTGGGGGTAAATCTAATCTCGAGTTGAAGCTGCTTCCACGAGCCCCTCCACTGCAGACAGCAAGCCAAATACGCTTAAACCTTATTAGCTAAAGAGTATATGGGTAAACAAACTCATGAAACAAAGTTTTTCACCCTTACATGTAAGCATGATGTTGTTTGACATCTTTTTGAAGACTAATTTGCAGCAAATGAGAGGATAGTCGGGCATGCTTGTCATTCCAGGTTCGTGAAATGAACTAATTTATTAAATGTAATAGAATACAGTGTGTTATACATATTGTTTACATTTTTATAACTTGATGTTTTTGTGCATGAATGTACTGTGGTAGTTATATTTACTTACAGTGTGTAAGAAAATACGACATAACTGGGGGAAAAAAACAACATAGAAGTGTATACTTTCCAATCTGGTTAGCTATCATCTTGGGATGCTGCCGCCTCAGACAGACCTCATTGAAGACAGGCTGGCTGAAAGGCCTCTCCAACTTCGAGGAGACATTCAATCAGCAGTCTGAGGCAAAGCGGCTATGGAGGAAGGCCAGGAGCCAAACAGTCCAACCTGCCTCAGAGTTCACCTGCTGGTTCTGCGGCAGAGATTGCCACTCATAAATTGGACACAACCGACGCTGCAATGGTGACCCGTATCCAGTGTAATCCATGGTCTAGTAATATACTGTATATGAAACAAGAGAACTTGCTGATTCATATGTCCCTGATTCTGTCATTTATTATCCATTAATATGATCACATTTAAAAATCAGACATGAAAATTTACTTTTCCACCTTAAAGTGGTAGTATGTCTGGTAAATCCTTTATATTTCTACACAGTATACTGCAACTTCTAATGACAAGTACTTTTGTATCTCATTTCTTACTGGTTAAACTCTTTAAAAAGCCTACATTTACAGCAGCAAAGTTCATTTTAATTGTATAAATGTAATGCAAATTATTTAATTCTGCATCATGTTTGCTACAGCAATTGAAATCCAGGAACCGAACTGTAATTTAAAAGGCATCGCAATATAATTCCGAAGAGCGCACGACCCCGCTGAGGTGAATTCTTGTATTGTAAATCAGAATGCACATCCTTATAATCTTATTATATTATCCTAATGCTCCTTCAATGTCCAAACACAATGCGCTCTGTGACCTCCAAAAGGTATTTTCAAAACATTTTCGTGCCAGTCTTAGAATAATTTATTTGGCAGGAGAGTTGAGAAGAAAAAGTGGGAGAAAGGTAGACAGTTGTGATATTGCAGCTCTGTCTCCATGGCCCTAAAGGAGGATGACCCTCTTGTATAACCTTTGTGAAGCACATAACTTGCCACGCAGCCCCATGGCTTGTTGCCATGGCGCTATGTAGACGATGCTCCCTCTGAATGATGGGCTCATTGCATGCTGCTGAGAAAATAGCATCAGCCAGAATGATTCATCTTCTAGGAGCACAGTGAAGAGCGCACACAGAACGCTCCTCGCAGCGGCGAGGGCTTTCATATTGGCAAGTGGGAAAATTAAGAAAACGGCTCACAAAGAATTTTTTAATAATTACATTTCTCAATGTATGCATTGGATGCTCGATGCTGGTTGAAGTGCGCAAACTTTGAATTTGAAATTTCACACTGGCATCTAAATTGAATTATCACTTAAGAGTAAAAGAACAGCAGAAAGCCTCAGAGGGAATGGAGAGGTGGTATCAGAGGAGGAATAATTGCTTTTGCTGATGTACTGTAAGCATAGAGACAATTCTTCAATTTTAGATCACCAGGAAGAAAAGTAATAAACAGGGAGACCAGTGGCAATAAAATTATTACCACAATGGCAATGAGGCTGCCTCTTAATTATAATGAATGGAAAATTAGGTTTGAATTATTCCACTAAAGTGTGCATTAATTGTATCATCTGATGCACAATAGAACTCAATTCAGGGGTGTGAAAAGTTCATTACCTATGATATTCATCATGCCAAATATTGGCCTCGACGGCTTATGGGAGGCTCATAAAAAAGGATCGCTCTCGTCCCTGAGCATTGTTTAATATTCACGTCTGACTAATCATGTCTTTGCTCACAGACATTTTTGGAACCTCAGTTCCTCCCTCTGAGTTCCTCAAATCTGGCTGGCTCAGAAACGCATCCAGATGGACTGCGAACTGTCGCTTCTTGAGGAAAATCAACAGGAGTCACCAGTAGGACTCATTTTCAATTGCGATACAATAGGAATCTTTATCAGTGTTGACTCTATACCCAATATTGCTATTGTGCTAATGTGTTGTTGGCAAAGGATTTTGTTAACTGTTGAATATGGTTTGTTGAAAAATTGCCTATATAGACAGTTTGCCACATCAAAAAGTCCAAGGACGCACATTCAAAAGCACTATGAATCTGGAGTCTTGTAAATAAAATTCCAAGAAACCCCCCCTCCCCCCAAAAAAATGGTCAGAATTACATCCAATTGAAAGGTCTTATGAAAAACAACTTTTTACATTATAAGGTTTTTTAATAATTCTTAAAAAGTTTTTTCTTAATCTTCAACTTAATCTTAAATAGTTTTTATTAGGGAATACGTATATATTAAATGATTATTCTATAATTATTTTGAAGTTTCTTTGGTGTGTTTAAATGCATGCATGCAACTTAATTATTTGTAATAATCTAACATGTACATGTAAATGCCTTAACTTGGTACGTTTATTGGGCAAAAGTCATAAGAATAACAGTTTTAAGCTAAACCAACACATAAATATTTGCTCAGTACCACGATTTCACCTCAATACCTTTAATGTCATTCTGCTGGCTTATTCAAAGTATGCTTGTCTATGTATGCTTTCACGTCAAAAACGTATAGATACATATGGATATTTAGCTTTTTTTTGTTGTTGTTATCAGAGTTTTGCTGTGCATGTAAACACACTAAGTGCTTCACCTGAAATTAGTGGTAGTCATGACTACAAACTCATAGACCATCAAGCTTGAAATATTTTTCATCTAGATGTTCTCAAAACATTTACTATGAAGAAAAATGCATTTGTTTTGCAGACTGTAGAAAAGTTATCTCCAAAGAAGCAAACATTTTAAAATCTAGCAGACATTTGCTCGGACCCCCACCCAAGTAATGTTCCGATAATGTTCGGGTGTAAATCCAGCAACCTCTGATAACCAGCCGAGAGCTTTAGGCGCTCTCCGCCATTCTGTCAGTCCATGAAATATGTGTTACAATATCTGCAAATAGAGTGCAGCCCTTCAGAAAACTGCTACAGTATATCAAACTTGAGGTCCTTTGAACTTCGAATAGAGTTTTCTATTATTGTTCCCTGACAACACATGTGCCATAGTCTCCCAAAGCTGACTATTTGGATCAGTAGGGAGGAGTAGCAATTCCAAGGAGGACAAAACTGCAGAACTAGGCAGCTTTCAGCACTGATGCTTTGAGATTTGTTGTTTAAGTTGACTTGCGAGGTGTACTTGGGCAAAAGCCTTTGAAATGTCAAAAAAAAAAAATCCTCATAAGACACAGAGATAAGGGAGTAATGTTTCTTCAATGATGAAGTCATGGCTGAATGTGTCAGAGCGTCCTATTATAGAATCAATCAACTGGATCACACTGAGAAAGCAGCCTTTTCATGTTTTGGATAAACATTTTATTGAAGGGGGAGTGAAAGGGACTGGGAGGAAAAATATAATTACTAATAGGGTCATTCTATAATTTAGGGTACCATTGATGATGATGATGATGATGATGATGATGATGATGATGATATATGATATATATATATATATATATATATATATATATATATAGAATAATAATAATAATATTATTATTATTATATAATTAATATGAATAATTATTATTAAACTCAAAATGAAAGCAATATTTCTAGCTATAATAATACTAATAAGCTATCATGTTTTGTGGCTGCTGCAAACAAAGCACGATGAAGGAGATAATAAGAAAAAAAAAATACTCAAAAATCAATACTATATATATATATATATATATATATATATATATATATATATATATATATATATATATATATATATATATATTGCACATACTGTATAGTGCTTTCATTTTGAGTTTAATAATAATTATTCATATTAATTATATAATAATAATAATTATTATTATTCTATTATTTAAAATGTTGTTTTTATGTTGAGATTGGAAATAATCCAATGAGTGAAAAGTCTATTTTTCTCTGTCACACACTGCAAAAAATAATGAAATGTATCTTCCATGTCTAAATAGTTTGCCTTTTTGACTGATATGATGTGCTTATCGTTTCTTCAAACTAAAAATTGTTTCTAGCATACCTTGAAGTGTTTTTCTCTGCTTACATGAGTATTATGAGATGTCAACAAGGTACAAAAAGAAATAAATAAGTGCCATTACATATACTCGGCACTGATTGAATTCCTGGAGTTCAATTTTATTGTTCCTCAATGTACTGATAGCGCCTCATTGAAATGAATATCAAAGCTGATGTCATTTATTGTTCCCGTCTGCTCGGCGCATTCCAGATCGCTAACACACAATCAAGATACCCAGCATGCAGCCTGGTTTTGGTGGTCCCTGAACCTTCAAGAAAGCGCAGATTGGTTCCAGCTCAGTGGATCCTCCCCATTATTTAATGTATTCCAGTCTATTACTACTGCTTGCTGTGACACCTCATTCTTTTCCACCAATATATAAGAGGTCATTCAATAACTGACACCTCCTTTCCATGCCTTAGTCACATTTCTGTTACTGTTTTGGCATGTGTCACAGCTGTGAAGCACAAATTCAAAGATATATCTGCTGACAGAGATTTCCCTCATGAGAGCCACAGTAAATGCATTTCTCTCGGATGCCAGACAGATCTGTCGAAGACTATTGATCATCGTACGAAACCAGCCATAAAAATCAGTGAATGACAGGAAAGATGTTAACAGTATTTCATGTCGTAGAACTTGCAAATGAAAAGATGCTTGTATGGAAGGTGAATTAGGGTAATTGGGACACCTAAGCTTTGTGCATTGTTTGTTTTACCATATTCCAGCTGGGATTGCATGGCCTTCATGTCACTGTGAAGAGTGGGGACATTTGTCAACAAGGAAAACATATACCAAAAGTCAGTGACATGAGTTCATTCACATGGTTATTGTTGAGAACAAAAAAATAAAATAAAATAAAAAATAGTCTGAAAGAACACAACGTTCCAAACTGATGTTGGTGATGTGTTCACACAATGAAATGTTTTTCAACAAATCTAGAGACATTCTGTTACACACATCAATATTTTAGAATGACACAGTAAGCTTTGTATTGTTGCCACAAAGTGCTATTTCTACCTGATTTAATGCTTTTTTGTATTATTAAATGTGTTTATAAATGTGCAATTATTATTATTATTATTATTGACATGAATAAAACCAGTTAATTTAGATTTAATTTACCATTTTTAACGTTTCTGTAACAACACTGCACAATTAATTGCTAATTTCTCCAATTTAACATTACCCTAGCCATCTTCTAACATTCACTTAAAGCCAGTAATAATTGAATAACACAGTTAAATGTAGTCTTTAGCAAATCCCATGATTAATATCCTTTTTATACTGTACATTACAATATTGTGATGAATAACTTCTCTTTAAAACATTCTAATTACAATTATGTCTTATAACTAACAATGTTATAAGAACATTTTGCAGAAGTTCTGAATGTTCAAAACGTATACAAACGTTAAGGGAACGTTCAATTGTATCAATTTTATTTTGCAAACATTATGAGATTGTACGAATGTAACTTCTGAAAAAAAAACATTAGGCGTCCATCCAACAAAAAAAAAAAAAAAAGTTTAATGAATGATGTATAAATCAAGCATTCTGCATTAGTTCAGGCAGGCCACGTAGTCAAACTCTGCTATCAGCTGATCCGATTCCCATGCACTCAATTGGCAATTCTCAAAAATGCTGCCTGCTTGTCTGCTTCCACTGCACACTGCTTTGCAACCTACCCCCTCCCCAGCTCCTCCTTAAACTTGTGTTTAACTTAATCAGTCATTCTGTTGTCATTGATGCATGTTCTGTTCTCAATGGGGGATTTACTCTGCTTTAGAAAATGGGAGGTTGTCCCCAGAAGCTGCTGCTGTTCCTGTCTTAGCTTTTCATGGAGCCCATAAGAAGGATAGGGAATTTAGAACACATTTTTGACTTAAGTGGTCCTGACTGAAATTACTTTTTTTTTTAACTATCAAGTTGAGAATGTTAATAAAGACCAGATAACTCTGACTGTACATTCTAATAACGTTATTGGAAGGATGCTTGCTCATAACTTTGAGAGAATTTTGCCATAAAGTTAGACAAAGTCCTGAGGAATGTTTATGTTATAGCTGAGATTGCATCCCTATTTTTTTAATATATTCTTCTGAGGTTGTTGCAAAGTTCAGATATTACAATTTCAAAGCATGAGTCACATATGAAATTCACCTGTAATCTCCTTGTCAAAGAGGCTTAACCTGCGTAAATTATAGAACGATAGAATGACGAGGTAAGAAAACATCATGACAATACCCGCAATACCTTAATTGTAGGGCACAACAGTTGTGACACAACAGTAAGTTATATAAGTTACAAGTGCAAAATATGTCCCAGATTCACTCTACTTTCTTACTGCTTCTCCAAAGTTTCCCCAGATCAACTCCTGACCATCAAAAACACTTTTCAGTTTTTTCTTACCCCACAGGAACGGACTGTTGTTGTACAGTGCGCCGTTCCTTCTTCATCTGCAGAAGTAAAGCTCCTACCAGGCTTTTCATTGAAATTCACAGCCTTGTAGCGGCTGATTAATTTTCCATGTTGTTGTGATGCTTCATGTTCCTGCTTTATTTTAAGATGCAGTGCAACCTGCTCACTGCGGATCTGGCAACACACAAGACAGCTTCCTCCAGTTGGATGGGAGGTGCAGAACTGTCATGGAGCAGGTGTTTAGGGAGTTCAGCTCTATTCCTTTGACTGCAAACAACTGTACCCTGGGACCTTACACATGTCACTTAACATTCACATGGTTCAGGACTCATTAGAGACCCGGCAGCCTGGTTAGGGACTGTGGCATCTGTAGCATCGTCTAATCTTTATGTCATCAATGTCTCAGATCAAACGCTGCAAGTGTTTGCTCTACTTCACTATTAGGAAAGAAGGAGAGTTTGATTTAAGGGTATTTTAACCTCCCCCTCTCTCTCTCTCTCTCTCTCTCTCTCTCTCTCTCTCTCTCTCTCTATTTCTTGGGCACTTTTTATATTTCTAGACGGTGTGCGTGTACACCTAAAGATAAACCAGGTAAAAAATAAAACAGGTTGTATGGGGATAAAGAGAAATTGATTGCCATGGGCAAAGTGAGCTGTGATTGCGGCACGATTTACCTGTGTTTATGTCCTGCAATTGTACATCCCGCGTAGAGATTTAAGAGTTGGTGATGATTTTTTCTTTTTTTCTTTTTTCTTTCATGAAACAGACACACACACACACGTTGGGTTACCATGTTTTATGGGGACATTCCATAGACGTGATTATTTGTATACTGTACAAACAGTATATTCTATCTCCATCTGTACATTTGGACCCCATAACGTAGGGAATACCAGGACCACACACACACACACACACACACACACACACACACACACACACATGTTCTTTGCCAGCTCTCTTGGGGAGATTCATATAGCAGGCAACAGGACTGTCAGAAAAGCATAAGAGAGACAGACACATCAGGGAGATGGGGAAGGCATGCATGAGAGACTCCATCTCTTTACATACGCACACAATATGACTCCTCACTTTAAAGATCTGTGCCGGTAGTTTTCACCATTACACATCAGTTAAATGTAATTCTGACAGGAATTAAAAAACAGAAGTGAGATACTTGAAAGTTGTGTGCTGCATGAGCTACTGAGGCTAGTTGTCACACTTATTACTGCAGTTATTCAAGCAGTTATTCAATCTGCAGACCTTCAATCAATTAATCAATCAATCAATCAGTCGGTTACAGATTATCATTAGCAAAATTAAAAATAGTAAAACATGAAACAAATATGAAACAAAACAATTAATTAAACAACACAAATGTAAAATGTGGCAGTCAAAAATATTAAAACATTGTTTTGGCCAACAAGCATTTTATCTCTTCTTTATTATTATTATTATTATTATTATTATTATTATTATTATTATTATTATTATTATTATTATTATTATTATTATTATTATTATTATTATTATTATTATTATTATTATTATTATTTATTACTAACCCTAACTAGTTGTTTGAAACAGCATACAAAAGCACTGCTAGAGAAAACATACACTATATTGCCAAAAGTATTGACACCCCTCCAATTCATTCCAATCATTTCCATGGACACAGGAAGAATGGGTCGCTCTCAGGAGCTCAGTGAATTCAAGCGTGGTACTGTGATAGTCCACCTGTGCAATAAATCCATTCGTGATTCCCTCACTACTAAATAATCCACAGTCAACTGTTAATGGTATTATAAAGTGGAAGCAATTAGAAATAAGACAAACTCAGTCACAAAGTGGTAGGCCATGTAAAATCCCAGAGCAGGTTCAGAGCATGCTGAGATGTACAGTGCGCAGAAGTCGCCAACTTTCTGCAGAGTCAATAGCTACAGACCGCCAAACTTTGTGTGACTTTCAGATTAGCTCAAGAACAGTGCGGAGAGAGCTTCATGGAATGGGTTTCCATGGTCGAGCTGCTGCATCTAAGCCTTACATCACCAAGTGCAATGCAAAGCGTCGGATGCAGTGGTGTAAAGCACGCCACTACTGGACTCTAGAGTGTTCTCCGGAGTGACGAATCACGCTTCTCTGTTTGGCTATCAAGTGGACAAGTCTGGGATTGGTGGTTGTCAGATTGCATTGTGCAAAATTTCAAAGTAAGTTGCAGGGGGGATTATGGTGTTTGTTTGTTGTTGTTTTTTTTTATGGGTGGAATTGGGCTTGGCCCCTTAGTTCCAGTGAAATAAAGTTTTAATGCTTCAGCCTACCAAGACATTTTGGACAATTTCATACTCATAACTTTGTGGTAACATGACTTTTGTTGTCCCAAAACTTTTGGCAATATAGTGTATTTATGTACTTGGTCTTATGACTCTAGTTTCTGAGATTTAGCCCTTGTGACAATTAGCCTTGGTTTATCCTAATACTCACACACAGCAAGGTTATTATACTTAACAAAAACGAAAACCATAAAAACCATAAAAAACTTTTTTGTTGCTTTAAATAAAATATAAAATCTTAAACTCTTATCTTAAAAATCTTAAATCTTAAAATCCATAGACATATTTAAAACTAAAACAATAACTATTCAAAATGACAAATGATTCAACAAAATTATTAAACCTTGAAAAAAACTAAAAAAAAAAAAAACATTCACTTGGTTTTAGGTTAAATAGGATCTCATGTAACACTGACACTCAGCTGATGCAGCTGACAAGAAATAACAGATTTATTTTTACAAAAAATCAAGTATGTGTGTGTTTGTAAGTGTATTTAGTTCATATGCTGTGGATTTCAGAAAATTATTTAAAATAGTTGTCCTCACTGAAGGACACGTTTGCAAAATACTGCACATAATGGGTAATCGTGGACAAAATTAATTAAGTATATGCAATTGTGACAATTTCTCTGCTTTTCAAGTTCATTTTTGACACTCCATAAGTCCTTCCTATAAGTCTTGTCAGCCTTTATCTCAGCAAACATCAAAATCCCTATACAAAAAAGGAGAAAATTAGCTATTGATTTTTGCACTAACGCTTTTTTTCTACTTTCTTCTTTCTCCCCACAGCATTATCATTCGAGAGTCTAATTGAAGGTCAGAGTAGGTTTCCTTGTCAAATTCAGCTTCCTGACAGTCAGCCTGGCTCACAACAAAATGAATGATCTTGGTTTATGCATTCTCCGAATAAAAATCCCAGGCAGTTTCCACGAAGTGATATTCTCTTACCCTCTCCTCTGTGGGGGTAGTTAACGTCAGACTGGCTGAGAATTCAGCTTTATTAAAAGTAATTTGTGTGCCTGTCAAGAATAATAAAACTGTCCATTTTTACTGTACTCCAGAATATGTACCATCCTGGTGAATGTCTGAAGAGGCCTCATTGGCAAATAATGTCACACGTCAAGAAGGATTGCTAATGATTTGTCTTAATAGAAAGTGGTGGCTTTCCTCACCCACACATCAGTCAATACAGAAATAAAATTGATTCACAATTGTCGGTTTAACAGGACAATTCACCTATTTTCTGGCTCTGGTTATCAGTCTGTCTGAGGCCTATTCATGCGTAAATCTTGGCTCAGTTGTCTGCCAATATTCAGAACGGAAAAACACAGTCCTTCCAATAAGATAAAAGATGTTTATAAGTAGAGCTGTCCCTTAAAAACATTAAGCAATCATCATATCTATGAAATATTTTAATTTGAGCGCTTTTCTAAGCAAATTCAGATGCGTGTGATTATGTGTGATTTAATAATCAGCATATCATGTAATTAATACTATTACATTTTTAATCGATTGACAGCCCTACTTATAAGTCATAAAATAATAGCACTAATTTTTATTTTTATATATCACCTCATTTTTTTCTCAAGGTTGGCTTTGAATTTATTGGCAGTGTCACAGAGAAGCGCATGGTAAGTGAACTATTAGTATTAAAATCATACGTTTTTTATGAACTTGACATATTTGATGCGAGTGTACATTTGACTCAATGTTGTCAGCCAAGTCATTGCCAAGAAAATGCTGTTTAAGTATAAAATGGAGCATAATGCAACTTCTGGCACCCGCACAACGAAGCTTTGCCAAACACCTTGTGCAGCAGTGCTATGCTTTTCATTAAAAAAAGTACTCTACTGAGAATGGACAGATTGTTCCATTACCAAGGAGACTCCTGCAAAAACCATGACTGAAGCAATCAACGGATGCAAGCGCCCAACATGTGATAGTGTCAAACAGGTGAGACAATGTACTGCAGGTGGACATTCTCTGAGGGAAATCTGGTGATTCAGACAAACAGATGGTTTTACTTCAGAATACAAATAAAAAAGAAGAAGAAAAAAAACAACGAAAACATGTTGGGACTAACTGGAACTCAGATTTCCACCATAACTTTTTTAATAGTTTTACCAAATTATGTTCAGTTACTGTACATCTTGAAGGCATCCTCCATCTTGGCATTGCCCTATGAGCCATATGTTACTTTTAACCATTACTCATTATTATATAATAATAAACGATGTAATGCAATGGTTTATAGAAAATGTATATTTTAAAAACATGAAATTATTACATTAAAAAATCTAAATAATGATATAAAAAGTCAGTTATGAAAAAAAGTCAAAACTATGACAAAAAAAGTCATAATTATAAGCAGTGTTGGGGTAACACATTACAAGTTACAAGTTACGAGTTACGTAATCAGATTACTTTTTTTCAAGAAACTAGTAAAGTAACTCTTTACTTTTAACATCAAAATTTCGGAGTTCCTTATCCAAAGAAGTAATGCAAGATTTTTTTTTTTTTTTTCATTTATTGACTGACACCTCTCTTGCCCAATGATGAGAGAAATCGTAAGTGCAGCGGCATTGTGCCTGCTGCTGTGTAAACTTGATGGTTATGAACTGAAAACATGCAATCTCAGGATATTAGGCAAACCTTCAATAATTAAATGTGAAATAACACAAATATACTTTATTTATTTAATCTCAGTTTATTAACTAATGTATTTCCTGCTGACCTTAGATGATCCAATTCAATCATACTAATAAGAAAAAATAAAAAATAATACTATAAACATCATTTTTATTTATTAATTAATTTATTTTTATGAAGTAAGAGAGTTGAACTTTCTTCTCCTGCGTCCTATTCTTTTGTGATCCAGAAGCAGCGCAGCTAAAAAGTTTTGTTTGAGCTGTGACCTCGACTTTACAGGCGTGAATTTGCATTTCCTTCAGCTTGAGGCTAATTTATTTTTGTTTTAGTGGGAAAGGGCATTTACATTTACCAAAAATACGACATTTTGTCATTAAAAACAAACAAGCAAGCCTAGGTGCGTAAGAGAAATACAAAAGTGACATAACACAGCACTTTCCATAACAAGTACTAATTTAATTAAATTGTAAAACTTTTAAAAGTAACTTCCCCACAGAGATAGGAAGTAACAAAGTACAAATACTGTTACTGTCTTTTTTGGTATCGATACTTTACTTCACCATTTATTTCTCTTTAGACTTTTTACTTTCACTCCTTACATTTTTACCCAAATATCTGCACTTTCTATATACTTCTTACATTTTCAAACCAGGCTCGTTACTTTACTTTAAATATGTATTTGGTGGCATCTCTAATAAATCATTCATTTGTTAGTCTTGAATGGCAAACAAACCATTTTCGTTAGAGTAAAATATGACTCATGATATTGCAGGTTCAGCATTAGGATTTTTTTTATAAATATATTGTCATGATGTAGTTATTATTGTATTAATTTTTACATTTAGGCAGGTTAGAAAGTCATTTTAAGATAAAACAATAAAACATGGTCGTAATGTAATACTTTAAATGTAATATTGTGTACAAACAAATTACAATGAGGTGGTTCTTTTGCAACAAGGTGGAGACATTTCTGCTCATAACAGTAGACGTGCTAATGAAAAAAGACAGGCACAAGAAAATTAGCCATCACACACACACACACACACAAGCACACCACACACACACACACACACACTACACACAGGAGACACACACACACACACACACACACAACACACACACACACACACACACACACACACACACACACACACACACACACACACACACACACACACACACACACACACACACACACACACACACACACACACACACACACACACAGAGGCTAGAGGCAGGGGCAGAGGCAGAGAGATATCAGGGAAAATTAAGAGACTTAAAAGGAAAATAGAAGTGAAGGTGCATTTAAAGAGAGAACCTTTAATTATTTTGCACAGCCCCAGACTACGGATTTAAACCATTTTTATGTGATGGCCATACAAAAAAATTGTGTTGTCCATGGCATCAGAATTTGTTGTGGGTGTATGGGATGGCCTGGATGAGTATGAGATTTCCCGGCCTAAATTTTTTTTCCCACTCCGGCTCTGTTATTGTTCAGCCTGGATACATTCATTAGCTAACACAATTTGAGTTTTGTAACACTTTTGTTTTAGTGTATTAATATGATATGAGGTCCAATTACCAGCGTAACACTAAAACAGGTAGTAGTAAAGGCCACTTTTTACTTATATGTACATGTCAGAACTTTAATGTGAGTAAAAAAGTGTAGTCCATACTTCAACTTTTACCAAAAACGTGTATCTGTACTTACTTGAGTGAAGGATGTGTGTTATTTTACCATCTCTGCTTTCCCAACACTGATTATAATATAAAAGTCAAAATTATGACATGCTAAGATGACAAAAATTGTCATGTCATTTTCTAAGTCATTTTATATCATGTTTACCAAAGCAGAGGATAATTAAAGCCATTAGTAACTTATGTTGTACGCATTCAAGTTGTGTTAAGTCTCCTAAAGTAAGGTGAAATGTAAACAACATCCGTTCCTACAAAGTCATTGCATATTCTTCTGACTTATTTATGGTTTACTGAGCAGGTCACTTCCCTGCTTACTTGAACAGCTGCTGCCAAGCTAACCCTTTCAAAAAACAAGGTTTTGAGGACAACACTTGACCCGCTTGCTGTCAGCTCTCTCATAGCTTATGAAGCTATATGATGACCTCTTAAAAAAGCCTTTGCCTGGGTCAAATGAATTATTTATCTAGGCTTTTGCATGACTGTGACATGTAAATGCTTCATACCCAAGAGCCTCCTCTCAACTTCAGTCCCGTGGAGCATTTCTTTGCCTGTGACAATAGGCAAAAAGTTCACTTGTCTGTTCAAAAAACTTTTATTTCCATATTTTACTCTCCATTTTCCAAAAATCCAATATGTGTGCATTATCACGTACAGTCTCTATTTTGTCTTACATTCTAGGCGCCTTGCTGGAAGAAATACATCTTAAACCAGGTTGGTTTGCTAGTCTACAAAACAAATATTACAAAATATGGGATAAAATCAACGCTATCTCATGAGCAATACATATGTATTTGTATGAGGTGGCTAATTTGTACGAATTTGTATGACCTCACTTCTATGAATTTTTATGATTCGTTTATATTGCAGTGATGGGGTTTCAGGGGCGGCGTTTGAGTTTAGGTCAACTTGTAAAATACGAATTGCCATGAGATTGGGTCGGATAAAACAGAGTATAACGTTTTTTTCCAACTGCGGATAAGTTTCAATCACAAAACAGACACCTCAATCGCCAAAACTTCAGACTCAATGGATCCGACCGCGACGAATAATAAAGGCTCATTTTCACTGAGAGGTACAGTTTAGTACAATTCAGTACGGTACGCAATTTTTGCCATTTCCATTGTCATAAGTTGTGAATGGTACCCTAATTCCGGACCGTACTGTAGCATTCCGTTGGTGTACCAAGCACAGTAATCGGGTACTAAAGGGTAGCGCTAGACTCAATGCAGAACATGGATTGGTTGACAGAGAATGGTCACTTGTGCATGCTTTTTCAGCTGTGTTTTTCCTTTGCAGTTTGCAGCCAAGGCTCAACCCAAACACGTCTTTTTCTTGGGACAACAGCCTTTGGAAGTGAATTGATGCATTTGTGTAAGAAATATATCCATATTTAAAATTGTATTAAGTCAATTTTCGGCTGATCGCCTTCTGTATTCAGTTTATTGAAAACATTTTTAAAGTGCCTCTGCAGTTTAAAGGCTTTGTACGCATCTTGAACCCCGAGAAGGCACTTTCAACACTTTTCCATGGAAAGTTTCAAGAAACAAAACGTTTATTATACAAACGCAACTATTTTCTTCAGAAGGCCTTTATTAACCCCCCGGAGCCGTGTGGAGCAAATTATTTGACGGACAGATGCATTTTTTTTATCGACTTCAAAAACAGAGCAACAGTCAATGCCATTATAATGCTTGGAAGAGCCAGGACTTTTTTAATATAACTCAACTTTTATTCGTCTGAAAGAAGAATGTCATATACACCTGACTTGAGGGTGAGTAAATCATGGGCTAATTTTCATTTTTGGGTGAATTAACTTGGATGTTAGTATTTATTTCAAGGTTGTGTAGGTGATCAGCACTGTGACTGACTGACCAATGAAATCTTTAGAAATGGTGGGAGGGGCGGGTTTGTGCTTAACTGGTTGCCCTTCATCACGATATTATTGGCCCATTACAGAGTAATGTTAGTTATCAATAGTTTGTTCCGAAAATCACCATACACAAGAAAGGTACAAAAGCTGTCACTGGGGCGGCGGCTTTTCAAAAGGTACACTTTTGTACATAAATGGTGCATACTGGTATCTAAAGTGTACAAAGTACCTAAAAGCGACAAAAGTTCACCTTTTGAAAAGGTACCGCCCCACTGACAGCTTTATCTTTTTTTCTGAGACTGCTTGTTAACAAAGTGTGCATTGTTTTAACTCTTTCCCTGCCAAACACGTAATCTTCCGTTATTTGTGAGAGAAAACTTTTTCCAGGTTTTCGCGTTTTCACTATTAGAGGCTAGGGGGCGCTATTACACATCTCCTGAATGAGTACAGAATCTCCTGATCAAAACACACGTCAGGAAGATGCAGTAAAACAAGCGATCGCATGTAACAAGATGCATATGCAAAATAATGTGATCGTCAACATTAAACATCATATAAATCAAAACTATCTAATGTCACTGAATGAAATGTTGACCCAGGACGAGCTACAGGACTGTGCAAGCAATATATATTTCATGCTCAGATATTCATAAAACAAAATATTCTATGGGCTATTACATTTTGGTAAAAATGGTCAAAAACCCTGGCAGTGGCTGGCAACTTTTTTTTTTAAACGCTGGCTGGGAAAGAGTTAAACATTATTCCAGTAACATATGAGGAATAACTCTGTTTAGAGATAACTGTAGCAGAGTTCCTGTATTCCCGATTCTTAAAAGTTATAAAAAAGGAAAGGTACTACTTTTTATCAGTAAATTAACCACAGATCGAGTTCTAAATTGAAATGGGGCAATACAACATTTTTAACTTTCCCTACATGTTTGGGATTTTGTAGCCAACTTTTGCTTCTTTGAAGAATTCAGTGGGTGTATTCTTTTACTCTTTTGAAAATCCTTGAACGTGAAGTGTTTTACTTTTACAGGTTTCGAATTCGACTTTTTTGTTCTTCAAGGACATTCATCCTGCTGCCAAGAACTGTCAAACAGGAGCATCTCAGTATAAAGAGGTGAGAGGACACCAATTAGAAAGCCATCTCTGGCCAGGAGAGCCAGCGGCACAGCTTGCCACAGGAAGTGGGATGTCTGACTTCCTGCGTGGGGTCACAGCTGTTTATAGAGACACTGATATTTCGAACCAATACAGGAGCCGTTTAGCTCGAAGGAGACAGAGCTCATTTGAATAGCAAAGTACCATCTCAATGTCACCAGTGAATTTACATTGTCTTAAACATCTGTCGCTGGAACAAGGACTTCAGTGAAATTATATGAGCATGTGGGTGTCAAAACAGTTTATGCAAAGCAAGAGGAAGATTGTTATGAGCAGGGTGTTAAATTTTCTTGGGAGAGGCAGAAATGCAATTTCATCATTATAGATATGAGATATTTGTTCTGAACATCTCTCATATCTATAATGAGATGTTTATTTTGATCGTGAATACGTTACACTTGAAATTTGTGGTTTCATGTACAGAAAACCATATTATTGCGCATGGGATCATTTCCACATAAATATTGTCCAGAGGATAAACTTTAATAGATTTTCCCCTTACTTTACATTGACATACAGTGGTCTAATATAAAAGAATATGTAGCTTTTGCTGAAGTTTCTAAAACAGATTCTCTCTCATGACCTGGACCCACAAAAGTGCTTCTACAATCATTTAATCAAAATAGAATTTCTAAAACATAAAAATTGCTTTTGAGATGGAAGTTAAAACACCTTTTCACTCACCTAGAATCCTCATCTTGGTATCTCACGGTTCGGACTGGGATACTCTTACCTAGGGTGAACAACTGGAGGTATGGCAGGGATGACGAGGTGTGATTGGCTCCTGCTATGCGCAGCTGTCCATGTCCATACTTGCCCCAGCGCAATTACACTCCCTGATCCCTGGCCGCTCCACTGCCATGCAGTCAGACCCATTAATCTCCCTGGCTGAGTGGTGTGCCATGTGTTAACAGGGAGGTCCCTACTCACTCTGCACCTGGGCAGTGCAGTCAGGGCCTTGCCAGTCATTCTGCCTTCTCCTCACGCCTACCCTCTCTCATTGATTACACCTAACAAACCGGTTGTAACAACACGGAAACATCTTCAAACATCTTCATTTGCTTTCAGCCTGAGGCAGTTTACTCACTAGAAGACATTAGTATTTTTAAGTCAGCCGAAAATGTCAGTGCTGTGGCCTGGGGGTTAGCATATGTGCACTGAGACATTGAGCTGTGGTGCTAATGAGGGAAATGTGGGTTTGAGTTTGGCTAGTGACATTTTTAACAATATAGCTAGCTCTAATCTGACTGGCTGACTTCACGGAGCCTTTGGCAGCAAAGTGCCCTTCAAGTGGAGTCAGACATATTGTAAATATTAGTTTCGTACTTATAGCAAAGTCATATTACTGCGATGTTAGAAGGGGCATGTCGATTTGAAACTTGTCAGAAACACTTATCTATAATATAGATAATACATAATATGTGACCCGTGCTGGCAAAATGAGTCGGAATGCGCACAGGCTAATTATGAGCTACAGCCAAAACAAAATGCCAATTTTGGATGTATTTGAGGTCACAAAATTCACAAAAAAATCACAAAAATGTGTTCATTAAGCTCTTGTCTAGCGATCCCAATGCTCCAAAAAGCAATTAAACATCTAAAAGTATCTTTACTACACTGCAGATAAAGTAGCAGCACAGAATAGCCTTCCCCTTTGTTTCTTTAAAAGTTTAAGCCGTGTGGGTAAGCAGACTTCTTCCTATTAACAGGAAGAAGAGTCAGTGTTGTTCCACTCAATGTTAATGGCTTCAAACAGTTCATGAGTGGCCTAGTTGAAAAATGTCTCCCAGTTAGATTTAGTTTTATGTGAGACCAAAGATTCACTATAGGGTTCAAATGGATGCTGGCCAGGCCAAAGCATGAGCCTGATGGACTTGTTCTCAAGACACTTCTTGGTTGTCTTTGCAATTTTTGCATGAGCATTGTCTTGTTGAAAAATAACATTGGATCATTCCTCTTTAGATAACAACTTTTCAATTGTAGGAAGCAAGCCCTTCCGCAATATTCTCCTGCACTCCAGAGCAATAAATGACTTTTCACATTGAAGTAGCTCACCAGTACCAGCAGCTGAAAAGGCTCCCCACACAATGACACCTCTTCCTCCATGGATTTGTTGTTATATTTCTCACCATATTTCCAAAGACACCCCTTTGGAGCATCACCATGCAACTCGTGTTTCATTGTTATTAATCACTCCACACAACTCTGCTTGAACCACTCTGAATCAAACCTCCCAAGCCGCCCAAAACTGTCTGTCTCTCATTCTGTCTGTTTTGTTGATGTCGTTCTGAGATGGATTCAGTGGATTTTCAAGTAGTGCATTTGCTTAAATTTAGCAAATTTCCTGGCCAATTGAAAGCTTTTCTTGTGTTTTCTCTACAACTGTTTACTGAAACTTGCTTGCAATTAATTGATTATTATTGTAGTTATTATTATTTTACTATAACTGTTATTTTTATGTATTATTACTTTTAATGCCAGTCTATTGGATTGTTCTGCAATTCATTTTAGATAAAGCCACCTAAAAGGCAACAGTTTCGGGCAAAATAAGCTGCAGTACAATATACACTACAAGACCTTTCTTTTGCTGATTTGTCAATGATCTGGCTACGTAAGACTATTTATTCACAATCAAAATAGAAACAAAAGGTAAGAAGGCCCAAAAAATGAGCATGAATGTATTTTATATGTTTTTATTTTATTGGGTATATGGTGGCAATGCCTAAACAATTCGGTATTGATTAAGTACACAGTATATTCTGAAAAGGATAATTGTCTAGGTACCTTAAGTAATTTACTGCTTTTGTGTATTTCTTCTTTTTTTTTCTGAGTAAATTAGCAATCAAGCATATCCATTTGAAACAGCAGATACCTATGCACCAGTAAGCAGTCTTTTTTTCCGGTCATTGCTCGTTGATTGGCTGCTAACTTGTGATTAACACTGATAATACAGTGAATTAATAGAGATCCAACATAATGTTAATTTAGGAGCACTGGTTTAATCACGGTCTGAATAACAAGGTCCCAAAGTTATGGTTTAGCAAGCCCTTTTTGTTCACTGAGATTAAGGGAGGGTCAGACAGTGCTCCATTGTTCAACTGGGAATGGAAACTCATTTGCGAAAATGAAGAATGTCTTGCCGGCATAAATCATGTTCCCTAATCCCTTCACTAATGCCACATAATGCAAATTGTCTCTTGCTAACAGATCATACAATAGAGAAGAGGAGTGAGAAAAAAAAGTTCACAGTATTCCTGCCATTTCTGGTTTAATTAACGTGATCAAGACTACACATGTTGATTGAAACGGTAACAAAACAAGTCCCTAAATGCTGGAACAAGATGTACAAAGCCAAGCTTTAAAAGCTGAATTATATTGGGCAGACTATTATATTAAACTTGAATAATTAAATGAAGGTTAAGGTAAAATAAAATCAACAAATGTATTGAACTAACACACCACTAAAGCCAGTCATAAAGCACACCATAGATCAACCTGAACAACTTTTTTTTTTCTAACAACTCATTAAAATTAATTCCCTGTAATTCATTCACACTTGTTGTCTTTTATTATGTGCTTTCTATGTTGTTATACCATCACAATTGTTAATGTCCTCTCTGGTTGCTATTTATTGTGAAATGAAGTCTAAAAGAGTGGATTTATTCTGTTTAAAAATGGTATAACCACTGAAGCAGTGTTCGTTTAATGCACACTGGTTTTATTTGTGTCGTAAATGTCTTTTTAATTAGCCAATTTAACAAAAATGAGGTTAGGACTGTCAGGGGGCTCATTAAGTTGAGGAAGGTCTCAAAGTCCCTCTTGTGACATGTGTACGGTTGTGATGTCATGCAGGAGGACAGGCTTTCATGAGTCGAGTTTAGTAGTGTACTCACATGGTTTGCAGAGCTTGTAATTACACATGCTAGTGTACGTTTCATCCTGAGCTCTCTTGGGCACTGGACATAAGACAGCTAGAGTGATTCTAAGGCCTGGTTTCGCTGGTAAAGCAGGTGGTGTGTCCTGTAGCACACAAACCAAATAAAATAGTGTTTTTGAGAGAAGTATAATATCTGCACAATATCGTCACAACATTTTAAAGGGTTAGTTCACACAAAAAGGAAAATTCTGTCAGTAATTACTCACCCTCATGTCATTCTAACCCTGTAAGACTTTTGTTCATCTTCAGAACACAAATTAAAGTATTTTTAATGAAATATGAGTGCTTCATTTACAGCTACATAACTACCACTTTAAAGCTTCAAAAAGAGATTTGTGAAAAGATTGTAAAACGTTTTTGAGCAGTTTAGTCAAAATTTTCTGAAGGGACACATTTTCTTTGTATGATGAACAGATTGAATTTAGGCTTTTATTCATATATAAACATTCATCAACTCACACAAGAATTAATGAGCTTCATTCTTGTGTTAAACAGCACGTTTGAGCTTCTGAAAGAACCAATGAGGTTCATTCTCATGTTAGGCAACATGTTTGAGCTTCAGCAAGAACCAATGAGGTTCATTGTTGTGTTACGCAGCACGTTTGAGCTTCTGCAAGAACCAATGAGGTTCATTCTTGTGTTACGCAGCATGTTTGAGCTTCTGCAAGAACCAATGAGGTTCATTCTCCTGTTATGCAGCATGTTTGAGCTTCTGCAAGAACCAATGAGGTTCATTCTCGTGTTACGCAGCACGTTTGAGCTTCTGCAAGAACCAATGAGGTTCATTCTCGTGTTTCGCAGCACGTTTGAGCTTCTGCAAGAACCAATGAGGTTCATTCTCGTGTTACGCAGCACGTTTGAGCTTCAGCAAGAACCAATGAGGTTCATTCTCGTGTTACGCAGCACGTTTGAGCTTCAGCAAGAACCAGTGAGGTTCATTCTCGTGTTACGCAGCACGTTTGAGCTTCAGCAAGAACCAGTGAGGTTCATTCTTGTGTTAGGCAGCACGTTTGAGCTTCTGCAAGAACCAGTGAGGTTCATTTTCGATTGAGCTTCTGTTCATGTTCACTGATCAATGTTTATATGTGAATAAAAGCCTAAATTCAATGTCACGTTACTTAATTATTGTACCGTATTTTATTATTCTATTTTATTTTATTTAAAAAGTTATTTACATGGTTTTAATTACATGGTTTTGGGTGACACTTTACAATAAGTTTTTGTTATTTAAGATTAGTTAACTACATTGGTTAACATGAACTAATAATTAACTGCAGTTCACCTGCATAGAAACCGCTCATGTGTGGATGGGTTTTCATCTCTCAAAAAGCTCAGAACTGTTGACCCAACAACATCAAAGATACCCTATGACACAATAATGCCCCATCAGCTCTTCGGGAGAGCATCCGCTGGAGTTTGTGTGTCTGCGCTCGAATTATCCTGGCAGCTGTGCACAAAAGATCTCCATGAATTAATCCTTTATCACCTGGCCTGCCTATATTCCCCATCATATGTGATATCACTTAAGGGCCTTTGACGAGCCACACATTTCTCTGTGTACACTGCAGATCCAAACAAGAGAAAACCCCCCAGATGAAATGCTGCTTTGTGTTTGTTTTTGCCTGGTCCTGGAGGATCGTATTGCTTCTGAAGACTCTGTCGCTCTCGGCAACAACATCTGCCTTGTGAGTGTGGGGCAAGTCCCTTCAGAGCAGAAATGCCATTTAACAAGACATGAGGGATTTGAGTCAATGAGTGCTCAATGTGGTGAACTTCATCACAGCAATGAATCTCTCCAAAGAGCTTATGGTGATGGCCTTTTTCTCTGCTTTCTGGCGTGATCTCATAATGGTGGGGTAGCTAACAAAAGAACCACTGTGCTTTTGATTCTGTTTTAATGTCACACTGTTCCAACTGCTCTGGCTTTTTAGCTCAAACAACTACATATGCACTGTTCAAAATTATTCTTAGATAAAACTAAAATAATAATAATTTTTCATGTTGAAATTTCCAATCAGATGGATTTTGTTATTTACAAAGAACTGAAGTATATGTAATGTTTGTAAAGTATTTAGTATTAAGAGTTTTTCTTTCATGTGATGATAGCAGTAGTTCGAGACAAGAAGTTCTTTGCTCTCGAAGACATGTATCAGGCATAACATTATGATCACCTTCCTAATATTGTGTTGGTTCCCCTCCTTCCAAAACAGCCCTGACCTATCGGGACATGGACTCTGCTAGACCCCTGAAGGGGTGCTGTTGTATCTGGCAACAAGATTTTAGCAGCAGATCCTTTAAGTCCTGTAAGTTGCGAGGTGGGGCCTCCATGGATCGGACTTGTTTATTCAGCACATACCACAGATGCTTGATTGGATGGAGATCTGGGCAATATGGAGACCAAGTCAACACCTCAAAATCGTTGTTGTGCTCCTCAAACCATTTCTGGAAAAAAATAATAATTCTGCTGAAAGAGGCCACAGCTCATGGTCTGCAACAGTGCTTAGGTAGGTGGTACATGTCAAAGTAATATCCACATGGATGGCAGGACCTAAGGTTTCCCACAGAACATTGCCCAAAGAATCACACTGCCTCCACCGGCTTGCCTTCTTCCCTGTCACCGGTTCACCACTGTTTCTTCCTTGATAATCATTTTTATTCACTTCACATAACATTATGTTATGCCGGTGTATATTTAAATACACATACAATACTGTTCAAAGGTTGAGGCCAGAAATGTATACTTTTATTCAGTAAACATGCACTAAACCTAACAAGTCAATAAAATAAATAAAAAATGCTGATATTTTGAATTATTCATCAAATAATCTATTCTTCAAATAATACTGAAAAAGATTGTACTGTTTCAACCAAAATATCAAGCAGCACAACTGTTTTCTACATTCATTGAGCAGAAAATCAGCATATTAGAATGATTTCTAAAGGATCATGTAAAACTATTTGAAATGTTGAAAATTTTGCTTTTCCTTCACAGAAATATGCTATAGAAACCAGTTACATGGAATTGTAATAATATATTTCACAATATTACTGTTTTTCAATCAAATCAATGCAGCATTAATGAGCAAAACAAATTTTACAGACCCCAAACTTTTGGACGGTAGTGAAATATTAAAGGAACTGTATGTAAGAAATGTATTTCAATTAATCATAAAATGGCCCTGATATGTCACTAGACATTAAGAAATCATGTTAATTTCAAATACTTATATCGCTGACAACAGTAGTCCGGCCAGGATATTGTCATTTTAAAAGTGAAGTTGCAGCCCTCAACCGATGTTGATGTTGACATGTGTTTTGGCCTGAAGGGCCGCCCTCCCCCTATCTACCAATCACGAAGTCAGTAGTGTTTTGGCATCCGGGTTTTCAGCTCTGCTCTAGTTACCACAGCTGCAGCTACAAACTTTTTGGATAAAAAAAATTTCTAACTTTACGAAACCTAAAATACCTCTCATGAAGCATAGACATAATTAACAGAAAGAAAAACCCAAATTACTGTGTAGGACTCGTCATTTGCCATTGTAAGCTCCATGTAGCAGCCTATGTTCCTGGTGGATCCTGCAGCCTATCTGGCAACATCGAGTCAGGGGGGAGGGGGAGATGGGATACACCTCTACAGTAATTTGAAAGTGTTTGCAGTACCAGTTTTGCCTACAATCCTACATACAGTTCCTTTAAACAATTTAAGGTAACAATAAGGTTTCATTTGTAAACGTTAGTTAATGTATTAACTAACATGAACTAACCATGAGCAATCCCATGTCAGGATTCATCAATTCACTGACTCATTCTCTGTGTGTGTGTGTGTGGGTGGGTGTGTGGAGGCTTGGTTACTGATTGCCGTTGATCAGATCTCAACAGCTGCGGCTGATCAACTCACCTATTTTATGTCTTGCTTACCACCTTGTGTTTGTCAGGTTGTTTGTTTGTCTCTTGTGGCCCTGTCCTGTCTTCCCTTCTTGGTCTCCGGAGAGTCGTTTTTCCTGCAGGTTCCTGAGGTTCATCTTCTCACGTCCTGCAGCGGATTTGGCTTGGGCATTGCGTCCCTGTGCTGCTTGGAGACTCAATACCTCTTGCCATCAACTGTGACTTCTGTTATCACTGTTGCTTATGGGTTCGAATAAACATTCCTATTTCTTTACTCACACTTGAATCCGTCTCTGATTCCTGACATACATGTGTTACTGTATTTGTTAATCTTTGTTAATGTGTAAATAAACCTTCAGCTGTTCTTTTTTATTCTTGTTAGTTCACATTGCATTAATGTTAAATAATGCTTTTTGATTTTAGTAATTCTAGAAAATGTTAAATGAAAATTAACAAAGAATTATAAATGCTGTAGAACAAAACATTTGACCTTTTTTATTTGTTTAACTTTAATTGCTCTTTTTTTCTTCACTGTTTTTCCCCCCTCAGTGTTTTATTCATTTAATCAACAATCAAAAGAACATAGAGCAATACATGTGTATTCAAGTACATTAGTGAAGATTTCTCAGAAAAAAAGAGTCTTAAGCACCAAAGAACAACCTTCTGCGGATTTACACAAAACATGGCCTTTAATTTCAAAACATACATTTTATCAAACATTCTATTATCATTTAGTCCCCGTGGTTATTCCAAACCCGGAAGACTTTCGTTTATCTTCAGAACACAAATGAAGATTTTTTTTGTGAAATCTGAGAGCTTTACGCTCCCCTTGCGAAGCGGCTGGAACTTTACTTTATAAAGTTTTAAATATGGATACTTTTCTTACACAAATGCATCACTCCACTTCAGAAGGCCTTTATTAACCCCCCAGAGCCACATGGAGCACGTTATTTGACGGACAGATGCATTTTTATGGACTTATAAAGCTTGGATTAGCCTTCACAGGGAGACAGATGGGAGAACGCGCATACACCTGGGATGACTTGAGGGTGAGTAAATCATGACTCATTTTCATTTGTGGGTGAACTATTCTTTGCAGTCTTCCATTGTAACCCGTGGTAGTTTTTGACAGTGGAGTGACACGTTACGCATATACTGTAATACTGGTCAAGATAACTCGTATTACCCAGATGAGCGGTGTGTTATTCATTTTGGCGGTTGTTATCTGGGAATAATGCTGCTTTCACGTGCTATCGTAAATGTCCTACTTCCCAATTCTCCAGTCGTGATTACGTGCTTATTACATTCAAATTTTGACTTGAGAGGGCGTTCACGTCCCATCTTTTAACTAGGAATCTAGTAATTACGATAAATCCGATAGCAGGCAGCATATCATACAGCTGGAATGTGTGATTGACCAACCAGAAACAAGTATTCCACAGAGCTGATATTATACTGATCATACTATCCTTACTAATAGTGGTATTAAAAAGAAATTGTAGGCTTAATATTAATTAAGAAATGTGCTTTGAACAATAAAGAAGTACTTCAAATAAAGTTTCAATATAATATTTATATCAGTAAGTCTCAAGCGATATGACAGCAAATTTGTTAAAGAATTTGTAGTATACTTAGTATATGCATTTGAAATATTTTTATATTATAATTTTATATTTTACATACATTTTGGTATATACATATATATACAGGTCCTTCTAAAAAAATAGCATATTGTGATAAAAGTTCATTATTTTCCATAGTGTAATGATAAAATTCAAATTTCATATATTTTAGATTCATTGCACACCAACTGAAATATTTCAGGTCTTTTATTGTTTTAATACTGATGATTTTGGCATACAGCTCATGAAAACCCAAAATTCCTATCTCAAAAAATTAGCATATTTCATCCGACCAATAAAAGAAAAGTGTTTTTAATACAAAAAAAGTCAACCTTCAAATAATTATGTTCAGTCTTCTCACGTCCTGCAGCGGATTTGGCCCCTGTGCTGCTTGGAGACTCAATACCTCTTGCCATCAACTGTGACTTCTGTTATCACTGTTGCTTATGGGTTCGAATAAACATTCCTATTTCTTTACTCACACTTGAATCCGTCTCTGATTCCTGACATACATGTGTTACTGTATTTGTTAATCTTTGTTAATGTGTAAATAAACCTTCAGCTGTTCTTTTTTATTCTTGTTAGTTCACATTGCATTAATGTTAAATAATGCTTTTTGATTTTAGTAATTCTAGAAAATGTTAAATGAAAATTAACAAAGATTTATAAATGCTGTAGAACAAAACATTTGACCTTTTTTATTTATTTAACTTTAATTGCTCCTTTTTTCTTCACTGTTTTTCCCCCCTCAGTGTTTTATTCATTTAATCAACAATCAAAAGAACATAGAGCAATACATGTGTATTCAAGTACATTAGTGAAGATTTCTCAGAAAAAAAGAGTCTTAAGCACCAAAGAACAACCTTCTGCGGATTTACACAAAACATGGCCTTTAATTTCAAAACATACATTTTATCAAACATTCTATTATCATTTAGTCCCCGTGGTTATTCCAAACCCGGAAGACTTTCGTTTATCTTCAGAACACAAATGAAGATTTTTTTTGTGAAATCTGAGAGCTTTACGCTCCCCTTGCGAAGCGGCTGGAACTTTACTTTATAAAGTTTTAAATATGGATACTTTTCTTACACAAATGCATCACTCCACTTCAGAAGGCCTTTATTAACCCCCCAGAGCCACATGGAGCACGTTATTTGACGGACAGATGCATTTTTATGGACTTATAAAGCTTGGATTAGCCTTCATAGGGAGACAGATGGGAGAACGCACATACACACCTGGGATGACTTGAGGGTGAGTAAATCAGGACTCATTTTCATTTGTGGGTGAACTATTCTTTGCAGTCTTCCATTGTAACCCGTGGTAGTTTTTGACAGTGGAGTGACACGTTACGCATATACTGTAATACTGGTCAAGATAACTCAGATACCCAGATGAGCATAGTGTTATTCATTTTGGCGGTTTTTATCTGGGAATAATGCTGCTTTCACGTGCTATCATAAATGTCCTACTTCCCACTTCTCCAGTCGTGATTACGAGCTTATTACATTCAAATTTTGACTTGAGAGGGCGTTCACGCCCCATCTTTTAACTGGGAATCTAGTAATTACGATAAACTGATAGCAGGCGGCATATCATACAGCTGGAATGTGTGATTGACCAACCAGAAACAAGTATTCCACAGAGCTGATATTATACTGATCATACTATCCTTACTAATAGTGGTACTAAAAAGAAATTGTAGGCTTAATATTAATTAAGAAATGTGCTTTGAACAATAAAGAAGTACTTCAAATAAAGTTTCAATATAATATTCATATCAGTAAGTCTCAAGCGATATGACAGCAAATTTGTTAAAGAATTTGTAGTATACTTAGTATATGCATTTGAAATATTTTTATATTATAATTTTATATTTTACATACATTTTGGTATATACATATATATACAGGTCCTTCTCAAAAAATAGCAGATTGTGATAAAAGTTCATTATTTTCCATAATGTAATGATAAAATTCAAATTTCATATATTTTAGATTCATTGCACACCAACTGAAATATTTCAGGTCTTTTATTGTTTTAATACTGATGATTTTTCCTTCCTCAGACTTCCCACTGAGGTGCCTTGATACAGCACTCTGGGAACAGCCTATTCTGCTTCAGAAATTTATTTCTGTGTCTTACCCTCTCGCTTGGGGGTTTCAATGATGGCCTTCTGGACAGCAGTCAGGTCGGCAGTCTTACCCATGATTGCGGTTTTGAGTAATGAACCAGGCTGGGAGTTTTTAAAAGCCTCAGGAATCTTTTTCAGGTGTTTAGAGTTAATTAGTTGATTCAGATGATTAGGTTAATAGCTCGTTTAGAGAACCTTTTCGTGATATGCTAATTTTTTGAGATAGGAATTTTGGGTTTTCATGAGCTGTATGCCAAAATCATCAGTATTAAAACAATAAAAGACCTGAAATATTTCAGTTGGTGTGCAATGAATCTAAAATATATACAATTTTAATTTTATCATTACATTGTGGAAAATAATGAACTTTTATCACAATATGCAAATTTTTTGAGAAGGACCTGTATATATATATTTTTTTTTCACTAGGGCCTCCACTAGGGCTACACAACTACCACTTTCAAGATCAAGAAAGGTATCAAGACATAGGAAGTAATTAATGTGACTCCAGTGGTTTAACCTCAATTTTATGAAGCGAAGCAGCACAAAACAAACAAAACATATACCACATGGATTACTTGAAAGTGGTAGTTGTGTCAATGGGGGGACAGAATGCTCTGATTTCATCAAAAAGATCTTCATTTTTGTTCCTGAAGAAAAATAATAATGACATGATGGTGAGTAATTAATGAATTACAGAATTTTAATATGTGGGTGAACTAAACCTTTTATGTGAAAGTTTAACCCCACAAAACTAGCAACTATTATGCCCCGCCACTAGGTGCCTTGAAGTGTAGCTGAATGCAACACAGCAATGTAGTTCATAACAGCAACATATTCATCAACAGCCTCCTGTTGCAAAGGAAAATTGAGTCATAATTACACTGGTGTTGCTCTAATATCGTATGATCTTTTTTTATACTTCGGACGACATAATAAGAATTAAAGTGTCCCTATTATGCTATTTTAAATGTTCCAAATTTAGTTTTGAAGGTCTCCTACGACAGTTTTACTTGCATTCAAAGGTCAAAAAACCTTTATTTTCTCATGATATATATTGCACATCACCACATTTTTCAATGAATCTCAAACGACTTATCCGACGATTCAGTCTTTCTAACTCCCTTCTTTCCACTAGCTACTCTGCTCTGATTGACCAGATGGCCCACTTTGTTGTAATTGGTCTTCACTGCCATTATATGGAAAAGCATGTGTAATCTTTTTTATTTTTTTTTATTTTTTTTACTTTTGTGGTCCATATAGGAAAGAATGACATACTGCAAAGAACAACACCAGGGTGAGTAAACAATGACTTAATTTTCATTTTAGGTGGAAATGGATTTATCCCTTTAAGAATGGTTTTCATTACATAGCTAATTGCCTTGCCTGAAGCAATAATACTAACAAGAATGATAATATATGGTCTCATGAGTGTGTGTATTTTTACTTGAAGTGTAGTTCTACCACATGCACATATTCATTTTCATACACACTGAAATCGTCTCTGGTTACAACTGTAACCTTAGTTCCCTGAGAACAGGGAGAGACGCTGCGTCGGAAAGACACTACCGGGAACGCCTCCAGCGTGACAGGTTTCAGAATCACTATCGAATCACATCAATCCAATTGACTGGCGACAGCCCATAATGTCATCAAGCTGCGACCAGGAAGTATATAAGGGCGCCTTGCAAACATGACACTGCTCTTCGTCATGGGGACTGTTGGCAGGCAGGCCCCAAGGCATGGCAAAGCAACGCAGCATCTCGTTCCCTGTTCTCAAGTTTACAGTCATAACCAGAGAAGTTCCCTTTCGAAAGGGAACTCACGCTGCGGCTGAAAGACGCTACGGGGAACGATATACCCACGCTGTCATGCTGAGGGGAGTGCATGCCCACTGGCAGTGACAACTGTCAGGACAAGCAAGTTCCAGTGAAATGCCTGAACCACCCCCCCTCTGTCAGTGACAGCACTCCCTACGGTCATAGCCCAAGCTATAAGCCCTGTGAGGAACCTTAGTGCATCTGCGCTTAGTGCATCTGCGCAAGGTCCTACCTGGGCTGCTCAAAGGCCTGGAACCAACCAAGGGCTGCTCAAAGGCCTGGAACCAACCAATTCAACAGAAGGTGTTCCTTTTAGGGAATGTGGCTAGGGGACCCGAGGGCGCCCCAGCCAGTCACTATTCGAGAAACTTCACCGAATGCCACCAGGGAGACCTGACCTGGTGCCGCTTCCATGGGACACCTCGGCTAAGCCAACCCCTGGACATTCTGGACATTCGCCTCCCGGAGAGGCATCCAGACTAAGGTACTGCGGACTGGCAGTGTCCTCCTCAGACCAGATCTCAGAGACGGGTATCCTGGAGAGCAAGACTCAGCGTAGCGGCTTCCAACCCTTGGTAGCGAGGGGAGTTCATCTGCTCGATCCTAGGATCTACTGAGCTCTTACTTTATTGAAACACTCAGGAGGCCAGATTGGCCTGCAAGCTGATCTAATCGGGAGGCCTCACGAGGGGCCTACGACCCTCTGATCAGACCCAGGCAGCCTCGGGCTCACAGGCGGGACTAGAGGGGAGCTTGAAACATCTGCCCTGTAAGTAAACCAGGTTGAAGGCTAAATACAAGTGGGTCCCCTCATGTGGGGACCAAGTAGCAGAAGCGACACTTTGTTGCGCTAGGGTATGAGACCGCCTTCAGATGCTGCCAGCTAAAGGCCAGGTCACTGATAGAAGGTCCCACTAGCTGTCAGCATTATGCCAGTTAAATGTTCCCGAACTGAGAACTCAATCCCTTAGGGAGGCCTGGTGAGTCCTATCAACTGATAGCAATCCATGCTGGCTGTCAGAGAGCCCAAACTTAGGAACTCGTCCTCAGGGAGGCCTGGTGAGGCCTACTACCTGATAGCAGTCGAAGCCAACTGTCGAGGTAACTGTGAAAACAAGAGCTCGTTTCCTCAGGGAGGCCTAGTGCGGCCTACTACCTGTTAGCACACCTTTAGGAAGGCCTGGAGCGGCCTACTACCCAATAGCAAGCTTTGCTAGCTAACTGAGCATCCTGACTCAGGAACTCACCCTCAGGGAGGCCCAATGAGGCCTACTACCTGATAGTGAGCCACCAGGGAGGCCTGGTGAGGCCTACTCCTTGATAGTGAGCTTCCAGGAGGCCTAGTGAGGCCTACTACCTGATAGCGAGGCCCAATGAGGCCTGCTACCTGCTAGCGGCTTGTACTAACTGTCAAGTCACTTAAGCCCAGGGACGTGTGCTCAGGGGAGGCCTGGTGAGGTCTGCTACCCCATGGCAAGCCTTCAGTGAGGCCTGGTGAGGCTTAATACCTGCTAGCAGCACAGGCTAATCTACCAAGTGACTGACGCCCAGGAACATGCCCTCAGGGGAGGCCTGGTGAGGCCTGCTACCCAATGGCAAACCTTCAGGGAGGCCTGTTGAGGCCTACTACCTGATAGTCCCACATGCATGCTGCCAGAGGCATCCTGGTCCAGGGGCTCACCCCTAAGGAGGGTCCAGGAACTCGCAAACAGGGGAGGCCTGGTGAGGTCTACTACTTCGATAGCGAGCCCATAGGGAGACCTGAAGGGGCCTGCTACCTGCTAGCAAACCATGCTAACTGTCAAGGCGACTGGTGATTTGCCTCCGCTGAGCCCATCTTCAGGGAGGCCTGGTGGGGCCTACAGGGAGGCCTGGTGGGGACTTTACTCCTGCTTTGCTACTGTTCGGACGCTCTTGCTTACTGCTCCGCGCTTTGCTCTATCGCTTCCATATTTTATCTCGTAATTTCAACTTCTGTAAATCAGCACAGTGCTCAAACAACAAAGCTTGACTTCAATGATAAAATTTGAAACTCTGGTGACTGGATTACTACAAAAAGCGGAATATTTCATCCAACCAGCCTCCCACTGCCATCAGCCTACATTCCGGAGAAGGGAAAACACAGCTGCCTACATTCAAAAGATAAGAAAATGCCTCCTCTAGAATCTACTTGCTGCACAAACTGCCGCAGACTTTTACAGAGGATTGCAGTTCTTGAAACAAAGTTATTTGCGGAACCACCGAACCAGACGAATCAACATGAACGCCCTCAGCACACTGCCGGTGAGTCCCATAAATATAGTGCTACCCAACAGGGGAAACAAATAACTGATCAACACACTAATCGATGGCACAAACAGGGAGCAAGACCCAAAGGGACCCGAGACATCAGATTGTCACGATCATCACATACTGTCACAGTAGCATGCTCTACCCCAGACACAAGGATTGCAAACGCTGATTTCCTACCACCAACTATACAACTTGAAAACAGATTTGAAGTATTAATGAATGTGGGTGATGAATCCCCAAATGTGATGAATGTAATCGAACACAGATCGTATCAGCCCGCAGCTAACACTGATACCAACAGGCGCTCAAGGTCAAGCAGACAGCTGCACTCAGCTCAGAGCGCAGCCGAGCCCAGGACTCTGATAGTGGGGGACTCCACAGTCAGAAACATTAGCAGCAGGTATACAACTACATGATGCCTTCCACAAGCTACAGTTTCTGATGTAAACAGGGAAATTCAGAACATTCTGATGAAACATAAGACTGCAAATCGACTTGTCATTCATGTGGGAAAAACGATATTCAGAGAGCAGTCAGAACTCATTAAGAGGATTTCAATGTACTTTTTGAAACACTTAGAAAACTAAAAGTTCAACCGTTCATCAGTGGACCACTTCCAGCGAGAGGAACAAATAGGTTCTCACGGTTACTTGGGCTTAATACATGGCTGCAAAAAACCTGCAACATGAAGGGAGTGAACTTCATCGACAACTTTAATCTATTCTGGAGCCAGAGACAATTGTTTACATCAAATGGCCTTCACCCAAACAAACTTGGTGCAAGAGTGCTAAAGGACAATATTCACTTTTCCCTACACCATCCCTCAGCTGTGTGTGCTAACTCACTCGACCTGAATGGCACACACACACCTGAACAGACCATGGACGACTACAGGACTTCATTTCAGCATCTGAATGGACATGCAGCTGACACACTCCACAAGGACACTGATAACACCACGCAGCCACAACAGCCTCTGCTCACGGACACACTCCCAGCTGAGTCCCGCCCACAGTGCTCACCACAGACAGACTGTGACGTATTAAAACTGACACAGATTGAGGGACTGAACAGTAACATCTCTGCCCATACTGTGGAGGTGCACGAAAGGGTGGGCTCTAAGGGGGGTCAGACTAGTGAACTGTTACGCTTTATGACTAGTCTGAACAGGAAATTGCATGAAATGTCTAAGTCACTCCATGAAATGGATGATAACATAATTCAGCCTCCGATAACACCAGAACAACAGCCACCCTCACCAGACATGTTATTCCTCTCCAGCATCCCCGCTTCTGAGCTTCTCAGAGAGAATGGAGAAATGGTCTATGCTGGAACCAGACTATCACACTCGATTTCTGCGAGCCCCAGATATCAACCAAAGAGCGTCGAGCCCCACAATCATCAAAGCCTGTGGGCCCAGCTCGCTCAGCCTCCTCCTGTGAGATTTCTTCGGTCACAACGCCAGGGCCAACACCCTCCTCCATCTGTATGTGAACCAAAAACAACTGATACCAGCTCTCAGTAATGTGTGTTGGATCCCCGCCATGATAACAGTAACTTTATCAAATGTTTACAGAACGCAGCGGGAACCCAGTGTGCCTGTCTCTTTCTCTATTTCTGTTCTGTTACGTGATAGACACTAAGACCTTCTCAGACCGTATAGCAAACCCATCTAATCTGCTGCCTATTACATGTCAAACTAAGATTACTGTGGGGAAAAAATTAATACTGTTAAGTTAGCACTTTTAAATATCCGTTCACTTAAGAACAAATAATTTCTAGTCAATGACTTAATAACCACAAACAACCTAGATTTTTGCAACAGTGCAACAGTCCTCAATGAAACAGCCCCTCCTAACTTTACTTTTATGAGTATGTCCAGAGCGTTTAGAAGAGGTGGGGGTATTGCTGCTCTATCAATGTAAGCAAGTGTCATTTGGTGACTATCTGTCTTTTCAATATCTGGGTATTGTGTTAAAAGGTGCTCCACGCATCCTGCTTATCATTGTTTACAGGCCTCCAAAATACTCTCCATCCTTTACTGAGGACTTTACAGAGCTGTTATCAATAATCTCCTCAGAGTTTGATTGTTTTGCCATTGCTGGGGATTTTAACATTCACATAGACAATGCTGAATCAAGTACAACAAAAGAGCTCATGACTGTTCTTAACACTTTTGATTTGACACAGCATGTACATGGTCCCACACACAATCGTGGACACACTCTAGACTTACTTATCAGCAAGGGTCTAAACATTTCATCAATTGTTGTTAAAGATGTAGCATTGTCTGATCATTTCTGTATTTTCTTTGATATTTCAATCTCTCCTGCCATTGAAGCTAGATCTTTCGCTGTCAAAAAGAGAAGCTTAAATGAGAACACTAGTGAGCTATGTATGAAGGCTATATCTCTAACAGATTAGACCACAACCTCGGAAAGTTACTATGTCTGATTTTGAAGCAATTGATTATAAATTTTAGAAGAAACGGTACAGCACCTTAAAACATCAACCTGCCTCCTTGACACACTCCCCACTTCTTTTTTCAAAAGTGTGTTTAACTGTTTAGAAGCAGATCTGCTAGAAGTGGTAAACTCATCACTTCTCAATGGGAATTTTCCAAACTCCCTTAAAACCGCAGTAGTTAAGCCTCTTCTGAAAAAGAGAAATCTGGATAACTCCATATTGAACAACTACCGACCAATCTCAAATCTCCCCTTTATAGGCAAGATCATTGAAAAAGTTGTCTTCAGTCAGCTGAACAAATTCTTGAGCTCAAACGGATACTTTGACAATTTTCAATCTGGTTTCCGACCACATCACAGCACAGAAACAGCACTTATAAAGATAATGAATGAACATCATATTCCTGCTACTCGACCTCAGTGCTGCATTCGACACTGTTGACCATAACATACTTCTTGACAGGCTGGAAAACTGGGTCGGACTTTCTGGGATGGTCCTTAAATGGTTCAGGTCGTACTTAGAAGGAGAGGTTATTATGTGAGTATAGGTGACCATAAGTCTGACTGGACATCCATGACTTCATGGAGTCCCACAAGGGTCAATTCTAGCACCACTCCTATTCAACCTGTACATGCTGCCACTGAGCCAAATAATGAGAGAGAACCAAATGGCTTACCACAGCTATGCTGACGACACCCAGATCTACTTAGCACTATCACCTAATGACTATAGCCCCATTGACTCCTGTGCAAATGCATTGATGAAGTTAACAGTTGGATGAGCCAAAACTATCTCCAGTTAAACAAAAACTAAACTGAAATAATTACATTTGGAAACAAAGATGAAATTCTCAAGTTGAACGCATATCTTGAGACAAAAGGTCTAATAACAATAAATCAAGTCAGGAATCTTGGTGTGATTTTGGTGGTCAGACCTGAGTTTCAATAGTCATGTCAAAGCAATAACTAAATCAGCTTACTATCATCTGAAAAATATTGCAAGAATTAGATGCTTTGTTTCCAGGCAAGACTTAGAGAAACTCGTTCACGCTTTCATCACCAGCAGGGTGGACTATTGTAATGGTCGTCTAACCGGCCTTCCCAAAAAGACCATTAGACAGCTGCAGCTCATACAGAACGCTGCGGCCAGGATTCTGAGCAGAACCAGAAAATATGACCATATCACGCCAGTCCTCAGGTCTTTACACTGGCTTCCAGTTACATTTAGGATCAATTTTAAAGTATTATTACTTGTTTATAAATCACTCAATGACCTAGGACCTCAATACATTGCAGATATGCTGATTAAATACAAACCCATCAGATCACTCAGATCATCAGAATCAAGTCAGTTAGAAATACCAAGAGTTCACTCAAAGCAAGGAGAGTCTGCGTTCAGCTATTGTGCCAGCCGTAGCTGGAACCAGCTTCCAGAAGAGATCAGATGTGCTCCAACAGTAGCCACATTCAAATCTAGAACATTCACATTCACATTCACATCTGTTCAGCTGTGCCTTTACTGAATGAGCACTGTGCCACTGTACGTCCCACTGATTGCACCTATTCTAATCTATGCATCATCTTAATTTTTATTTATTTTATTTTTATCTATATATACTGTAATAATTTTATTATTTTTAAATATCTTTACGTAATAATTTTATTATTTTTAAATATCTTTACAACTATTTATTTCAATTGAATTTTTATTTTAATTATTATCTTTATAACTGTATATTTCTATTTCTTCTTATTTTAAGAATTTGAAGGACTTGTAAAATATTGAGGGTATTAGATAAACTATAGCTGAGAGCTGACTGGGAGACAACTTCCGTAAAAGACCAGGCGAGGCCAGGTCGGACCGTGCATGGGGCAGGTCTTAAAAAGGATTACAGAGGGGGTAGTCCGCCCTTCCATCTTGGGTGAAAGATAGGGTCTGAACGGAGACGTCCGACAGACTAAAAAACCTAGCGCTAGGAAGTTTTCCAGGGGGAAAAGTAAAAGACCAGGCGAGGCCAGGTCGGACCGTGCTGCGAGCCGGTCTTAAAAGGATTACAGAGAGGGTAGTCCGCCCGTCCATCTTGGGTGAAAGATAGGGTCTGAACGGAGACGTCCGACAGACTAAAAAAAACATAGCGCTAGGAAGATCCACAGAGACAGACTGTCAGGATGGGGAAGTCCCAGAAACACCTGTGTTTTGCCAAATGTCTATTAATAACTATTTAATTATCCTGTTTTTATTTTTAATTCTTACACGTGTTATTCTTATTTCTTATCACTGTTTTAATTTAATTTTCTATGTAAAGCACTTTGAATTGCCATTGTGTATGAAATGTGCTATATAAATAAACTTGCCTTGCCTGCCTTGCCTTACTACCTTATAGCAGACCTTCAGGGATGGCTTCCTGGTGGCAGGCATGAAAAACTGGCTGCTGCAACCCTGGACTGATAGTAGCTTCTCTGCTGGCTGACAAAATAACATCCAACTCTTATGTAGGGTTATTAGTTGGGAATTCTGCTACTTGAAGCCGACATCGTTGGGAATAGAGGCATATCACAATACACAAGGGGCCGATTTTGCAAGAGACCTACCAAGGCTGACTACCTAACTAGGTTGCAGCTATTAGTTTGCTAGCCTCCCCAAATGTCGGGTCTCGCTTTCAAGGAGGTCTGCTGAGGCCTACTACCTGACCTGGAGTCTACTGCCAAGACTGCCCAAGCTGACTGCTCACAGCCAACTGGCTTTCCATATGCCCCAACCTGGGGCTGATCCATCACAGAGGCCTCCTGGGGCCTACTGTATGACAGTGCAGTCTTACCGGCAGCGCCTACAAGCTCTGGAACCTAATCATATTTCTCATAGCAGGGTACTCTGCAACAAAATGCACTGGACCCTCTAAATGAGGGGAGTACCACATACGCCACCCACCTCCATGAAGGTCCTATTTTATTAGCGGCCTACCATTCCATGCCAGGGCGTCAGCCATGGCAATACTCTGGCTTCAAGGGAGCTTACTACCAAACCCACATATAAAAAAGGTTGCGACGTGCTGCTCAACCCGAGCCATGGGTGAAGCAGAATGATACAGAGCTAGGAGTGGGATACTCAAACTCTAGCCTGCCTTATCAGAGGAGTACTGCCATCTGGCCAGGAATATACACAATGCCTGAGCCAGACAAAAACTTTCAGTTCTTCTAAAAAGCTAGGTCTGGGGTGCCCGCCCCACGACCACTGGCTAAGTCGCCATCAATTCTGTACAGTACCAACCTGCATTACTATTGAAGACCCCAGAATGCAGAGAAGGGGGGTGGGCCTTGGGAGGAGGAGGCTGACACTAGAGACACTAAAAAAAACCTACATTCACCTAGTGAAGGGCCCAGGGCGATTGCGCTTCTCTTTTCATATTCTGTGAGGTGGTACCAGCTTTTCCATAGTTTACACAAGAGAAAGCCAGTGCACTACATGCCCGTTCTCCTGGGAATGAAAGGTATGCAGACCTACACACATACACAAATTTGTTAAAGGAAGGTCTATAAACTGCGTCTACTTACACAACAAGCAGAACATGGTTTTTCGCACACCTGTTCACCAGGCTGGCAGTCTCACAATGCTTTATCGTTCTACCACCTAACCAGAGAACTACAGGGCCCTCACAAAAAAAAAGATATCCAATGATCCAGCAGTCCCCGAAGCCCTCAACAGGGAGCATAAGTCTATGTGAAATATTCAATATTTCCCTCTTAGGGAAGACTTACCCACTTGCCTGCGGCCACCATGGTATCCACCCACAAGCTTTATTCACAACATGTATGCTTAGGTGCAACACTACCATGGGCAATAGAAGAGGAGAGCTCTCACGGACCAAGCGAGGCGGGCCGTCAGAGACTGACGTATTTCCTTTTCCCTCTCATCACAGGCCCCACCTGGCCTAGTGTAAGAAGCGCCGTGGGGAAAGGGGGAATTAAACTGATGGAAGAACTAGATGTTGAAGTCTAACACCTCCTTGGAGGCGGAGACTTATCTCAGCGCGGTCCTCCGCAGTGCTGGTTCCGGGCCACCTGCCTGGGTGCAGCCCGGGATCTCCATGGTATGCATGATCTAAAAGCTGCCGAGTGTGCCCTTGCCCCTCTGAACCTTCCCACCACCACCTCGATGGAGGTGCCGAAAAGTTCAGAGGACGAGACCGGGGCATCGAGGAGAAAGACGTCTCTCCGTGGCAACCATAGACCGACAGTGACCGCTGTTTGTTTGGTCGCCCGGAGAGCAAAATCTGTGGTGCAGCAAAGCTCAGCCATCGCATCAGGGGGTAGGCCCTCCCCCTGATCAAGATCCTTCAGTAGATCAGCCTGGTAGGCTTATAGCAGTGCCGCCACAGCCTGACCTGCTGAGGTGTATGCCCTGTCATTAAGGCGCGAGGTGGTCTTAAGCGCCCTGGATGGCAGAGCAGGAGTTTTCAATGTCGATGGCCTCCAAGACGCGAGAGAGTTTGTAAATGTCTCGTCGATTGGTGGCATCGACACATACCCGGACTCTGTGGATCCCTCGACATCAGCGAAGTTCCCCCGCTGATTTCAGAAAATCCGAGCTAAATACGGGTTCTTCCATGCCCCCGAGATCTGATCGTGAAGATCTGGGAGGAATAGAAGACTCCCGCGAGCCGCTGGGTTATGATCGGAGAGAAACCGATCGTCAAGGCGACTCGCACACCCGGGCTCTCTCCTAACGTTCCATAACCTCAAGAAGCTCTTCATACATGGGGCAGGATGGCTGAGAGGGTTCGACCTCAGCCGATTCATCATCACCCTGCTCATCCATCCTTTGCTCATCCGGAAGAGCACCAGCTGACGAAGAGGAGGAAAGTTCCTCCCCCGGCAGCTGTTCCTCGAGATCTGGCCGATCGTCAGAGAGAACTACACCCCTCTCCAGACGATGAGCCAGATCCATCTGGGAACCCCATGAATGTAACTGGCGCTCAGCCTCAGTGCGGTGGGACCATCCCCAGATGCTGGACCCTCCTCCCTCGAGAAGAGGGCCAGGCGAGAGCGGAGCGTTCGGATGGAGAAACGCTCAGTTAGCACAGGAGGCTCCCTCGAGAACCTCCAGTGCGTGCTCTTCACCCAGACAGAACACACAGAGAGTGTGGGTGTCTTCAGGTGTAAGATACCTGGGACACGTATCCGCGCATTTCCTGAAGTTGCACTTGGACTTCTCTCTGTGCTTCATACTCGTGTGATTCTTAACTCGACTCAGACAAACAGTCCCTGAAGACAAAGAAGAGGTGTCATGATTGCAAGGCGCCCTTATATACTTCCTGGTCGCACCTTGATGACATCATGGGCTGTTGGCAGTCAATAGAATTGATGTGATTGGATAGTGATTCAGACACCTGTCATGCTGGAGGCGTTCCCGTAGCATCTTTTTCCGACGCAGTGCGAGTTCCCTTTCGAAAGGGAAGTACAATTTTGACGTATTGACCACACGAAAACTAATAAACAACATTTTACGTATTCCTTTTAATGAATATTAAAATCAAAGCATTAATGTTTTAACTTTATTGTATTCAGTTGTCATATCAAGGACGTGTTTTCAGTTACATTTATGCAGTTTACTTATCTACTATTATAAGAAATAATAACATTTTGCTCTGTTTTGGACTTCTGCTACAAACTCATTTCGGAGGATTGCATAATGTTAATCAAGACTACACTTTAAAACCTTAAAATGAATAACATTTCTGTAATCGTTTAACCATTCTGTAGTTTGTTTGCTGTGAGACACAAAAGGCATTCTCCTATTCAGCGACTGACAATAGAACCATAAAATACAACAAAAATATAATAAAATTCACAAAAGACATCGATTTTATTTGTTCACTGTAATCCAAATCTTTAAATCCATGCGTTTTGAGGATCAGATCCAAATTCAACCCTTTATCCAGCGATCTTCATCTTTATTCTCAGCACGGTCCATAAACGTCAAATCTCGCGCTCTTGATTAATTCAAATTCAAAAATTGCACCCTCAAGAGTTACGAGATGTTTTACGGCAGTGATACCAGATGCTCATTGGCCCTGTCCCAAATGACACACTTAATATGCACTTTTGGTCTTGTGGACTTAGAATGGCTTCCGCGTGCACATGTCCACAAGTCCACGAGGGTGTGCCATTTGTCATTTTAGGATTCAGAAGGGTGATCGTGGGCGCCCCCATTGCAGTCGATGTGCGCTCTTGATGCGTACTTTTGCAGAGCAAAAGTATAAGCCTATATAAATTATTTGTAAATATTTTGTAGAAAGATTTGTTTAAAGATTCATAAATATTTAAGCAATATTTGTTGCTGTAAAACTTAAAAATGCAACACTTAAATGTTATCAATATGTCCATATTGAACATTTCAACATCTAACCAAACGTACAAAAAAGTATGTTTTGTGTCTTTGAAAGTTACTTAAATTATACCTACATATTTACAATGAGACCAGACTGGATTAATAGGCACCAGATGAACTTTGATGTATTTGATAAAAGCAGCAGTTCCCATCACCCTAATGGCACAATTCCTTATGATCCTTTATGCAAAGGCTAGCAGGGGATCAAAGAAACAAGTTTTGCTTGAGGCTATAAAAGATATATTAAAGTTACCCTTGAACGATATATAAACAGATTGAAGATTGTCCAATTTATTCAATTGATTAGTAAGATAATTCAAAGAATGTTCAGTATTTACATATACTATAAATGATCCTAAATAACCAGTTATGGTAATTTACATGCTCAAAAGAACCACACCATTATTGCAATGGATAGTTTGATACTGTTACATTTGATACTGTTGATCACACTATTTGTCATCGCACTGTTTGATCAAAATATATTACATAATGGCCCATGGAGAAAGCACTTCCTCAAAGTTTTCTATTGCATTTAATCAGCTCTACATTTGTATTCCACATTAAATAACATTGTCTGAGGCTATGAAGCCAGTATCAAGTCTTTTTTCTCTCTCTCTCTCCTTCATTTAGACAGTACATCTAGAAACCCTGAGAGGTCGACAATGACTGTCAGACAGACAGATCTATGATGGGAAAGCATCACGAAGGTGCCAATAAGTTACATATTTCTATAAACAACCTATAATTTGTCATCGTGCTTACAATTAAATACCGAGCTAGTCAGCAACAGGAATGGTAGGCTATATAGAAATTTGCTGTCTGCTACATCCAGTGGAGTATTTCAAAAGTGGAACCTCTGTCAGTTGCCAAAGATGAATTTTTCAAAGTAAAACATCAGACGGCCAATTGCTCCTACAGGGGATCTTTAGGCCAGCCGAGAGCTGCTTTTAAATGCACTTTAACAGAAGCATACAAGAAAGAAAAATAATGTTTGGCAATGAAGTTCTAACTTATGTTACACATAAAGTTTTAATATTTATTTCAGCAATTTCATTGGGCTGTATGGTTTAAAGACTGTTCACACCAAGAACGATAGCTATAGCGCACAATATCATTCTGTTTATTATAAGTGCTTTGCGGGGTTGCCTGCCGCTTTAAATGCACAAGCTCTTTAAATTAGGATGGATTCTGATTGGCTGTTTTTATCATTTATAATAGTTTTAAAAGTGATTCCAACTATATTGTTTCTCTGTGTCGTTTTTGTTATAGCTGGGGTGTGCTATTTATATATTTAGAATTTTTTTTTATAACTATATATCTATTGGTTTAGTGATTTTAGTCCCCAGTGTAAATGGGCATTTAGAGATATTGGCCAATATCTGCTTAGTCCAGGTCTACTGCATGACTTGCTTTGGCCTAAAATCTACTAAGTGTATTTGAAAATTATTATTTTATTTTTTTCTCTACATACATTTTTCTCCATATAAGCTCAGGACATGAATTGTAGTGCACATATATTGATCAGGCATAACCGATTAGGCATAACATTATTGTGTTGGTCCTTCTTTTGCTGCCAAAACAGCCCTGACCCGTCAAGGCATGGACTCCACTAGACCCCCGAAGGTGTGCAGTGGCATCGGGCACCTAGACATTAGAAGCAAATCCTTTAAGTCCTGGAAGTTGCAAGGTGGGGCCTCCATGGATTGGACTCGTTTGTTCAGCACATCCCACAGATGCTCGATTGTATTAAGATCTTGGGAATTTGGAGGCCAAGTCACACCTAGTTGAATATCACTGCCTCTGCCGACCTGCCTTCTTCCCATAGTGCATCCTGGTGCCATGTGTTCCCCAGGAAAGCAACGCACACGGTCCCGGCCATCCACGTGATTCATTAGAAAACGTGATTCATCAAACTATGCAGGCCACCTTATTCCATTGCCCACTGTTGGCGCTTTCAGCAGTGGACAGTGGTCAGCATGGGCACCCTGACTGGTCTGCAGCTATGCAGCTCCATACGCAACAAACTGTGATGCACTGTGTATTCTGACACCTTTCTATCAGATCTATCTAGCATTAACTTCTTGAACAATTTGAGCTACAGTAGCTTGTCTGTTTGATCGGACCACATGGGCCAGCCTTCGCTCCCCACGTGCATCAGTGCGCCTTGGCCGTCCATGACCCTGTTGCCGGTTCACCACTGCTCCTTGCTTGGATCACTTTTGATAGATACTGACCACTGCAGAACAGAAACACCCCACAAGAGCTGCAGTTTTGGAGATGCTTTGACCCAGTCGTCTAGCCATCACAATTTGTCCCTTGACAAACTTGCTCAAATCCTTACGCTTGCCCATTTTTCCTGCTTCTAACACATCAACTTTGAGGACAAACTGTTCACTTGCTGCCTAATATCCCCCACCCAACAGGTGCCCTGATGAAGAGATTCACTTCACCTGTCATAATATTATGTCTGATCGGTGTGTGTGTATATATATATACATACATACATACATACATAAGTTTGCTAGAATATGCTGTGTGATTTATAATTTCCTGTGATTTTTATGAAATAATAGTAAGAAGAAGAAGAAGAAAGCATTAATATTAAAGCTTTTGTGCTTCTCTTTGTTGTCCACGACAGACAGGATTACACACTTCATGAACCCATGTTGCACCACGAATGTGCTGTTATTTTGGGTGAACTGGGGGAGGTGACAGAAAAATTTAAGGGAAGAATGGAAGACTCAGTTCAGGAAGAGAATGTAGCAGAGACACAAAAGAGTGATCAATTTCTCTTTTCTCAGGACTGCACTTAGATTATACTCCTCACTCACTGTGCAACGGGACTCTGCAGAGCGGCACAATAGGTTTTTGTTTGTGAGACAGAGTCTTGTTTTAGCCTGTATTTTTTTATGTTTCTGAGTGCATTACAAAAAGCCTTCGGATTCACATAACGACAATTGAAATCCAGCAAGTTCAGCTTTAATAGTTTGAAAGAGACTTCTGGCATGCCTTATCTATTTTGCTATGTGTAAAAGTGTAGCACAGGGTTGTGCATTAGTTTTATTTCTTGATAGTCACAATAAATGAAAATATCACCAGAGACTGAGAGGAACAATTCATGTACTATAAAACAAAATGAGATCATAACGGGTACGCAACGGAGCATCACCGTAGCAGATTAAATGAAAATCAGGCAACCAGTAAGGCTTTAAAACTATACTCTGTCATAAAATAATGGCAGAACGTTAACCCTAACATGCATCTTAATATTCCATTTCAAAATGATTAACAAATGTTTATTTTTTATTTATTTATTTTTATTCCACAACTTTCAAACAACAAATGAGACATTAGGTTATTAGACAAACATTTCATCAAGGCTGAGAAGATGTGCAAATAACAACAAAGGAAATAGTGGGGGGAAAAATGACCAAATTGAAGTAAATCTAGGCTTTCTAATACACTCAATTGTTTAAATGTATTTTATTCTTCATATCGGAAACAGTTTGGGTCTTCATAAATGTAGATTTGTTTATGTAAAACACATTGACCACAGTGATAGAAACACATTTTCATTTCCCATTATAATCCTAAACAAGGTGTTTACATTGTAATAGGCAGTCTAGTAAGTTTCTTTAAAAAATATCTGAACATGAAAAAAAAATGTGCTGCTGTTTTGTTTCAACATCGTGTGTGCGTGTGTGCGTGCGTGTGTGCGCGTGTGTAAGAAACCCTTTGGGTATGTTACTAAAGTCATGCAATCGCAAATACAGGTGCATGCTTTCATGCTGAGGAGCAGACAGAATGGTGTGATATAAAAATGTCCTTGGTAAAATGCCTGTGCTTTGAAAACCTGCATATCTAAAAGACTTGAAAGAGCCCTTTTCACAGTTAAAATATCACCTAACGCTGTTTGGCATTATAATGTGGAAAATCTTGATATTATGGAATTAAACACAGATATTATGAGACGTTCAGTTCAACCCAGTGAAACTTCATTGCATCATTCAGCAGACCTGGTTTGGTAAATTCATAGCAGAAAATCTTCACACTTAGTCCTTAAGGCAAAATGTGGGCAAATATGATGTGGAATTCAGAATGGGTCCAATGAACAGGTCATAGTTCAAAATGCATAGCCTGGGCTTCTTTTCTCTATTTCTGAACATCTCCACGAACAAATTCTACAGCATACAATGGTATAATTCAATGGCATTGATGGACAAATTATTAAAGATATCGACATTTCATTTATATCAGACTGACTTTTCAAGCAATTAAACCTCACACTGCTGTGTGTATTCATCTATTGAAAAACGGGTCATTTCTTAAAGAAGCCAAGGCCTGGGAACATTAGAAAGAAAGTCAACTTAGTCTTGAACATTCTTTGCAAGGCTGTAAGATTATTCAACCATGGCAATCAATTTTCAAAACCAGACATGTTTCCAGCCCTGTCTTTCTGTTCTGAAAGGTGTCTTGAGTTGTTAGTTACCATGGCAACTTTTACCCTGACCATAACTTATTGCAGTGGTTTTCAATCCTGGGCCTGCATGGCCACCCACAGCACTGCACATTCTAGCTGTGTCCGAAATTGCCTACTCTCTTGAGCAGGTACTTATTTTGAATAAAAAAATAAAAAGTACTTTCTTTATAGTATAAATGTAACGCACATGCAGCCTAATATATGAGCGATAGAGAGCGCGTCCAGTTCTGTGCGAGAAGGGTATTCGGCTGTGAGCGAAGAGATTCCTGCTCGCGCCGTTCTCGCGTTACCAAAATGCGCTTTCAACATTTCAACATAATTACACCATAGAAACCACTATAGATTAACTGTTAACTATTAAGAAAGTTGTGTCTGAAAGTTGAAAAAAAAATGTATTTGTTAAAATGAATGGAGAATATCTTGTTTTTCCACTGGTGCTCCACCATTTCCGTGGGTGGTGCTCGAGCATCCAATGGAATGGCGCATGTTCGTTGGAAATATTTATCAGGATGGATGATCACATGCTTTATTTCATCAATTTGGGCCGCTTTGAGCAGCTCTGGAGGTTTTTATCAAGTATGTGAGATGAAATCCTTGCTGGTTTATCGGCTTTGAAGAGGCCCACACTTATTCCTTTGTGCTGTCCACTCAGTTGTCATCAGCGGGAAAACCTCTCTCTATGATTGCGTTGGTTCGTTATTTTCACAGCTAGAACATGACAACTGCACAAATAGATTTTTAAATGCCAGTCACAGTTTTTTAAATTATATTTCTTACTGTGGTGTTATTGTAATTTTAGGGATGAAAAAAAAAATAATAATAATAATACAGACATAACTGAAATGCGGGACATTACTTGCATCTCGCGGGACAAAGCTCCCAATTTTGGGACTGTCCCCCAAAACGTGGGACAGGTGGTCACCCTAGGCCTCATGGGAAAATAAATTATCCATTGAATGCACACTTCAGAATCTCACCAGAAGAAGTAGGTCATCCAGGTACTTTTTGCCTGCTGTTTTACGAGTACTGTGAATTTGGACATACTTTTTTTGTTGCATATTGTCTTTCACCTACTGTAAATTAGGGAAGTATGCGATTTCAGATGCAACCTTTTTAGTGGTTCCTTTTTTAACACACCTGATTCATCTCATTAGGAAAGAGGTCAGGAGAAACATAAAATATGTGCAGTGCTGACACTTAGCCTATTTGTGCTTGTCCAAGTCTTCAAGAGAACCCTTAGTGTACGTTTACAAAACAACGATGTACTAAAAACGGAAAAGGTTTTCCTTTGCGTTTTTTTTTTCTGCGTGCAGATGATAATGTTATTAAAATGATCCCCATCCACACGGATCCATGAAAGAGACTAAGACATGAATGCTGTATTATTCATGCAGGCCAGTAGTTGTCACTTTGTTAAAGAAAACACTATGCACCTGTAGACAAGAATTAAGTATTATTGTTTAAAAAAAAAAAAAAATATATATATATATATATATATATATATATATATATATATATATATATATATATATATATATATATATATATATATATATATATATATATATATATATATATATAATATATATTCTAGGCTCTAACACATTGACAGCATAAATGCATTAACTTCAGATAAGAGGTCAAAGCAAACATGTTTCCAGAAACAGCACCAACTTTTGAGCATGCAATTGCCTTAAGGAGTTTTAAAACCCAGTGAGGTCCCAACTTTGAGCTATTTTGGGGGGTTACAGTCGTATAGGCAGGCACAGATTAACGCACAGGCTTGCCTAGGCTGCAGCCTAGGATTGGCCAGACTTAAATAATAATATTATTAATAATAATTACTTCAGCACGAACAAAAACAAAAGACCCTCATTGGCCCAAAAGAAACATAAAAAAGGCAGGTGATTGGATATATGTGACTTGGGTCTGTGCATCTGTCCAATCAGCTGCTGGTTTTAATTTATATCACTGCTATTGCTAGATGGGCAAGGCGGCTAAATGTCCGAAAGAAAGTACGATAGTGGAGAACAAAAATTGGTAAATACAAAGGTAAAAAAGAACGACGTAACCAGAAAAAAAATCTCTAAATTGACTGGATACTTCAAGACTGAATCTTGAATTCAGTCGAAGACAAGATCCACAGCAGGAGGGCTGCCAGCTAGCATCGGCTTTTTAAGGCTGGTGGTTTTCACGTTATTTTGCGTTATGGAGGGCGATCAGGTATTTCTTTTAATTGTATTATTAATCTGTAACGTTATTTACATTGATCAAATAGCGCGCTTAGCCAGCTACAGAGAAACTGGTAACCAGGCAACAGACAAGTGACAAATCCTGAGTGGTGATATCACTACATACATTTTACCAGATACTATTGTATCGCGGCATTTTAATGCCATTAATAACCAAGCGCATAACTGATTCTTGCGCGAGCAGTAAATCACTTCTGCAAGAGATTAACAAATCTGCACGTGAGGAAACGGCAGCCCGGAAGCTCATATTAAACCACGCACGCATGACATCTCTGCGCGCACACGATTCGCGGCGCGCGTCATCATTCCCCACACTCGCACTCGATTTTCTATTTTGCCGTGTCGTATCAGGCTCAAGTGGCAACATAACTGGAACCGTTCCTTACCATTCTAAACCGTTCGGCCCGACGGTGGAAAATGTATTGTTCCCTTTCGTTCAGTCACTCCGAGTCATGTCAGTGACTGACGAATCGGTTTCGCTTAGAAGCCTATCAACTTTGAGATCTAGAAAACGCCCAATGGCATGCCAAATTTGCACAGCGGACTCCGCCCCACTGCATGGGTATAAGGAAGTATGCTGGCAAGATCGCATTGTTTCACTCTGTCAGCTTCTTAATTTGTGTCCACGCTTAATTTGTATGTGGCTGCCATTGGGCCTTTCCATTCACCTATAGGTGATGGGCCCTTGGGGAAGCACCATCTAGTTGTACGGTTCCTCCATGGAGCTCGGAGGATGAGGCCTGAGACTCGCTCCTGAGTCCCAACCTGGGACCTGCCGGTGGTACTTGAAGGGTTGGCTGAGGCCCCTTCGAGCCACTGGAGTCGGCTGAGCAAAGAACCTGACCCATAAGGTTGACTTTCTCCTTGCTATCACCTCTGTGAGGAGAGTGGGGGATCTCCAGGCCTTGGCTGTTATGCCAACTTGCCTGGAGTTTGCCCCGCGGAGTTAAGGCCATCTTACATACTAGACAGGTCAGAGCTCTAAGAATTTATTTGGAGAAGTCTTCCCAATGGAGGAAGTCAGACCAGTTGTTGGTGTGCTTCGGCTCACCCAAGAAAGGGCTGCCTGCATCAAAACAGACAATCAGCAATTGGATTGTCCAGGCTATAGCCACGGCTTATCAGGTGCACAATTTGCCTTCACGATTACTTTGAGGGCTCATTCCACCAAGGGTGTGGCCTCCTCGGTGGCCCTCCTTTCTGGCTTCTCGCCTCAGGAGATTTGCGAGGCGGCCGGGTGGGGCACCCCGCACACTTTCATAAGATTCTACAGTCTGCAACTCCCAGTGACACCTGGCGCCAGAGTGCTCACGTCCTAAGTGTGCCTGGTCTCCCAGCTTCACACTGGGACGGGCGTGATCAAGGTGTGGCATAGTGGGTAGTTCGTTCCCAGAGTGTTGTCACTCAACAACCCAGTAAGAGTTCCCTCGAAGGGGAACGTCTCGGGTTATGACTAACCCTTGTTCCCCGAGAAGGGAACGAGACACTGCATCTTGTCGCCACACCTATCACAGGCAGAGTGTTTGCTTCATCGTAAATAAGCTAATTTGTGTGTGTGTGTGTGTCCGCGTCCATTTGTAGCTTCCAGGTATTCCGTCATCTACGTCATGACGAAGCACCAATCAGGGTTGGATCGATTTCATTCATGCTTCAGACGCGCTACGCTGAGGGTGTTCCCAGATTGTCGTCACTCGACGACACAGTGTCTCGTTCCCTTCTCGTGGAACAAGGGTTACAGTCATAACCCGAGTTTTCATGCCCCAAACTTCACTGTCATGTAAATGAACGGCCAAAACACATTCTTCACTGTAGGAGCACAAATCCTATTCTAAGAATCACACATTAAGAAACTCATATGTTCACATTTTTCATTAAAGATTTATATTATGGTACAACTGTGGCATGTTGTGGCTATAGTGTCTATGTGTAGGATGCATAAATTGGCCATAGCATGCTAATGAGGAGATATCAGTGGTCTCACCTGTAATTATTTGTAACAAATGCTACAGTTAGGCTAATTACAAGAACTGTTTTTTCATAAGGCCAAGTAAAAGTTAGAATCAAGAGCTTTTAAGCCTAAACCTTTTTTGATTTATTGACTCAACTATTGGTTTTCCCCATGTGTAAAATGTGTTCTGCTAATAATTACAGATATTAGGAAAAAAATTGCAGATGACTGGAAATTAAAATTTTCAATATAAGAACCAATAAGAACCAACTTTGCATGTGGATGATAGCACAAAAGATTTAGCAAAAATGAACCCTAAACGGTTCACACTGCAACCCCTAATTATTATTGATTCAGTCAAAAACTCTCCAACTGCTTTTGCAACCAGAAGCTTTAGCTTAGCTTTGGCTACCTGAAAATAAGGTACATTTTATTACAAATTATCATGTATTAAAACTCTTTTCAGTTATGTTAAGATTATATATCTTAAAGCATAGCACTATGGCTATCATTTCAGTAATGTTTTATATCCTGGTAATGCATACATTTAATCATTGCATTTGTCTGATTAAAGATGTCAGGGAAAAGGCAAAAGAGTTTTATTTCATTCTGGGCACCAAATGGTCATCCCCTAAAAAGATTGCCAGATCAGAGGAGACAGTGGAAGAGGTGAAGGCAAGGGATAGTGAAGGAGACAGCAAGGGAGACAGTAGTGGAGAAGAGACTATAGAGGAGACAGTGGATGAGTCAAGTAAAGAGTGGACAAGACAGTAAAGAAGAAAGCATTAAGTGGACCAGCCCACCTATAGGTGTACATTTAAAAGAGATTGTTCAACCACATGGCCGTTCATCACCATAGGCACAACCAGCTCCTACTACTGCAGACATGAGAACTCATGTGCCCATCAAGGTGTGACAAATGAGAATAGGCGTGTAAAATCAGGCCAAAGAACAGGTACTTCAGTCAACAAGCGGCATAACTTCTAGTTGTGCTGGTTAATTATGAACAATAGGTAAAATTTAAGCAAAAACTTGAGAGAATTGGGTTGGGCAGACAGTTCGCTGCTCCAAATATTTGAGTGGCTCCTCCCCTAACAGATACAATCTCACTCCAAACTTTTGACAAAAATTGAGAGCCCTGAAAAGGTGTTTTTAACTTATGCACCCATTGTAAGACTACCATGTGTACTATGTTTTTTTGGGGTTTGGTGGATGATGACATATACCATATAGGCTTTATAACATGTTAATTAACCTGCTATGTGACTCACTGCAGCGTCCAATTAGGCCTACTGGGCAAATAAAATCCCTTTACTTTACTATGGTATTCCTATAAATGTTTAGTTGTTTTGCACCAAAAATACCTTCATAAGTTTGCCTCATACATTCAGTTTAACAGCATTAACAGCAAGCCAAAGAGAGATTTCAACTGAACTATGTATATGCATTTTAAATTTTCTAGCTCAGTCCATGCAATAAATGCAAACTCTTAAATGAGCAATTTTTTCTATAGCTAATTTCAACTTGATTCAAAAATCAAATCAGAGCTGCATATTAATATTTACTGATACATATTCACAACTACAATTCCTCGTAATTCACACCTTAATAGCATGCAAATATTTCCGTTCCTCTGCTTTTCTGCTACATACTGAAGCACGCGATTAATGCGTCACACTGTTACTTTCAGTTAATAAAGGAAAAAACAGCAAGTTTTTGGTTTATCATTATATTTATCAATGCGCAAATCATAAAAACATCTCAGTTACATATGTGACCCTAGTTCCCTGAAGGAAGAGAACAGAGACGTTATGCCAGTTACTGACGGTATGGGGGGTTTCACTTAGAAGCCAGCTGCCTTCGAGATCTACATAATGAGCCAATGGCATGAGAATGCTATGGGTCTGTGGCATTTGTATAGCGCAACTCCGCACCACCTTGTGGGTATATGGAGCTGTGTGGCAATCTCGCATTATGTTTACCTGCTGCCTGTTTGGCACAGTGGTTGTGGCATGAGGACGTAACGTCTCCATTCCCTTCCTTCAGGGAATGAGGGTTACATACCTTGGACACTACGAGTTACGTCAGTTACTGATGGAATGGGGGTTCCCAATTCAATCTCGCCAGAACAGCTGTCTTCCAGCGTCCTGCGCTGACCAGAGCTCACTGCTGTGAGTCTTTAGCATGTACAAGGGGCTAGGCTCAATGAAATTACCAAGGTATGCTGGGAAGCATATCCCACATGGAGAAATGCAACACAATGCCTGCCTGAAGGGAGGACATAAGAATACACATATGACCCACGTATGGGCTGCATATGGTGCGCAAGCATGAACACATCACCCCCATCCTTAAATCTCTTCACTGGCCCCCTGTCCCGCTCAGAGTGGAATATAAAGTCTCCCTCCTCACCCACCAGTGTATTTACGGACATGCCCCCCTTTGCCTACAGGAACTTCTCACCCACCCAACATCCCTACGCACAATTCGTTCTGCTAACACAAACACCATCCAAGTTCCCAGAACAAAACTTTACAGCATGGGCGGTAGAGCCTTTTCATCGGCTGCTCCGAGGCTGTGGAATACCCTCCCGGACTACCTGAGGGCCCCACAGACTACAGATGTTTTTATACGAAACCTAACAACATTTCTTTTTACTAAAGCTTTCCACTGAATGTGTTTTAAATAGTTGTTCTTGAATAGTTTCTTAAATAGTTTTAAATTGTTTTGTATTTAATTAACTTTTTTTATTGTACTTCTAGATGCTCTGTAGCACTTTGAGATTGCAGAAATGTAAAGTGCATTACAAATAAAATTCATTATTATTATTATTATTATTATTATTATTATTATTATTATTATTATTATTATTATTATTATTATTATTATTATTATTATATGGAGCACTCTGGGGTATCCAGCCACAGGTGGAATGTTTCAACCCCAGGAGTGGCAAGGTGTCTTGCCAAGCAAAGACACGTGCTCGATGAGACTTACTCTGGAAATACACATATGGGGGTTGCCCAACGGGGGAACCATGCACATGGAGGCACCTTGCCTAATACGAGGAATGACCAAGCGGACATGGTGTCTGCGTCAACAGTGCTGGTGGAACTCAGGGCTTACTGAGAAACTCACCTGAGTGAAAATGTGCAAGCATCTAGTCTGTGGAGTGGAATGGCACAGCAAGCAATGGCACCTGAGCCTGACTAGTTACTGGCCACTAGGAGTGAGTCAACGAGAGGAAACTGGCTGTATGTGGAGATTACAGAGGCTGTTTCTCAAAACCAAGTATGCAAACTTCAGACTTGCATCCTTGTTAGTTCAGACTTGCCAAGTTCGACTCAGGAGAACTAACTCCAAAGGAAGTCTAGTAATTCTGCAAACAGAACAGCAGCGTTCTTGATAGCGTCACTCAGCTCGCTCTGGCTACTCCGGTTATCTCTGTATGTATATTTGAGGCTAAAATAAAATGAAATGTGTTATAAAACACCACTCTGCCTCTTTTTGTTTTTTGTTTTTTTTTTTAAATCTTAAACATATTAACCCTCCTATTATCTTTGGGGTCAATTTGACCCCATTCAATGTTTAAAGTCTGTAAAAACACAATTGTCATATTTTTTTTTGCTTCAGATTGAATGACTTTTCCTAATTTGATGGGGACAACTGTGTAAACATAAAATTAAAATGATGATATTTTTCCAATGTCCTGTACACATTTTTTAGCATCGGTGTTCCTTGGGGTCAGTTTGACCCCAGGCTCTTTTAGCTGTATAAAACATAGGAAAAATCTAAATTTTACACACATTTGTTTTGGTTGTTTTATTAAGGTCACTATAATATGCCATACTTTTATATATTCAGTATTATATTCAAACAACTTCCCTCTGTTTTAGGGCTCTAATCTAACCTAATCTAACCTAACCACACCTATTATTGCGATAACCACAAGTAGTTCAAGTTATTAAGGTCCCGCTCCCCACTTGAACGTCAGGGTAGATATAGTGCCGCTAATGTCATCAAAAGGGTTCCAGAGCCCACCAGATATGCTGTCAGCCATAAATGACCTGAGACATAAACCTTTGTAAAAAAATCATATTCTGGAGGTTTAAATTGCTGGGGTCAAATTGACCCCAGTGGGTAAAATGTTTTACCAGATTTGAGGGTAACAGGAGGGTTAATAACCACAAATGTAGTTCAGGCAACGCAAATATTGATTATCTTCACAGCAAAATGTATAAAACACAACCCTGCCTCTTTTCATTTACATTTAAAAAAATATTAAACATATGAATATGTTCATGCAATAAGTGTGCATATATTATAATCTGCACTGTAAAAAAAAAAATTTATATGCCATAAAACACAATCTCTTTTTGTTAAATGTCAGTTTTAATGATCAAAGAAATAAATGAAACTTCACTTTGCCCTCAGCCAAAATGAATAGCCAGGAAACAAATTATAGATTCATGAGACCAAAGATCGGCCGTTAGATGTACACAAGATGAATTATATCTCATGTTTAACCACTGCAGAGACATCAGAGCCAGCAGCAGACATCAGAAGGTCTAGCCGAGGAAAGGCTGCTCTTTCCGGGGTTAATGAGCGCTGAGTGCCCGGTGGTTGACTGGATCTGACAACTCCGAAAAATGGCAGATCAGACGCTCTCTTTTTATATAAATCACAGATCTGAGCTTTAAACAAGTACATTCTCACCTGAAAAAGTCTTAAAACTACATGAGTAGTACCACTACTGACGCTTGTTAGTTGGTGTGAGATGCATTCTGGGATGCCAGTCTGTCTGAAGTCCACACAAGTCTCCTCATCAAGGACACATCTGGGGATTAGAGCTGTACTTGGCTAGATGTGAACCACAAGTCCATAAAAACACAAGTACAGACAAGAACGCATATTAAGAAATGGCCAGAATCACACAAAAGTGCTAGATGTCGCCCAGCCTTCATCTCTACAAATGTCTGTTAGCAAATGTTGATGTACGCTACTGTCACTGTGTTGTCTGAATGGACCAGTACGTGTTTGTCCTTAAGCAGGGCTCGAAAGCAGTGCAGGGCAAGATGTATGGCCAGAAACTCGAGGCAATTGACATGACATAAGCGCTGGGGTCCTTTCCCAGGCATTGCACATGGCACCCCAGCCGGTGGCAGAGGCATCTGCTGATACAACAACATGCCTGGAAACTCGTTCTAAGCGCACTCCGGGCCGTAGAAAGGAGAGGTTCGACCACGTGGTGAAGGTTTGACAGCACAACCGAGTGACTGGGACCCGGAGTGAATCCTGCCCTTTTTGTGATGCGGCAATCGACATGGTGTCATCCGCTGGTGCTCCGAATTAAACACTGGACCCAGGAAGGGAAACACCTGCGCCTTCACCTGGCAACGCCACGGGTTGCAGTGTGCTAGAAGGGGGTGTGGCCAGAGGAATGTTCATCGGGTTGGCCCACACCTTGACCCTCAGATCAACCTGACCACCAGCCAAAATATCCCCTCTTGTGGAGGAGATAGATTGGGGCGTGGTAGAGGGGACCCTCCCTCTAAGATCATGGAGTCTCGATCACAACACTGCGATGGTCATGTTCCCGCAGTGGGAACATGACTCATCCACGAACCCGCGTTTGGTGTGCACAAGGCCCAAGCACGCCAAACTGCGATCATGCCCGTCAGATGGACAAACCAGCCGACCGCACCTAGAAACATATGGACGAGGCATCTTGAAAAAGACGTGCCACGTGTAGCTCTTTTAGAGAGGAGAATAACTCCCAGGGAAGCACCCATGGAGAACACACACGTTGTGCTAGATCACTGCACAGATCAGATAGGAATGCGTAACTCGCTGGAATGTGCCGTAACAAAGACACATCTTGAAGAGTAGAAAAGCTCAGGAAGGCAAGTGAACACTCAGCAACGAAGCAAAAATATAATGCAAGATTGCAGCGCAGCTCCTTATATACCCACAAGGTGGGGTGGAGTTGCGCTATGCACTTTCCTCAGATCCATTATGATAGCATTTTCATGCCATTGGCTCATTTTTTAGGTTTTGAAGGCGATTGGCTTCTAAGCAAAACCCCATTCAGTCAGTAACTGACATAACCCATAGTGTACTGACTGAAAGGGAACAGATTAACACTATAATTTCCTAAATTCTGTTTGGGTGTGCTTAGCCCACCCCTGCACATGCCTAGAACTGGCCCCGCTTCCACCGGCCCTGAAGAAAGATCACATCATAGAAAATGACAAAATAAAAATATAACCTTTATGATCTGATCTAAAATTGAATTTTAAAGCCTAAAATGTGAAGCTATTTTATGACTGCCATTTATTTCAAACAGGTAAGTAATTTCCTGATGCTTATAAATGATTGACATGAACATAACAAACTGATTTAATGCCTTATCAATAAAATCTACAGCTATAGAAAAGTCAATGTCCTTGTGCTTTGAGGTGACAAAACTCACAGTCTCTAAAGCTCCTGACAGCCAACAGTATTATTTGTACTTATTGGTGGAGTTCTCCACAATGTTTACCAAGTCATTTGGAAGGAAATTAACTGTTCGAGCAATTTATAGGAACAACGTTGCCTCCATTTACAGAGATAGGGACAAGAGAACTCAAAATTTCCATCTTTGTGGGACATTGTGGGACAAAACTTCAAAGTATGATCAAGTTATGTTTACCACAGACAGACTTATTTTACTCATATAGTTGACAAATCTCATTATAAAACGCTATGGGAAAATCTCGAAGGAACCAGCGGCGAATTACACTTCCGGGTTCTGACATCATACCCTATATATATATATATATATATATATATATATATATATATATTCACACAAACAGAATATATATATATATATATATATATATATATATATATATATATATATATATATATATATATATATATATATTCACACCCAAACAGAATATATATATATATATATATATATATATATATATATATATATATATATATATATATATATATATATATATATATATATATATATATATATATATATATATATATATATATATAATAAGTGTCTGGTCTGGTGTAGATTGATTTTTTTAATCAGTATTACTCTAGTTATCTGTTAGCAGTGCCTTTCAGTGCTCCAGAATGATTGAGCTTATACTCATATCAAAATAAGTCCCTCAGAGAGGACGTCTGCACATGGCAAAAGCATTAAAGGATTAGTACACCAAAAATGAAAATTCTGTCACTGTTTACTCACCCTCATTTCTTTTCTTTCCAAACCTGTTCCACATTTTTCCCTCTACTGCTGCTCTCAAATTCCCATTTTCTGTACATACATGCATATTCGTAAATTATATGTTGCATAAAGATGTTGCATGAAAATAGGTTTTGGACTCTGTGATTGGTTTTCATGTGTCTTGTGTCTTGTTTGAATTTACAGAAAGATATGAGAACTAAACAAAAGGGAATAATGGGAAAGTGAATAATGAATAACAGTTCAATCTACTGTTTAGAAGACTTGGAATATTGCATGCAAGTCATATGGATTACTTTTATGAATCTTTTATGTTTGTTTTTTTTGGTTGGGGTTTGCTGTTTTTTTTTTTAGATTGACAGTGTGCGATCTTCATGTTCAATAACATTTATTTGCAACACTTATTACAACACCATTACTCTTTATTTCCTTAAAGAATAGTAGTTAATTCACTGTTGGCTGCTGAATGTTGCCAAGCAACTTGACACATTATAGAAATCAACTAATGTGTGTGTGTGCATCTGCTGTTTTACTGTGACTTAGAACATGGTTTGTCAAATCAGATTTTAGAGAAGGAAATATTTTATGTAATAAACATGATGAATGAAGAAAGTATAGGTTTGTGATTACATGACACATTTGCGTTGCATCTCTCATCTTATCTTATCAGAACAGCAACTTACTGTTAACTAAACCAACACCATGAATGCTGTTGTTCAGAACCGAACATCCACTCAGCTTGTCACTAACCTGCAAAAATGCTATTTATTATTCTCAGTTTTTGTTCCCCCGTTAAAATCCAGGCTAAAAATCAATGTGGTTAAACTGGCAGAACTCCAGCCATGCACCAACATAGACCTGCAGGAGAGAGCTGCAATAATTGACACAGCATTGACAGATAAAGCTAATGAAAAAAGCTGTGTGGTTTGTGAGTACCCCCCTCCCCGAATAGATAAAATATAAAGACAGCACTTAGTAAAAGTTTTAAAGATGACCTTATTTAATCATGTTTCATCCTGTTGAAAATATGTTTGACTATTTTGAAAAACTCTCTTGAATAACTTGTTGAGATAAATCAGTACTTCTGATTATGTATTTGCTCGCTTTTTCATTCTTTCTAAAAGTTTGCAGTTGTAGCAAATTAGCTCTAGGGAAATATTAACAAATAAATAGCCTATAACTTGTTATATTTCATTATAAATATTTAAGACAGTTAATAAAATTAATTGATGTAGCAGAATTAATATTCAGTCAGTACACTTGTTCATCCAGCAAACACTTATTATTACATAAATCACGAAGCACTAGTCTTAAGAAACATATACACATACACTACATTGCCAAACGTTTTGGGATGCCTGCCTTTACATGCACATGAACTTTAATGACATCCCATTCTTAATGTTCTTAATTCTTAGGTTTAATATGGAGTTGGCCCACCCGTTGTAAATATTGTATAATAGCTTCAACTCTTCTGGGAAGGCTCTCCACAAGGTTTAGGAATTTGTTTTTTGGGAATTTTTTACCATTCTTCTAGAAGCGCATTTGTGATGTCAGGCACTGCTTTTTGGACAAAAGGCCTGGCTCGCAGTCTTCGATCGAATTCATCCCAAAGGTGTTCTATCGGGTTGAGGTTAGGTCAGGTCTTTATGGACCTTTATGGACCTTGGAACAGGAAGGGGCCATCCCCAAACTGTTCCCACAAAGTTGGAAGCATGAAATGTTCAAAATGTCTTGGTACGCTGAAGCACTGGAACTGAGGGGCCAAGCCCAACCCCTGAAAAATAACCCCACACCATAATCCCCCCCTCCACCAAACTTTACACTTGGCATAATGCAGTCAGGCAAGTATTATTTAGTAGTGAGGAAATTTCAAGAATGGATATATTGCACAGGAGGCAACCTATCACGATACCACACTTGAATTTACCTAGCTCCTGAGAACGATTATTTCACAAATGTTTATAGAAGCAGTCTGCATGCCTAGGTGCTTGATTTTATATACATGAGCCAAGGAATTGATTGCATATGTATTAATAACCTCCTGAATAGAACCATGAGCACCTTGTTTACCTGTTAACCAGCGCCCCAATTTTTGAAATTTTCTGAAAACGACATTCCCAAATGAAAATGTCTGCAGCTCTTAAACCCTATGGTCTATATTCATAAATCTGGTCTTATTTTAAACTAGACACTTCAAATAGTGTTACCCAAGAGTCATAATAGCTCAAAGTTGTATATGAACAGAGTAATATACATGTAAATATACATGTAAGTGACTCACGTTTTTTATTTTTTATTATTCACTTAGGGAAAAATTATGAGATTTTAATGTTAAGGTCCTGAAAATAAGCATAATATAAAACTGAATGTCTGATCATGTTTTGATTCAAATTTGAGGATGATTCTCTCAAAAATGTAGCTTCTGTAAGCTTTTATATCAAGAAAAGACTAGGCGTCCTTTCCAAAAGGGCTTTTATTTTAGAACATTTGTAATTGCAAAGAGTAGTTTTTATTCAAATAAATCTGCAATAAACTGCTGATTATGATTAATTTACAGTTACTGAAAAACTAAATGAACTATTTACAGAATTTTTAAAGTGTAAAAAACTAATTTAGTTGATAAAAACAACCACTGCAGTGTTGCGCAATCTGACTGGCAGGCGCTTGGCTGCTATGGAGATTGTGACTAGAGGCATATTCACCAATAATGCTTACAAACACAACGTAAGATAATGCCTTGTGATTAGTTACTACGTCCGTCAATCAAACCTTTGCTGGCAAGGCATTGGCTAGGCATTGATTGCCTTTATCCAACGAAAACCATGCGCGCTTTGATTGACAGCTGGCGGAGCGAGTAATGCGGCAACTCTGTGTAATGACTCCTCAGAGAGCCTGTGATTGAAGCAGAGAGACCTGGGAGGGTTTAACGTGACAGGAAGAGTCCACAGCACAGGGAGGTCGTCAGAAACGGATTTGAGTCACTATTTCATTGAAAATGGACACTATTGATTACTCTAACTCAAAACGCCCAAGCAAACAAATGAGTATTTTTAGTTTTTTCCTTATTTTTCGTTGTTTTGGATTAAAAAGTGGGATGCATTTGGAAGAGTGGACTCTTCCACGGAGATGCATGCGGTTGTTTTTTGGATTTGTCGATCTGATCTGCACTAGGAGATGAAAGATGAGTACTGCGTTCATTATGCTAATGTTTAAATAGCTACTGCTACAGCATTTCATTTAACCCTTTCCTCTCTGGTGTATTTATTGCAAAAACGAGTTCAGAACATGAATCTCGAGTGTTTTAGCTTTCAAATGATGCATAGTTTGTGATGGTTGATTGAATAGTTTGTATAAAACAAAAGTGAATAAAAGTAGAGACACGCCCACATGGATGCTATACTTGCAATGCCTTAGCCATTGAACGAGTGTCCGGATGAAAGTCTTGATTGTTCATTAGTTTGATGGGGATGAAGTTACAATCATCCGGGTCAAGTAAAGGATGATGAACTTAAGTTACAACAAGATTGGTTTTAGCTGTGAGGCCCCTCCAGCGGCAGAGGTGCCTCTTCGTCACAGTCAGACTAGATGTCTTTTCCACACAAACAGCAACCAGAAGAAGAAGATGACAGAGGGGAGGGTCACTGAGATGGTGCCTTTTAAACTTGTGAAGGTCACACCTCACCAGTTTGGCTTAACTAATGAAGAGGGTGTAAGTTCAAGCAACAAAAGTTTCTTTGTTGGAAGTACCCTCATTTGTATGATCAGAGTGGGCTGGCAGTTTTGTGTCCCTTTATACTCTATTAATATGGTAAGCATACAGTGCATGTTTGGAGGTGATATACAACAATGGGTAGGAAACTAAACAAGGTTTATTTTGATAAGGTGCATGGAACTAATGAGGTTACCAATAAAAGTTATATCATAAGGCATACATAAAACAGAAAAGTCACTATACAAAATTTTAATTCAGCCCTTATAATTCAACTCTAATGTAAGGATTTGCCATTATTTATTTAACATAAATCAATGTTTGTGTTTTTGTTTTTTGTAATAGAGATAAAATATGTAATGCAAATGTACTGCAATCTATCATATTTTGTTTTAACATTTAGTCTATTCTGACAGCAATATTTCTGTGCATATTTTAGCTTCATCACACGGTGAGTAGATGTGTGCTAACTGACTCTGACACTTGTGTAGTTGTTATTGATTGTATTGTGAAAGTTAATGAAAGGCGAATTACACTACAACAAAAGGCAGTATTAAAGTGATACAAAAATATGCACTCTTTCAGACAGGTTAACAAGCATCAAGAAATTAGCTGCCACTTCTTGACAGATACCTTGAAAACACCCCACCCCCCTTGAACTCTGAATTGATAAATAGAGGCATTTCAAGTAAGGCAGTGAAGGGTGTGAAGAATGTATTGACATGTGAAATCTGCAGAGCTACAGTGAGACTTTATAAGATATGTAGAGGGTGTGTTTTATTTGAGGTTGTTTTTTACACATCTGACGCTTTCATGATACACAATCTCTTTTTTTTTCTTATTTAATGGCTTTTCATCCTTTTTTCTGTGTTCTTTGGACTGAGCATTACCATTCTGCTCTCTCGTATGCTTTGGTCATCATTAATTAAGACTGCTCAGTGTTGGCTTATTGACCTCCATGGCACCAGGGATTTTGATGGGTTGTGAGGAGCTCATGGAGTCTGGCCCAAAGCCTATTTTTTCCCCCATTCGGTCATCCACAGTGTTTGATGCATGGCAATTTAAATCCCCTCTTCTAATTAAATGTGATCTGCACTTGAGCTAAATGACATTTTTACAGAAGGCTATCTGGTACCTTCAAGACAAGGTGACATTCCACTTTCCATTATACAGGATTATAACAAGTAGCCGGACTCTCACAAAGTACGGCTTGAGAGGTGGCTCTTCCTGCAAAAATCAGTTATGGTGATGTGCAGGCAGCTTTGAGGAATCAAAGGGATTTGGGACTTAATTCACAGCTTAGCCATTGCATCCCAGGTGTCAGCACAATGCAAAGTTCAGCACTAAATCATTCTTAAAATAATGTCATCAGTTATTTCCTGCAGAGTTTGTTGAATGCAGGGAATTCCAATTTGTGATCAATTAATTCTTATTCTGTCTACACTGATTAAATACACTGTACACTTTTATACAACAGTTGTGGTCCTTGAATCGGATTGGTCAAGCTACATTCCAAGAGTTATCATAATTACAATCCAACAGCCCTGGGACTTTGTTTCTATCACTTTGGTTGCCTGTGTTTGCTCCAGTGAGTTCAGTGAGCAGTTTTCAGTAAGTCTTTCTGTAGCTTACAATTTTACACCAGTAGGTGGCAACACGTGACTGGTAAATTCAGGAACGATGATTGAGTCATTGAATCATTCACTCCACTGATTTGTTCAACAAAGCTGATACAGTCCCAAACGACGAGTCACAAAGACAAAAAACACATAAAAAAAGACACAAAGCTGGATGCCTATGCCTTTTATGGAAATAATTTGTTGGTAGAGAAAAACATGTAAAAAAATTAATAATAATAAATAAACAAATGTTACTTGTAATTTGCTGATGTTCAGTGCAACAGTGGTCCATGCATAAAGTTCAGACCAGTATATTAGACTATATATATATATATATATATAGAGAGAGAGAGAGAGAGAGAGAGAGAGAGAGAGATTTTTGTTAATGTTCCTATTGCAGAATGCTACTTCCAATCAAACTTTATTGTTAGGCCAAATTTGTCTTCAAAGGGCAGTGCTGTATGTGCCTTGCTGAATTACATTCAAATGCTCAGTGACATATGAACAGTGCAAACAGCTTTGTCCTACAAAGCAACAATTTGGAAATCGTTTTTTCTATCAGCAAGGTTTGACATCAACAAAGATAAACCATTGTATTCCATAGTTCATTGTTTACAGTAAGAAGATACAGTATAGTGTACTTTTACGTGAGTCTTGTATGCATCCAATATAGATATAATAAAATATAGAGTGTTGCAGGAGTCTTGTGTTTAATATTTTCTCACATACTGTGTGACCTCTGAAAAGCCTCAGCAAGAATTATTGCTTAACATGATGGCACATTCCCAGTCACTGCAGATTTAGGGTTGGCAATACCATTAGCACATTTGCAAGCCTTTGGAACAGAGAAAAGCAGCAGTGTGCCGCCATTGCAGTCAGCAGGGAAGATCAATGAAGGACAAGAGCGTTTAGTGGCTGGGACTTAGAGCCACATTCCCTCTTGCATTGCTTGTAACATGAAATCAACTCTGTAAGCTCTCGACATTTTTCTATATATGACACAGACTGGGTCGTATTCACTCCAGCAGTGTAATTCCTCGGGTGGCGAGCATCGGGTGTCCACATATTCATGATTTGATGGAAGCGTCCCCCACGGTTAAAGCTAAGTGTCGGGAGCTGATCAGAAATCAAGTTTTGCACTGAGTTGTTGATACTTCTAGACAGAATAATTCTCTCATCAGACATCATTTTTTAACTTAACATGACTGGGCCTAATATGACTGGTAGCTGCAGAACCAATTTCACTGGCTTTGCTGGAATCTAATTTCACCTAGCTTTGTGATAGCGGGGCTAGTTGAAGGTGTGATAAATTCAGTTTGATAAGAACAACTAATGACGGACCGGTAGAGGAAGAAGATGATTATGTTTTACATACTAACCTTGGCTGCCAGGGCCTGTCCTTTAATGACAGCATAATTCAGCGTTCACCTTGAGAAGCTGCCATGGATTTTAGTTTATGAGGTCACCTGCATAACCTCAATCATTCAAGTACAAGCTCAGTCTTTGCATCAGTAGCTCTCTCTTTCCCATTTTTAAGGAAAGGCTTGTGCTGCCAATGCCCCGCTAACTTCGTTTTCTCTTTTTGCTAAACCAGATTCCTTAAGAAACTTCCTGACATCAAAGGCATATGTATTAAACGAGTGATGTTAGCATATTGAACATATTTAGCGGCTTGTCATTTATCTAGTGCACTTGATGTAATAAAAGTTATCATCAAATTAAAAGTATGCAATATTGCTGTATTTTAATTGGCTTATCTTATTATCAATGTTGAAAACAGGTGTGCTGTTCTGTGCGTGCATGTGTGTGTGTGTGTGTGTGTGTGTGTGTGTGTGTGTGTGTGTGTGTGTGTGTGTGTGTGTGTGTGTGTGTGTGTGTGTGTGTGTGTGTGTGTGTGTGTGTGTGTGTGTGTGTGTGTGTGTGTGTGTGTGTGTGTGTGGAAATACAATACAATATGATTTATTATTTTCAGGATTGTTTAAAGAAAAGAAAGTTCAAAAGAACAGCATTTATTTGAAACAGAAATCTTTTGTGACATTATATAGTGTTACCAATGTATTTACTGTCTCTTTTGATCCATTCAATGCACCATTGCTGAATTCTCACAGGTGTCCAAGACATGGAGATTATTATTATCATTTGTATTATTAAAAGTATACTGTATATCTATTGTTTTGTTAGTTTAACCTTAACCATTTTCTTTTTGTGGAATGTTTTGTTTTATAATAACTCACGCTATGAATCATTAGTCTAGCAAATAGTTCATCATTTATAAAGCATCAATTTATCATTTCTAAATTGTAATTTTTATTTCTAAAGTACTTCATTTTGATGTGATAAATTGATCATTAATAAAGTATAAAAATAAAATTCAACACATTATATATATGCTTATAAATTAAGAACAAAGCATTTACAGCTGTATTATAAACTGCTTACTAATGACTATTAATGCTTTATGAATTATGAATTGACTACTTATGCTTAACTAATGATTTATAGCATGCAGTTATTATAAAGTGTTACCAAAAATCATTGTATGTATGTACAATCAAACCTAAATTTATTCAGACACCTTCAACATTTTCTCACTTTGTCACTATAGTTAAGAGAAATGGTAATAAAATATGACAAGAACTCAGAACAGTGTCAGAACAAATTCATCTTGATAATGTCAGATACCTTTGATGGAAAGGTATGTAATGGATTACAATCAACCAATCAGCTGCAGCTGTTACAGTTTTTTCTTGATCTTTTGCCTCATACTCTCAGAACTCTGAACTGCAAAATGAAACTTACATTCAAAACAATGTTATTTCTTCTGAAAATGGTATTTTGTTTTCAAATGACACACACAAACCATCATATGAATAGACATTTATAAGAACCAGTTGAACACTGATGTGCTCAAACACTATAATGAATGGAAAAAAACTTCTTTCATAAACATTCATCATAATGACTTAGGTCTTATCTTTGTTTTTTGTTTTTGTTTTTTTTTGGCTCAGTGTTACACTTACTACAGACAGTACATAAGTGTGTTGTTAAATATTTCAGAATATTGTTTTTATACCACAAAAACAATGTACACAGTGTTCATCCTAACCATCATAAAATTGCACATACAGTGGTCTACATACAAAACAACAGAAGGATTTACTGTATACAGTTACAGTAAAAAAAACAAAAACGGAAGAGCTCACCTGCTGCCCTTTATTAGCTCTGTTTTCTAATTGTAAAACTGTGTGACAGGTGTTTGCCCATGTGATGAGTAAGTGTGCATATTTGAATGGCAGTGTTCCTTGTGAAAACTAGGTAGCTGCTGGTAGAGGTGTTAGTGAGGCCAGCAGGGGGTGCTCACTCTGTGGTATGTGTGGGTCCTAACACCCCAGTATAGTTATGGGGACATTATACTGTCAAAGAGTCCTTCGGATGAGATGTTAAACCGAGGTCCTGACTCTGTGGTCATTAAAAATCCCAGGATGTTCTTCAGAAAAGAGTAGGGGTGTAACCCCGGCATCCTGGCCAAATTTGCCCACAGGCCTCTGTCCATCATCATGGCCTCCTATTCATCCCCATATACTGATTGGCTTCATCACTCTGTCTTCTCTCCACCAATCAGCTGGTGTGTGGTGGGCATTCTGGCGCACTATGGCTGCCGTCACATCATCCAGGTGGATGCTGCACATTGGTGGGGGTTGAGAAGAGTCCCCCCCTTCCATGTAAAGCAATCAGAGTAACCCGGAAAAGTGCTATATAAATGTAACAAATTATTAATTATTATTATTGTACCAGTATTTGTGTGTAAACAATTGAGAAAACCTGTAAATTTAAGAACACAATTAGATAATACCAATTTAGGTCAACCAATGACCAAGCAATGCTTAATTTTGTTCTGTCTGTGGTGTAAAAGGTCACATTGGACATTAAAGAAAAAACACTTATGCAAGACATGGTCAGGTCAAAGTGTCTGAATATTTTTTATCAATTTTACTGGTAGTCCACTGTATGAAAAATGTTGGGGTCTAATATGTCACAGTTTACTTTATTTTGCTATCTTCACTTACATAAATGGTGTCCTGCACCCACTAGTAAAAATAAAAATAAGTGTCTGAATAATTTTTGGTTTGACTGTATGTGTCTTGTGTGCGCATGTGTGTGTGTGTGTGTGTGTGTGTGTGTGTGTGTGTGTGTGTGTGTGTGTGTGTGTGTGTGTGTGTGTGTGTGTGTGTGTGTGTGTGTGAGAGAGAGAGAGAGAGAGATGTATATGATGTATGTCTTTAATTACAGTATGTTGATTAAAGCTTGTAACCCTTTCAAGGAAGGAACCTCAAGTTTTAGAGCTCCACCAGCATCATAGTTCACCGATATGTGAAGTAACTTCTACTGCCACCTCATATTTTGTGAGCTCCTTTTGTATAGGACAAAGTGTCCCATGGGATTTGCATTATTAAAGCACTTTGATGTGCTTTACTTGTTTTTATTCTGGAGAATGTGTCATCCCGTGGTGTGCGAGGAGGTAAAGTAGCACAGATATGTTAAAAGGCACCGGCAGCCTCCAACCAAATCATAGGGAGAGGATGCTTTACTCCTCAGACATCACAGAGGTGCCATCTGTGAAACAGTACATCAGGCGAAATGTAGGGCTGAGGAAGTTTTCCTGATAACCTTCTCAACCCCTTTATTTTGCTTTATGTCAGATCACTTTATGATAGTGCCTAGCTTGCATATTCCCTCAGGGAAAGGATTTTCGGTCTGTGGCACTTGTCAACATTGACATCCATACACAGCTCACAAAGGGGCTTTAGTTCTAATGCCGTGTGCGTGGCACTGTGACATTGCTGCGTATGCATTTTTTTTTTTTTTACAAAGCAATTTCTTACCCTTGTCTCCATTCCCTTTAGAATCTTGAACGCCAGACACTCAACTGATTTTATGCTGCATTTTTAATAAATCAGTTAAATCAAATTCACATCTCTTTTACCTTCTTTATTTTCCAAACATTAAGTAAAAAGACTTTTTACAGAATCTAATGCATATTTCAAGTAGCTATTTTTCAGGCTGCTTGTACCTTTTTGTTAAGGACCACTTTAATGCTAATGTGAAATAGTGCTTTCAGAGAAATCACTGCAAGGTCTGACATGCCTTGCCAGTTCAGCTCCCTACCAGGACATGTCATTGTTCTTGATGCTGTAGACAGTAGAGGAGCATTATGAGATACTGGAAAAGGCTTTGTGTTGAGATAGTCATGCATGTCTTTGACAAGCTGTCCATGGCGATTTCTTGAAGGATACAGGCAGGAATGAGCAATTTAGATGTTTTCCCTGTGAAGCCATGAGTGCCTCTTTTTTTGCCTCTTTTTTCCACGTAGTCATTAAATACCTTAGGATCCAACACAGCAGTCAACTAGATATATTATAGCCTAGCTGCTACAGTTAAATGGACAAAATTACACATTGCAATAACCATTTCTGTAAGTTATGCATGCTATTTATATATGCGAATGAATGCCTCTTTCATCATTTTGAGGAACTTGTCAAGTGGTCTAACAAATGATTTTGCAATGCCCCAGATCAAATTAAGAAAATCAGTGGATATGCTGTAGACGGGGTGAATTGCTGCTCTCTAGACATGCAATTGGACTGCACTGTTCATTTTCCTGTGTCACTACATTGCCACCTAGTGATGGTCACTCTCTTACCTTTGTCCGGAAAGATCAGAAATGATCTTAGATTGAGAAAATACTGCTGGCACAACATTGCTTGTGAAAGTTGCCACTCAGCACATGATGCAGTGCATATAAAGGAGTATATAGGAGACTTTTTTTTATCAATATAATTCAGATAGAATGGTGGGATATTGTGAAAAGCATGGCCTGCAATGATTGAAACTACTCAGAAATGCAGCCTGTTGAATTTTGCATTATGCTCACTGTAATAAACAGCACAAATAGAGATGTTTTCTTTGCTGTGCTCCTGAAATTACACAGTATCTTGGATTGTAATAAATGTTTAATCTGCTAAGTGTATTACTTGACAAACTGCATTCATCTTAAAAAGAGATTATCGAAGTAACAATAATGCAATATTTATTAATGACGCTCCGTATGAGAAATTCATTTGTCGACTAGGACCTCGCAAAACTTATTTGAATGTCTGATGCAAAGCTGAATAAGGCAAATATTATTAGATTTGGTTGAAGTTTGATTTCCTGAATGTTTTCTGGGCATTTAAATACTGAAAACAAGTTCTAAAGGCCTAATGTGAATACCAACAAGCCCCCAGAGTACGAAAGTCTCTTTTCATTTCTTCAGGGTTCTAGATGTGTTTGTAAGACTTGCCTAGCTAAACTTAAGAAACAACCTTAGGGACTTTTCTATCCAATCAATAGTCTAGTCATCAATCGGAACTGGCTCATCCCTGCTCGCTTGTGCTTGATCAACGGTTTACATGCACTAGGGAAATGGCCTTAACTTAAATCTCCACCTCCGGCCCAGTGAAAAGTAGGAAACTATAGTATAGTTCTTACTAGGCTATTTGGTCCCACTTTATATCAGGTGGCCTTAACTACAATGTACTTACATCAAAAAAAAAAAAAATTAAGTGCAGTGTTCTTATTGTGTTCATATTATTTTTCAAAACACTTTTGCTGATATTGAGGTGGGATACGGGTAAAGTTAGGAACAGGTGTGGTGGTGTGGGTAAGTTGTAAGGGTTTAGGTTTAGGTCTAAGGGAAATGTAATTACAAATGTAACTACATAAATGAATTACATATGTAATTACATGCAGCTAATTTAAAAAATGTAAGTACAATGTAAAAACATGTATGTACACAATAAGTGCATTGTATCAAATTATTAATTAAAATGTTGGTACATAGTAGTTAAGGCCACCTTATATAAAGTGGGTCCATTAATTCAAATGTTAGTATATAGTAGTTAAGGCCACCTAATATTAAGTGGATCTGCTATTTAAGTTTTTTTTTTTTTTTGACAGAAACCAGCATAGCAACGTTAAATGTTCATTGAACCTGTCTTGATCTGATGTGACAATAAAATAAGAATCAAGAATCATACTTACTTGGTTTTGTGAGTTTAAATTTTTTTATTGTTGACTTATTTGCAGTCACTTTTTATGATTTAATTGCAATGCCATAGTAGTTGGAAATCTTAGGTGAGGAATCAGATCGAGCAATTAGATGTTGCTATAGCTGCAAGACTCAAGTTAACATGCCCGAGACCAAGTTATAATGGTGGCTCTAGATTTCTTAAAGATATATCTCTCTGAATAATAATGATCATCACACTTTATAAGTGTCATTACATTGTCAAAAATAAAAAAAGTCTAATAATTTGTTATACAATCTAACTCTAACACCCTAATGCAGAAACATCATGTCCAATGAAACAATGGATGTTATATGCATTTAAATGCATGTTTGTCTAGAACACTGTGGGAGAAATCACCCATTCACATGTCTAAATTAGATCAGTCTAATCGAGTCTCATTTTCCACAGATCATTGCTTTCAAAAAATTGATGACAATTTTGTCATCATCTTTACTTGCTAATTTCACTCAATTTTTTGTCCTACAGAATAAAAAAAGGAGTCAAAATACAAATTCTGGCACAATGAAAAGGCATGCTGATCACTGGCTGTCATGTGAGTTGCAGATATTCTTTGTCATTACACTTTATTCATAATCTATTAATACATTTATTTAAATATATTTCTTTATATTGGTTGTATTATATATTATACATTTATTCTTTGTTTATTAAATTAAATTCTATATTAGAATTAGAATTTGTCACCTTAACACTGCGTGACTACATTGTCTGTGTTTAATGAACTAAGCCAACGTGATCTCATGAAAATACGTGAGTATTTTTACGTAAAGTGTGATTCTACTACGCGTACATTTACTTACGTTTTCACACACAATAAAACGTACAATACTGACTTATTAACAGCACTAAAATGTACAATATTGACGTATTGACAGCAAAATCGTGGCATTAATATTGTTAATTTTATATCCAATAGTCACATCAATACATGTTTTCAGTCGCATTTATTAAATGCATTTTACTAAATTTACACTTGGCAAGAAAACTGCATTTTAAAACCTTAAGATGAATAACATTCTTTTTTTCCAACCATTTTGTAGTATTTAGCTTGTTGTTTGCCGTGAGACATAAAAAGGCGTTTTCTCCTATTCAGTGGCATCGAACGCTCATTGGCTCTCGCCTGCTTCGTCACAGATTTTGACATGCCGTGTTTCAGTCGATTTGTATTTGAAATGGGAAACGCGCAACTTCACGGAGAGAAGCCGGATTAATATTTTCATTAATTAATAGCTTACATTCTGCTCTGTACCTCATACAAAACTATTATATACCACCAGAGAGGACTGCGTCTGCAACACATCTTCATTTGAACTACTTTTGGTACCGCTTTTGACATTTTTGCAATAAATAAATGATTGTGATTACACTGGTCTGTCTGTTATGCTTTTATTTATAACAGTACCTTGTTTTAATAAATGCTAATGTGTAGGTTTAGGGGTAGGTGTAGGATTAGCCGTTTAAAATATTTGTTTAATGCTATATTGTTACCAAAATCGTCATTTTCCAACGTTTTACCTTTTATTTTCTTTATATTCTGTATTAAATTGGTATGTTTAGGTTTGGGGTAGTGTTAAGGGATCTTACATTAATCAATAAAATGGTCAAAGGGAAATTATATAGATATCTTTATGATATAACAAAAAAAAAAATGTTTTTACCAGAATAAAGTTTTGTATTCTTAAAAAAAAAAAAGATTTCATGATGGATTCGTAAATATTTTACGTTTTTTTGCTGTAAACATGTAATAATACTACTTTTAAATGTGGCAAATACGTCTATATTCTACATTTGAACACTTCTCCAAACGTACTAAGACGTACGTTTTGTCTCTTTGAAAGTAACGTATTAATACCTACGTATTAACGATGAGACCAGGCTGAAGCTGTGTGGTTTGTTTATTTTTTAATTGGTCATGTCTTGCCAAGGGAAGCGAGTAAGCCAGTTCTGCCATTGGTTTCCACTCAAAAAAGGTTACATGATGCACCTGATAATTCATCATTTTGCTGTGTTTGTGAGTGAACATTATGTTGTCAATGAAAATGCACTCTATCGTCAAAGAAACGTTTTCCTCTCTTTACTTCTTTCAGACTGCAGCTGGTTGCACAGACTAAGCAACCTAATTGGACAACTTTATAAGCTGAAGTTCACCTTGAAATGTAAGTAGTGTAACAACGCTGTGACAAATGTTCGTGCACCTTTGGCTACATATGAGATGACAAAGACACATTCTTTAAAGAGACATTAGTGATATTTCTTATCTGAAATAACCACCTTTGAACACTCAAATGCCTTGCACTCATTAATCAAATATAATGTAATATCTGACAACACACTGAAAAAATCCTAATATGATTTATATGCTTATTGTAGGCACAGATATATTTAAGTGCATTCATTATTCACAAAAACAATTAAATTGTTTTAACAAGATATAGAAAAAAAAACATCCTAATATAATATTCATCTGTCTCTGATCTTTGCTTAAATTAAATTCTGGATTCAATACAGTTACAAATTATGGTTGTTAAAAAAAAATAAAAAACTTACAGGCACTTACAATCAAAGTAAATGGGGCCAATTTTGGAGGATTTAAAAGTAGAAATGTGAAGCATGTAATTTTATAAAACTACTTACATGAATGCTGTAAAGCTATTTAATTTATCATTTTCACAGTTGTAGGGTTTTTGGTGTTGCATTGTCATGGCGACAAAAGTTAAATTGCATATAACTTTATAGAGAAAAAGTTAGTTAGTGTGTGTCCACACTACATAAAATCATGATAATAATGTTATACTGTTTAAATATTACATACTATTGAAACAGTTTCTATTTTAACATTTACGGATTGGTCCCATTTGCTTCCATTGTCCCTCACTGTAACCCAGGGGCCAGTTGCATAGACATTATGTAAAGACTATAGCTGCGTCCAAAATCAAATACTTCCCTACTATATAGTATGCAGAAAACAGTACACCAACAGAGTAGTATGTCTTCAAAAAACAGTAGGCGACTTGAACCCGGATGACTTACTACTTCTGGCAGGATTCTGAAGTGTGCATACGGGAGACGATTTATGAATGGAGGTGAAGGGACGGAACTGGCGCGGTTAGGTCACATGATAACGACAACATGCCGGATGTAGTATGTCTGGATTACATTCATACTACACTCATTCGTACTATATAGAACATACTTTTTTAACGGTCGCGAACTTTGTTCAAATTCAAATGTAGTACTTACTGACATAGTACGCAATTTCGGACGCAGCCTGGGTCTTAAAGGTGCAGTAAGCAATTTCACAGTAAGAAGTGCTCTTAAAAGTGAATCAGGCTGAGCACTACAACAAACTTTTAGCCAATCATCAGTAGGGGGTGTCTACCATGCACTCTAAAAAATAAAAGTTTTTTTTTTTAAGGATTCTTTACACGTAGTATCAGTTCTATTTAGAACTGTATCGTGAAATGAAATGGTTTGTGTTAGAGTTTAGGGTTCTTTATTCTTGCCTTTTTGTTTTTCAAGGGCCCTATTTTAACAATCTGAGAACATGGTCTAAAGCGCATGGCGCAGGTGCACTTAGGGCGTGTCTGAATCCACTTTTGCGAGTTTAACGACGGAAAATACAGCGCGTCCCTGTTTGTGTAATAAGTAGAGTGTGTGCACGTTGTGCTCCTGCCTATAGGCACATATTTCTAACGCACCCTTTTAAATAACACAAAAAATACTGTGCTATTTAGACCAGGTTTTGTTGGTCAACGGTGTAGTCATTTAACACACCTCTTTTTCAGACCAGCACGCCCCTGGGTGAACAGATGGACGCGAGTGAAAAAAAAAAAAAAAAGGCGCTGGATGTGAAAATTATAACTGCGTCGGGCTGAAACTAGCAAAAAAACACTTGCCGACGCGTTGCACTGGGTGTACGTTAGGGCTAAATCTGTAACTGTTGAGAGCTCACCCATCCAATTACACAACACACTATCAACAGGCAAATTATTTCTTTCTTATATGTCTATACATTTTAACTTTCAAATTGTAACTTTTTTTTACGCTTTTACTCTTTTTAGTTGTATATATGTGTGACTAGCTCTGTTTAGGTAAGCATACTTATCTTTTCTTCGCCATATTAAATTTATGATCAATAGTGTTAGATGTTTTCAGTTACTTTATGAATAAACATACCAGGTCACACAAAACATTAAAGAGGCTATATGCGTTTTTCTGAAATTTAAACTCGTGACTGACACCTGTGGCCAAAAAACAGAACTGCTCTTACTTTCTGCTCGCTCTCGCACACTTCACAAGTCATCGGCTGCAAGGAGGTCAACATTATGTTTACAGAGGTAAGAACTGTGTATTCGCTAAATCCATTGCACTGCAGTGAGTGTAGGCTACATGCTGACTAGTGGTGGTGGCAGAGTGATCTGAAACGTTTAACATGAACGCGCTTGACGTCACATCCGCAGACAGCGCGGGAAAAATCTGACCCGACAGAAAATAGGCTACAGGCTTATATGTGCACCCACTGTGAGCGGACAAGGTGTCAGGATGCTCATCAGGAGATGTTTGAGTCATACGTTTATTTTGGGGGAAAAGTTGCATACAGTCCCTTTAAGACTATCAAATGCCTTTATCTCACTTTTAACATTGTAAAGGGCTCACATAATATCCATTTTTGCTAATGTTGGCCTTCATAAACAATTGTTTTTACAAAATCAACTGGAAAAGACACTGTAACTCTTAGCTCAATTGTATATTTCAGATGCTGTCACATCCCAATACCTCATCATCTGCAGAAAGAAGCTGCAACTCAAAATACACACATGATAAAGGACATACATACAGGGATTTAGGATTGAGATTTCATTGGAACTTGATCTTCTTTACATATATATATGTCCTGCCTATATAGGTGCTTTATAGCACCTCTAAAGCATGGTTCTTTATGCACTCTATTTAGCACGAAAAGGGGCTCTGCTGTTGTAACAAGCCAAATTTAGTACTGTTTAGAACCATTTTTCTTAAGAGTGAAGATATGTACATGTAGGTTCCGCATACAACCGCTCCAGACACATCGGTGCGTCCGCCATCTTGGAACACTCACTCACAGTAAGAGTCTATGATTTCACAACATTGGGCAGTGTCTGTTTGTTAAAACTGCAGATATTTAAATTCCTGAAGAAATGGGATAACCTTTCACAGGTGAGAATGTGTTGATTTGTGATTGTATATGTAATAACTCAATATTACAGTTTTTACTATGGTAATTTTTAATATTCTGTTGTTGTATTTTGTTAGTTTAGAAAAATCTTTTGCTGAAATATATTGCAAATATAGATATTCAACTTGTTTGTGAATGGTTACGGACTGGCTTTGACCATACCATTATGGTGGATGACTTTTGTATTGGCCTAGCCGCTAATGAGAAATCTATTTATATTAGGGGTGGAACGGTTCATGAAGAAAAATCAGAACCGTTCAATCAATTTGTCACAGTTCGAGACACTTGTGTATTGTTCTGTTCCGGCCACGTGCATTGTAACATGTTTTTTTTTTTTATTTGGCACAGATGCGAGTGTCAAGTGCTGCAGAAATGGCCAGCCGCTCAGAGTTTTTAGAGGAGGCTTGCTGCGATAGTCGGTGATAGTCGGTGTTACTGGTGTTCACACCAATTATGGTGCCACCGCGGCACCGCCCCCACCGGCGTTTTGATTTTAAATGGTAATAATTTAGATCAGTTAGAGAGCAGAAACTACAATAAAACCTGAACGTGTCTGCTTAAGAAAGTGTAGCCGAACTTAGCAGCAGGAGAGTCATAACGAGAGTCATATTAGCAGAAGGAGTCAGATTTAATTTATCAAGAGCTGAATGACAAGAAGGCGGTGGAAGATTTGGTTTCAAAGCGAAATTTAAAAGCTCCTATTTAAGGGAGTTTGTCATTGTTTTGTTTTGTTTTGTTTTTTTGTTTTTTTGGGGTCATTAAGAATAATAGGCTACTGCCTTGTGTGGCATGTTTTGAGATATTGAGCCCACTCCTAAACAATATAAAACACGTAACAGGCAAATAAAAGTACAGTCACACGTATTTATTGCAAAAACTGACCAAAAACTGTATACAAGACTTGACTCCAAGTCTGAAGTCATGCGATATCTTTGTGAACAGAGTTGATCTTAAAGTTTTAATCGCTGAAATGATGATCCAACCTTCCGCTCCGTGAACACACACACTCCACTCAGTCATATCTCATTCAAATGATACACCCAACTCTTTAGCATGACGCGATCGGTCACGAGACACACGAGAGTCAATGGCATTTTACAATCAAAGCTGGCGTAATGACGCAAGTAGTCACAAGACATACTGCAGCCAATGCTGTCAAAGCTGATGTAATGTTTCTTCTGGCGGCAATTTTTGAAATGTGTTTGTGATCTTCGGCGAATGGACTCGACGCTGATAGCTTTTGGGAATTTTCTTCACACAAATCAATCGTTTGATCTCAGCTACAATTAGTTTAAGGCCAACAGTTGTAAACTTTTTCACAAATAGATTAAAAGCCTGTTGAAATCAGAATCTCACAGATTTAATTGATGATAGTCAGTGTCACAATAATGTGCCTCATTGAGAGTTACGTATTTTTTAAATAATGTAAATAGTAGATTATAAGGCTATATATTTGATGCTGATGTATGGTATTTCTAAAGTGTTAAGGGGGGGGGGGATATTTACCGAATCAAACCAAAAACCGTGACCACAGAGCTGCAATACAAACCGAACCTAGGATTTTGTGAACAGGTCCACCCCTACTATATATATGCCAGACCTTCAGATTAATGGCAGAAGTTCAGGGGCCGTATTCACAAAACATCTTAAGGCTAAAAGTAGCTCCTAACTTGCCAATTTAGGAGAAACTCTTAAAAATAATGTCATTTTAGCACTAAAACTAGCTCCTAAATCCACAAAACTCTAGGCGTAGTCAAGAGGACTCCTAAGTCACTAAGACCAAATCACTAAACAATCCTAATGGCTGTTGCCGCAATCCGCCAAAAGACACTTTACAACACTGAGGTGATTATAAATGTATCTTTAATAATAAAAAAACTACCTGTAGTTGTTTTTACCAGTTCACACTAACAAATGATTGAATAAAGTAAAACAATATAAGCGTATTTGATGTGCTGTCCGAAGCGATTGAGGGCTCCGAACTCGGAATTTAGCCCAAACCCATTGTTCTGCCCCGTATCGCAGATCGAGAGTGAGGAACGGGTGGCGGAGGTATGCAGAAAACTGCGGCGGTAACTAGGTGAGTCGGCTCTCGACTGTGTATTTATACCTCTTCTTGCGCTGATTAGATAGGCCATTTGAACGTGCTCCTCACAAACTTTGTTTATAAAACATAATTTTCGCTTGGATTCTGCAATCTCTCGAGATGAAGATATGTATGAGGCTGACAATTAGCTGATCATATACTAGTTTAATTAGTGACACTTAACCCTACTTTTTAAAATCTTTATATGAATATGGCAACATTTGTAGTTTAAAATCTTTATATGAATATAGCAACATTTGTAGTTTAAAATCTTTATTTGAAAATGGCAACATTCTTATTTTAAACATTTTATTTGAATATAGCAACATGAAACCTTGTTCAAAAAAAATATTTCTATAATCAAATCACTGACAGACCCCTCCCCTATATCAGCCAATCACTGTGGTCATAGTTAGTAAGCGTGTTGACATCATCCATAGCCAGTGTTGGGGGTCAAGCATTACAAGTAACTTGAGTTACGTAATAAGATTACTTTTTCAAGTAAGTAGTAAAGTAACGCATTACTTTTCAAATTTACAACAAATATCTGAGTTACTTTTTCAAATAGTAACGCAAGTTACTTTTTCACATTTATCTGACTGACAGCTTTCCTGTCCGCATGAAAACGAGAGTAAGTGCAAAGGCGTTGTGTGTGAACATGGTAGTTATTGTAGTTCTAGACTAAATTTGAGCATTTATTCATCGCACTTGCATAAAGATTGAATATTCATCAAAAACAATAAAATCAGTCAAATGCAAAATATGCAAACCTCCAATAATTAAATGTTAAATAAAACAAATATTTGTATGCATTTAATCTACCTTTATTGACCAATTTGCTGCTGACCTTTAATGATTCAGTTAAACCATGAGCAAAAATTACTAGTTTTTTTATTATTGGTAAAACTTTATTGGTAAGAATGGCAGCAAGGCACAGCAGAGCGTGTGAATTTGTATTTTTACCTCAGCCTGAGGCATATTTCAATTTTGGTATGAAGAGGTCTTTACATTTGCTCAAAAATAGAACCTTTTTGTTATTAAAAAAAAAAACAAGCCCAGTCAAGTGAGAAAAAGTACCGCAAAAGTAACGTAACACATTACTTTTCTTAAAAAGTAACTAAGTAATTCAATAAGTTACTTTTTAAGGGAGTAATGCAATAATGCATTACTTTTCAAAGTAACTTTCCCCAACACTGTCAATAGCAACAAGGTCAACTCCGCCCTTACTCTTAGCTTAAGACTTCTCTCTATTCCTTAGTAAAAGTTGCTCTCAGCAGCTTTGTGAATATATTTTAAGAACTAAGAAATGTAGGAGAACTCTTAGTGGTAAGATAAAATGTTTTGTGAATACGCCTGCATTGCCATCATCTCTTCTGGTTGTTCAAATAAACATAAGTTACCTGTATCTCTTGTCTCCGTCCCTTCTGAGTTGTAACAGAAGGGACAAGCAGAAATCGATTTTTTGTGATAATCAACATTACACCACAAATGTCGATTGGGCTTGACTCGTACTGAACTCAGAATGTTCCTCTAATATGTTCATGAAAAGTTGTGCTAATAAGCACGCCCTCTTTAACAGTGTAGTCCTCACCCTGTGTATTGAAGGTGCACAGGGGACATCAATACCAGAACACAGATCAGCTCTATTGATGTTGCAGCTTGAAAAAGTGAAAGGGAAACGGAGACCTGTCACTGGGACTTAACATAAAAGTAGCAAAATTGAAATAATCCAGTTTGGCTTTTATTAGGAAATAAAGCAGTGTGAGTCAGGCTGTGTGTTTGACAGAGAATAATAACACAGATGTCAATGACCTCAGAGGCAGCAGCTAAAGTGTCGAGAAGGTTCACTACAGAAATAGAACGCTAAGACTACTGCAGCATGCAAATTAATTGATAATGGATCTTTAGTAGCATGCTAGCACAGCCCTTGTTATCTTTTAAGAAAACAGAAAGGTAATCATAGTTTTATTAATCTCTGTGGGGCATTTGCATTGATTGCAGCTCGCTTTCTCCGGTGAATTCCATGTTCCAGCATGGGGGCACTTAGGCATGCCATTTTAATGGTAACCTAATGGGTGAAGATAAATGACCTCTACTTTTTGAACTTGGCCACACTGCCTTCGGCGAGTGGGTAAAGGTTCTTTTTTCTTTTTTGTCTCCAACAACTGTGTGTCCTTGTTTTTCTCCATGGCAAGCGGTTCAGTTTATGGTTGGACTCATACTTTTGTGCGTTTGCTAAATCATCCTTATAAATTAAACAGCAGGTGCTAATTGAGGAAGGGAAAAACGCACCCATAATTATTAGCATCCAGCAGAGACACATGTTGGAGTACAGACATCGGATGCTCTGCTGCCTTGACAAATGAAAACAAGCCCAAAGTAACTGCTGCCATATGTGTCAGCAAATATGGGTTAAATTTGAAAGGCATAGCATTTTCTTTATCACTTTTTTTGTCAAATAAGTGGATCTGCTGTCTGCCTTTGTATTAGAGGTATAGCGCAAGGCAGATATGAAGTGACACATCAATTTATGTGTTTCAAAAAAGGCAGGAGGTGGTCATTTTTGCTGGTAATGTTGTTTGTACATTGTGGGATTGGATGTACCTTAACAACACAAACCTCTCAATTTATTGTACTCTGTCGTCAGTATAAACTGATTTAAAGAACATCTGGTTTGCAAAGTGTGCCTAATGATGTCACATTCATCTTACTCTAAATGGCTTAAGTGCATGTAATTATATTTTTAATTAACCATGAATCTGTTTCTGTCAATTGCAGCAATTTGTCATTTTCTTATGAAAAATACAGTACAGTGTGAGACGGGAGGCATTCAGTCAAATTAAATAACATATCTATTTCCTCGGATTGGTTTAGATTTTCTTTTATGTTTGACAGTGGAAAAATTTAATAGGTCCTTGTCTGTTTTAGCTGCTGCAGCTTCTGAGGTTTCATAGTAGGTGGCAATTTGATTACTTCAATACTAAATTGCCTTTTCTTCCCTTCGTGTTCAAAATGCAAAACCAACTGTAGTACATTGAAATAAAAGATACCCTACTAATTAACATAATCTTTTAATGCATCAAATGACACTTTTGTCACTTTCCCAAATGGAAGCATATGTCTTGACTTCTGTGATGAGTAGCACGCGTCAGTCAGATAGTCGTTCTGTCTCCTTGATGCTCCTTTGATAGTGTTTTTTTTTTTCTTTTTTTTTTTTATCCGATGGATCGCTAATTCCTCATTAAAAATGATGAGCTTCTTCATTACCTTGATTTTGAAAAGGTTACCCGTTAGCCCAGAGGAGCAGAAGGGAGTCCTTCACCTCAACCTGACAGCTTTCTCCCAGGTTTGCTCATATTGATCTGGGACTTCAGGTTGCCTTTCCTCCATTTGAACCCAATGTGGTGTCTGCAGTGCGGCATACTAAAATGATGTATAATCAATGATTCATAGCACCAACCTGGCTTGTGCAAAGCCATCAAAATTATACAGTACTGTAGGAGCTGACTTCATGCTGAAAAGACCTGGGCCCATCGACAAATGTGGATAAGAGATGGATAAAATGTGATTATTGGTCCATGTTAAGGTATGGTTTAACAAGAACAATAAAACATACACACAAAATGGAGGAGAATATGTGCTATGAACATATTTATAATGCAAAGCCCCAGTTATGTACACAAGTACATATGAAACACACAGAATACAATACTATCTACACAACTAATTTTCTTTGACTCACCAAGGCTGTGTTTACTTAAACATACAATGTAAAATGAATGTACATATTAATATTGTTACAATCTATCATCCATCCATCCATCCATCCATCCATCCATCCATCCATCCATCCATCCATCCATCCATCCATCCATCCATCCATCCATCCATCCATCCATCCATCCATCCATCCATCCATCCATCCATCCATCCATCCATCCATCCATCTATCTATCTATCTATCTATCTATCTATCTATCTATCTATCTATCTATCTATCGATCATCTACAGGTCCTTCTCAAAAAAATTGCATATTGTGATAAAAGTTCATTATTTTCCATAATGTAATGATACAAATTAAACTTTAATATATTTTAGATTCATTGCACACCAACTGAAATATTTCAGGTCTTTTATTGTTTTAATACTGATGATTTTGGCATACAGCTCATGAAAACCCAAAAATGTGCATATCATGAAAAGGTTCTCTAAACGAGCTATTAACTTAATCATCTGAATCAACTAATTAACTCAAAACACCTGCAAAAGATTCCGGAGGCTTTTAAAAACTCCCAGCCTGGTTCATTACTCAAAACCGAAATCATGGGTAAGACTGCCGACCTGACTGCTGTCCAGAAGGCCATCATTGACATCCTCAAGCGAGAGGGTAAGACACAGAAAGACATTTCTAAACGAATAGGCTGTTCCCAGAGTGCTGTATCAAGGCACCTCAGTGGGAAGTCTGTGGGAAGGAAAAAGTGTGGCAAAAAACGCTGCACAACGAGAAGAGGTGACCGGACCCTGAGGAAGATTGTGGAGAAGAACCGATTGCAGACCTTGGGGGACCTGCGGAAGCCGTGCACAGGCGTGTGCAGGAAATGGGCTACAGGTGCCGCATTCCCCAGGTCAAGCCTGACCTGGGCTACAGAGAAGCAGCACTGGACTGTTGCTCAGTGGTCCAAAGTACTTTTTTCGGATGAAAGCAAATTTTGCATGTCATTCGGAAATCAAGGTCTCAGAGTCTGGAGGAAGACTGGGGAGAAGGAAATGCCAAAATGCCTGAAGACTAGTGTCAAGTACCCCCAGTCAGTGATGGTCTGGGGTGCCATGTCAGCTGCTGGTGTTGGTCCACTATGTTTTATCAAGGTGCAGGGTCAATGCAGCTAGCTATCAGGAGATTTTGGAGCACTTCATGCTTCCATCTGCTGAAAAGCTTTATGGAGATGAAGATTTCGTTTTTCAGCACGACCTGACACCTGCTCACAGTGCCAAAACCACTGGTAAATGGTTTACTGACCATGGTATTACTGTGCTCAATTGGCCTGCCAACTCTCCTGACCTGAACCCATAGAGAATCTGTGGATATTGTGAAGAGAAAGTTGAGAGACGCAAGACCCAACACTCTAGATGAGCTTAAGGCCGCTATCGAAGCATCCTGGGCCTCCATAACACCTCAGCAGTGCCACAGGCTGATCGCCTCCATGCCACGCCGCATTGAAGCAGTCATTTCTGCAGAAGGATTCCCGACCAAGTATTGAGTGCATAACTGAACATAATTATTTGAAGGTTTACTTTTTTGTATTAAAAACACTTTTCTTTTATTGGTTGGATGAAATATGCTAATTTTTTGAGATAGGAATTTTGGTTTGGTTTGGCCAAAATCATCAGTATTAAAACAATAAAAGACCTGAAATATTTCAGTTGGTGTGCAATGAATCTAAAATATATTAAAGTTTTATTTTTATCATTACATTATGGAAAATAATGACCTTTTATCACAATATGCTATTTTTTTAGAAGGACCTGTATTATCGAGACACTGCTGCTTTTAAGGTCTCCAATCTTAAGTCAGGTTCTCTAACGATTACTGTCTAATATACAGATAAAATGTCTTTATTGTGAGAGTTCTGATACATGGTAGAGCTACAAACATCTGTATCGAAAATAGAATTGTCCTTGAGGATGAAAAATCAGTTCATCTTATTTCAGCTACTTGTGTGGGAGAGGCGTAATTGAAAAAGTTAAGTTGTTGAACTAGTTTGTAACACACTGTAGTGTGTGTGTGTGTGTGTGTGTGTGTGTGTGTGTGTGTGTGTGTGTGTGAGAGAGAGAGAGAGAGAGAGAGAGAGAGAGAGAGAGAGAGAGAGAGAGAGAGAGAGAGAGAGAGAGAGAGAGAGAGAGAGAGAGAGAGAGAGAGAGAGAGAGAGAGAGAGAGAGAGAGAGAGAGATTTAGTCTCGTAAATTGAATCAGGTCAACTGTATCATCAGGAATACAATTTAGGCCATTATATCTCTATTCTTTGCCATTGGACAGAGGGGCAAAATAGCTCTGTGATGGCAAGAAAATGATGCAGAAAGCAAGGGGCATGAAGATGTGTTGAGCACGACTCTAGACATGAGTTGAAATAGTGAAGTAAAAACAGATATAATTCCTCCTCAACCTCTTTAATCATTTTGCCTCATTTTAACAAAGAATCCATTAATAATGTCATGGATGTTTAGACTGTGCTTTGATGAATGAGATCCTGCCCCCTCTGTCTACTGGGATTCCCATCCTCTTCTGAAACCCTGAATTAATACAATATTGCCGCCTGCTCTCAAAAGGACTTCACACATACCAGTATTAATTACAAGTGGGAAATGACTTTGTTCATCAATCAAATAATTTTCCTCATCTTGTCAAAAGCAATGCCGTCACACTATGCATGAAGCCCCTCTGCTTTGTTAACAGCGCTTTTGTTTTGACAGGGAGTGAATAGAAAGCAGCTGCCTCTTGTTCGCTTGGTCGTCATAAGCTGCACAACCACCCTGCATGAGACAAAGTTCACTTAAAACCCCCAAACAGAGCGGAAACAAACTATTACATCAAGGTAGATTAATAGCACGTGTTACGGAATAATCATTGCTGCTTTCAATGCAAGAGACGTCTGTGACAAATGCTTGAAGATTTTACAGATCAGCTTTCCCTGTATTCACTGAGTGAGCTAAAGGCCAACTCAGATTTCAGATCGTGATGTTCTGTTTCTTGGATGTGACAATTTAAGGGCCTGATTCACAATTTGTTTTGTTTTTTAAATGCCATTTTTGTTTGCGTTATTTCAGTGCAAAATTTTGCTTATTCGCAAACCACCTGCAATCCACAATATGTAAAACGTTTATTTATTTGGAGGCTTTTTTGTTAGAAATGATGTGTGCAAGCTCCTCTCCTTGTTGAACTTTTTTTTTGCTATGAATATTTCCTATGGACATTCTACGGCTTTTTTGCCTGTTTTGGCTGTTTTGGCTGTTTTTGAGAATCATGAAATCAAATTGTATTTATTTTATTTTTTTTATGGAATATAGCAGTATTTATAATAAATTACCACAACCATTCAATTCCCAGACAAATATTTATTGTCAGAGAATGCATTGCGAATGCTCAGATATATGTCACAATAATGAAGAAAAAACTTGTAGCATTTTAGATAAATGTAGCCATTTGTGTAAAACAAATGGGTTAAAACTTTACAAGGTAACACTTTAGAATACTGTTCCTTCATTAATGAATAACTACACAGTAAAACACTATAAACATAGGTACTCCTATTAATTAACAATAAACTCTGATTAACGAATAACTCTCAGTTGAATGATGCAGTTCACTAGCTAATCAGTAACTATAATTTGTTTATATCTTCCAGATAAGAAATATTTTATACAGGTTCATAATTAATATGTTTAATATATAATTAATTCTAATCTAATGGCTTACCAAATGCATTGGTAAGTTTGGTGTTACCAAATCCTTCAGAAGGAATTACTAATTATTTGAATCCGTATTCTAAATCGAAAACCACGGTAGCTCTCTAGTAATGACTGAAGTCACAGTAAGCATTTGAGATTTTTGTACATTTTTTTACTTCCATTATATTCACTATATAGCAAATAAAAATTTGCCTGAAAAACAGCTCTAACAAGCCAATAGTGTCATTATTCAAATTTCTAATATTTCTTAAAATAAGCTTGTTCCACCATAGCATTCTCATTCAGTAAATAGGACAAGCACTATGTAAAATGTATGGAATAGATGGAGTGATGTACAGTTCTGTATTGTCTGGAGAAAGCAAGCTTAGGCACAAATCTAAATTCAGGGTTTTTGAAACAGGCAGAGCTGGTGACCACCTTGGAGCAGGCAGACCTGGTGACTGCTTGGAGCAGGCAGAGCTGGTGACCACCACGCCTGGATAACGTAGAATGGCTTCTCTGGCTGAGTATGGTCATAATGGGGGAGGCAGGGAGGAACTCCTTGGTTTTTTCAGAGGAAACAAGAAGTTCAGGATCAGCTTCCATGGCCATAACGGAGCCATAAGGGAACACATTGAGTTCAGAACAGGGCTGGACTGGTAATCTGGCATACCGGGCATTTTCCCGGTGGGACGATGCACTTTGGGGCCAATACAAGGTTATTTATTTATTTATTTATTTTTGCCACTGACTGGCCCATCATGCAGGGACAGCGGCCCATTGGTCTGTCTTCTGAATTGACAGGCCAAAGCGAGAGAGACCTAGGCGCTTTTTACATTTTTTATAAAAAATTATTTGAGGGCATAGCGCATGGAACCGCAAAAAGCGAATATCCTGACAGCGCTGCCGTTGACAAACGTACGCTGCGTTCCTGCTGCTCTATGAAGTGATGGGTGGCACTTTGACTCTGAATTTTGTTTTATGCAATCGTGTGCTATATGGGAACATTACAGGTTCTGTGGGGACACGAGCATGTAAATACATGACGAGGTTAAGTGGAAAACGGCAATACACACAAATACAAACATGTGACTTTAGCACAACCACAATTCACCTGGCAGCTACTAAAAGTGAAGAAATATTGGTGTTTTAGAAGAAACATATTTATTAAAAACGTTGCTATTATTACTTACATTAAATATTACGAAATATAAATCACTTTTATTGAGGCTGTTTTCGTATTTTCTAGAAGTTTACAATATTTTTTTTCTTACAAATTCAATAGTTTATTATATATGGTTTATATATTTTAAAACCATACCCATTGTAATGAGGAGCATGGTTTTACCTGTGACTACCATGATCTTACAGTTAAATGAAACTGGCCTACAGTTAAACTCAGTTAAAATGCCATTATAATTCAACAAAACAGCTTTAAAGCTTTGATCCCATGAATTAAGGAAAAAGCTTTTTTCTCTTTAAATGTTTTATCAACTCTGTAATAGAACTAATTAAATTTAACTAAATGTTATTTCATTGAGAACCTCATGAAAGATAGATATCAGTGTCTTGCATAAATTAGGTGTCAACTCTTGACATTTTTTATTGTTTTTAAAGGGGAACCCAAAAATGTGATTGTTTACTCACACCAATGTCATTCCAAACCTAAATTAATTTATTTCTGTGTAATTTGAGTCTGTTTTTTTGTTCAAACAATATTCGATGGTAGCCTAAAAGGGCTTGGTTGCCAACATTCTTCAAAATATATATATATATATATTTTTGTGTTTCACGAAAGAGAGAAAGTCATACAGGTTTGGAATGACATGAGAGTGAGTAAATGTTGACAGAATTTAAAAGCAGTAAATTTACTTTACTGCATCCAAGCTCTAAATCAATGCTTTACTGTCAAGTGCATTTCTGTGTGACAAAAGTGCAATATTAAGTTTGTTATCTGCATTTGCAGTAAATTCAATAATATATATCATTATTTGTCCCTGTCCTAGTTTTATTTATTTACTCCAATTTAAGGCCCTAACCCCAGCAAAAACATTAACGGGGAACTCATGGGCCGGATGGGCTCCCCCTTTCGTTCACCACCAATATGTCTTCATTGATCCATGCTTCCAAACAAAATCAGCCACCCTGATTTTCCAGATATGATAACCAGAAAATAAAAGACTAAAAGTAGGACACCTGGGTCGGCTTTTAGCTGGAATTGCAATTAGTTGTGTTTGGAATAATTATTATTTATTGTAAATGTTCTGCTAAGATTTTATATTTCAATATAATTCCTGCCGAAATGCATAGAGTTTGCCATCAGTTGTTTTCACTAGTTTGACCATTGCGCCAGATCAAGACGCATTTAATTAATTTTTCATTCATTCATAATTGAAGTCATACAAAATCTTAATGTTTTAATTGCTGAAATGATGATCCCACCACTCCGTGAATGCACAGACTCAGTCATATCTCATTCAAAAGATACACCTTTTAGCATGACGCATTTGGTCATGAGACCACGAAAACCAATGACATTTTACAATCAAAGCTGACTTAATGACGCAATTGGTCACGAAACATACGAGAATCAATAATCCACAAAACAGGCAAATACAGGCAGGAGCAACACACTAAATCTGAACATGACCAGACAGAGAATGAATGTGAGGGTACAATTTAAATAGGACCTCAAACAAGATTAATAGAACACAGCTGAACCAAAAAACAAACAACAAACCTCATAATGAGCTTTATCTTTATAATCACTGAAGCAGTTCAGTGCAAATTCATTGTGGCAAATTTTGTGTGAGAATGCAATTCAAAAAAAGCAAAAATGGGAGTGGGAGTGGAGATGAAACCGGGTCATTTGCATGATAATCAATGGAATTTTAGCAGAAGAAGCACAAATTAGCATCTGGTTTAAGGAATGTTTTTTTGGGCAGTAAATAATGGCGCAAATACCAGTAAATTGATGAGCGCAAACCTAGTAAATCACCTTGCATGATTCATTTAAATACACTTCTCTCATAAATTTTGCACCAGAAAGGGAAACTCCTTAAATACAGATACAATAAGGTCAGCTACAAAAATAACCCTGTCCTCGCCTTTTCAGCGCTAATTTTTCACCAGGTGTCTTTAGTAAATCCTGACATTTTTTTATGTCAAAAAAGGTTTCCGTTGGTGCAATCTGCTAGTAAATCTGGCCAATGGAGTGCAAAACTACAGTTTTAATCAATGAATCCAGCTACATTTCACAATTAATCTTTTATTTACATTGTGTCCGCTTTGCTTGTTATAAGAGGATTTGAGTGCATGTAAAACTTGGTAAATTTGCTCTAAACATAAGCTCATTCAGCATTTTGAGTAATATTGAGCAGATTCTCACTACCGGTAACTTAAATACATTTGATTGGTGATTATTTTCAACAGAATTGCCAATACTGTGATTGCCAATACTGAATGCTGCAAAATCATGTTTTAAATAGATGCATTTGCACCACTGTTGAACTCATGTGACACAAATATAACATCCAGATCACTTTTATTTACTCTCTTTTATCTTTTATTAAACAATTTCAAATTATATTTTACACGATTTGTTAAAGTGACAATTTATTTATAAGCAGACCATCAACTGGTATGAATATGCACAAAGTTTATTTAAGAAAAACACGAAAACATAACTAATATTCACAAACATACACACAAGCACACATGCATGGGTAGAATGGAAAGTGAAAGTGGCTGAAAAACCAGATCAGAGGCTAAAAGAATCTAAAACCTGGGAGACCCATCAGTTCAGACAACAAGCTCCTTTTTTGAACAAAGGGTTAACAGCTTTAACTAACTAAACAGTGATTTGGTATATCATACGTTACTTGCATTTGCCTGTTGAAAGGTGTCCAGATATACAGTTGCAGAAGAAAGTCTTGATAGTTCCGTCCGATGGTGTTGTGGTTGCAATCGTTTCCTTCCATGTTGAACAAAGAAGAGATTTAAGTGTTTGACATCAAAGGAGGAATATTTTGATAGGGGACACCAGCTAGATGGGCTAACATTAACTAGTAATTCATCAAGCATGCATAATCAAGGATGTATAACACAATGCCAATATAAAAAGACAATATACAAATAGTAGTGATACACAAAATGTACCGGGAAATTCATGTTCCTTCATTAAAAGGGGTGCGTTTCCCAAAAGCATTGTTAGCCAACTATGGTCGCAAGCTCCGTCGTCATCAACATAGTTCAACCAGCCGGTGTTTCCCGAAACCATCGTTCCAACGACCATCCGCAAACAGCATCACATTGCTCTTGACCTGTGGTTAGAAGCATAGTTTCTTGTTTGCATGATATGTGGACTTAATAAGTCTTTATCTTGAGCAAAATAAGCAAGCTGACACTTAGTACACTCTATATATTTTATTTTGAATACATAAAAATGTAATTTATGTCTTTAATTTTGTCAAGAGATTTAAAGCACCTTTTTTGAAGAGTGCGCATGTGCGAACGTGCTCTAATGCGTAAGAACGAGCCTATTTTAATCTATAAGAATTAGTATAAAAATAAAAATAAATTCCTCAAGTACCATGTCCATAATTTATAGAAAAAAATCTAGCATGAATTCGATCTCAAAATAATTTATTAAAAGCAGTTGTTACTTCACCAAGTGTGTGACATCATTAACTAACGGGGTTGAATGATAGATTTGCGACAATACGGTTTTGGGAAATAGTCGTGACTAGCTAGTTAATTTCTTCAACGATGCAACATACTATGGTAGTTCAGCAGTGAGTAACGTGGTTGTTTGGGAAACGTACCCCAGATTGTGAATTAATTAGTGGATAGAATTCCATTTCTATAGGGGATTGAGTGTCTGTTGGTTGTATGGTTCTCTCATTGAGAACAAACGGCCCAAGTGTCTTTGAAATAAATAATATATCACAGTGGGGCAACTAACATCACGGAACCTGTCTGGATCCTCATGCAGAATAAATTGTAAAATATTATGTGTTTGATAGGTCCAGTAGCTTCATTGCATTGACCACATCAGTCTGCCAAGATGGCAGCCGCAATACACACCATACCCAAATGCCCTGCCTACAGCATCAGTTGCGTCACCTCACTGTCGCTCACAAATCCTCTTCTGTAAAATTATGAGATAGATGAGATCAGATGTAAACCTATAACAAATAGTGAATCATCTTGGTACTTTTCGACTACTGTTTTATGAATATGTGCATAGACATACTAGGGGTGAGCGGGGCACAACCTAACGCGGGGTTAGTTGTAAAGCACATGGTTTAAAACTTTCCACACATGCCAGGATGATGAAACTTAGTGTATTTACATCAACACTATATACATATATCTCACCTAAAGGATTATTAGAAACACCTGTTCAATTTCTCATGAATGCAATTATCTAATCAACCAATCACATGGCAGTTGCTTCAATGCATTTAGGGGTGTGATCCTGGTCAAGACAATCTCCTGAACTCCAAACTGAATGTCAGAATGGGAAAGAAAGGTGATTTAAGCAATTTTGAGCCAGACGGGCCGGTCTGAGTATTTCACAATCTGTGTTTTTTCACGCACAATTATTTCTAGGGTTTACAAAGAATGGTGTGAAAAGGGAAAAACATCCAGTATGCGGCAGTCCTGTGTACATCAGACATCATTTTGTGCTGTGTTTGCTCAAAAATGTGTTTATTTTTAATTATTATACCATTATTTTATATCAAAAAGTTAATAATTGTATTTTATTGACCAAATATTTTAGTTTTTTTTTTTTTAGATCAGATAACATTTTTAGATATGGTCTTATATGGTCATCTTACAATATACCCCCTATGGGGTTTCACATTTCACTTCCATTCTTCCGGGGTAAATCAAGAAGAAAAAAAGAAAAAAAAAACACATAATTGACTAGACGTGTGAAATTAATGTGGGAAAAAAATAAATACTCTAAACCCCAAGTGGATTTACACAAACTGAGAAAGTCAAAACTGTTTTAACAGTGCCCTGCTCTCCCCTACTGCTTGTCGACTACTATATAGAAGGGAAAGCATGGGTTGCTGACAATATGCTGTACAGGAAAGAGTAGTGCAAAAAGAAAATTTGCCTTTGATTATTATAAGTTAACTTTTTAATTATATAAAAACATTTTACTTTAAAATATGTTTTAGCATGTTCTTAAACTGGAATCTTTTTTTTTTGTTTGTCATTTTTTCATTTCAAGCACCATGTAGAGTCACAACAACCTTTACATTTGTATTTTTTAAGCTCTATTTGTGAAAAAAGATAGCAGGCACAGTATTTTTGCCATTTTTGGTGGAGTTACATGATTTGCATAATTTCTTTAGTGAATTCGGTGTTAATACAACAAAAAAACAATGATATCAGCAGCCATAATTCATTCTTAGTGAAAAGTCTGCAAACGAGAGTTTCAATAATCAGTTTCATTATATGCATTTGCATTACTACTGAGATCAGGGTTCTTTTTGGCTTGACTGTGTATCTTAACTGTAATGTAGCAAATTGTATTTTGACTTATTTTTTCCTGTGTGCACTAAAATGAAATGCTTCAGCCACACAGCTTTGATCACTTAACATACTGCTTCCCTGACTACAGAGGAGTTCGGCTTGTCGTCAGTAAAATTTTTGTCAACAAGACTTCAGTTAACAAGAATTTCTGATAAGGGCTCTTTAAAAGTGGATATGAGCTTTACACAGTTATTTAAAAAACTCACCTTAGCAGTTTGTTTTTACTTTTCCCATAAATCTGAAATTTTCACAAAACAAGTAACATTCTTATCTCTGTAATGTTCATCTTAGACTTTGTTTTCATTTCAATAGGTTTAACATCACTGCCTTCATTGTGCTTCTAAACTAGATTAGACTAGCCACTGCATGATACATGGAACCGTTTTCAAGATGAAGTTAGTAAAAATGTCTTGCTCACCTCAACACTGCACCCGCTGAAACACAGGGAATAAGATGTAGGCTCTTGTGGATATATGTTTGATGAAATTGACACACATTATCGATTTTCCCTTCCGAGAAAATACACAATGTACGGTCTAACATGACAGCTGGAGAAGTAAAGAGATTTAACTTTCACCAAGCGCCGCTCTCACACCGAGGACATAGTTGGCACCCCTTTCTTAGGATGCAACCACTGTCTATTTATTTCGCCTGGGGCAAAGACTGATTATTGCTGCATTTGCATATACATGCATTTGTAAAGATCCAATCAGACATCAAGGTGCAAACACAATTCTAGAATTCAAAGCTTAGACAGGGCTCAGTGAAACAAATGCACATAGCCTGGGGTGGTTGGGAAGCAGATAAAGCGGCTAACTGTATCTTGCTGATAGGCCTGAGTGAACATTACCTTCTTTAAAAAATGAATAAATTTATAGTTGGCGTTTTTAAGTAGGCATTGGGCAGATTCTGTTCACATGTAGGTGCTTCAACTATGGACACACTTGTATCTGTGGATTTATAGAAAATAAATTATCTTAAAAAATGCCATTAAGGACGAAAGCTTAGGCATCGCCGCAGGGGCCTATTGCAATCCCCACCTCCTTAAGGCCATAATGAGTATAATGTTAAAATGTTAATGTTGAAAAATTTGGGATGCACTAGGCTACATGGAGGGGAAAATTAGTTGCCTATAAGTATTATAATGGTGCAAAAAGTCAAACTTATCAAGGTCATCAATAACCTTTATTGGAATGTAAATGTGTATGTGTGATCAGTGTTGCCAGTTTGGGTCGACGATTTCCAGCCCAAAAGCTCACCAAACCCACCCACTCCAAGAACAAAAAACCCAAAACTTTAACTGCCAAAATAATGTGATATTATTTTATTGCAATACCAGTCAAGGTTGATAAATACCATTTTATCTCCTTAAAACATAATATTGACGATAAAAAAATCTATTTAGCAGGAAAACAAATCAAATATGGTGGAAACTGTCAAAATGGCAATTCCTCAGAAAAACACGTGCATCATTTTTAATGTCAACAGTAAGAATAAGACACTTTAAGTGTCCCCAATATAAGATATTGGAAAAAGCAACATAATTACCAGGCATTTCACACACGTTAATGCACACACCACTGCCAAAATGCGTCATTCATTGAACAAACAATAATCAGCCAACAAAAAAATAACAACAATGCGCTTACCTTTGTGTTGCGCTTTGCTCTGACGAAACTACAGTACGTCTTTGGTGAAGTACATAGAACACGCACTTAGCACAGTCAAAACTGATTAATTGTTGATTCAAACCTCTTTCAGCAGCTGTTGGGGTTGCTAGTTGCAGATGTCCTGAGTGTGTATATGACGATAGACAGGAGTCATGGTATTTATAAAAAGTTACAGTGTGTGTGATTTGTGTCATGTGCAGGCGCAATGGATCACGTACAAACCAATTGGGTTTTGGAATAGTATATGTTTATACTTTTCATCCAACCACAATCAAATTCACTCTATCCGGATGGCGTGATTTATCAGCCCCGACAAAACGTTGCAAAGCGTTTTTTAAATGGAAACGGTGGTGCGTTGAACACCCTGTTCTTGCAACTATGGCAGCTGAGAAGGCCATTCTTTGTTTTCTTTTTGAAGAATTTTCAGAGCCTGATGAAATCGTATAAATACGTGTTTAATACTGCAAAATATGCTCAAAAATACAGTCACTGCACTTTCCGTCCAGAATAAAAGAGAACATTCCATTCGAGTGAAGGGATTTGTGGAAACTGTGATCCCTAATTATTGACATTTTCCTCGCATTTTAGGATGAAAAGACAAAGCTTTCAGGTGAAGGATAATCCACTTCCTACCTCCGAGACTGTGTTAAGACCATGATCAATTTTATTTTGAGTATTAGGCTTATTATTGCTGATCACTGAGGAGTATAGAAAAGTTTATGAAAGTGTCACTCCACAATACAATAGCAAAATGTATAGTATTATAGTATTATATTATGTATAGTATTTTTATGGACCCATTGTGCGAGCTGTCTGTTTAATATCGCGTGGTTTATATACATGTTGCTGATTGGGCTGACATTTTTGACACACCCAGCAAATGAGAGAAAACATCTCAAACCTGTTTCACACCATTTCCAGGAAACATGATGTTCAACCGGAAACCATAGCAAAATGTTGTGCACCGGTTTGAGCTTTGAACATGCTCCAGGAATTTATTTATTTATAAAAAAAAATTAAACAAGTAACGAGAAAATGTTTAAAATGTAAGGAGTAGAAAGTACAGATAACTGACTGAAAATGTAAGGAGTAGAAGTAAAAGTCGGCTGAAAAATAATTAGTCCAGTAAAGTATAGAAGTAAAGTAAATAAAAGTAAAGTACACCCAAAATTTCTACTTAATAACAAAGTATTTGTACTTCGTAACTTGACACCTCTGAATCTCAGTTTATTTAATGAGTGAATTGACGAGATTTTTGTCATGTTTTTGATGTATTGTATTAAATGGCATTCTGTGGTGGAAATTACATTTAAAATATTATTTGCCACATAAAGAATAATTAAAGTATCCTAAATACAGTCAAATATTATATTATACTTTCTGCATTATTTGCATAAAAAAATGTATTGATTGGAAATAATAGTAATAGTTTAAAAGTACTAGTCTGTGATAGGGTAAAAAAAAAACATCTACAGTATATGTAAAAGTAACAATGAATGTTCATCAAAACTTTTCAAAATGAATGTAACACAAGATAAAAATGAAATATGTTTTAATTAAAATCACCCTTTGAAACACAAAGGCACCAGAAGTTCATAAAACAAGTTTCTTTTCATCAAATACGAATACAAAACTATAACCACCTCTTCATGTTGACAGATGTATTTAAGATTAATTTAAATAACAGCTTTGTTTATTCTTTGTGAATTTCTTACTTAGTGCAAAGTCAAGTTTATTCTTCTATAACTGTAATGGGAATGTACTGCGTTGCTGTAATCTTCAGTAAATCAGTAAAATGACAGGGACTTTCTGTTTCCAGAATCAAATCACTCAGGGTGCTTCTAAAATGACTGAGAGTGCTCTAAGTGCAGATGTAGGCTAAGCAACGGGTCTATAGCAGTGTACACTGAGACATTTAAGATTATTTACAAGTCATGTTTACCAATAATTGGAATATAATTTCAAATATATTTAGCTATGAATATTTTTTCTATTAATCTATTAGTCTGCCTTTACATTGCTTTCATCCATTACTATTTTAACATGTCATATTTCTGTCCCATGCAGAGTAAATTCAACATTTATTTTTCACTTTGTTTGTTAATGACAAGATTAGCAAATCTGTGTAAGTCAGCACAGAATAAAAACTTTGGGTGGATTCTGATTAACTTAAACACCTCTGATTGGCCATTGCATTTAAGAGATCAACAACTGTATCTGTGACTGCCTACATCATTCATTGCAGCAAAAACATGTTGTAAATAGATACATTTGACGTTCTCCAGAGCGCAAACACAAATATGCCTTAAAGCGTTTAAAGCGTTTGCCAAATCTGTTTCGGCATTACAGTATTGACTGAGGGTGCTCTTGCTTGAATTTGAGGGTGCTCCTGTAAAACCGGGCCTACTTCAACATACTGTGTTTAGAATAGCCAACTTGAAATAATGATTATAATATTATTCATAATATTTTACATCCCAGAAATGTAATTTCTGCTTGCAATACTGCAGCAACTTATTACACCCCAAAAAAAGACCAATGCAAGGCTCAAATATCCAGCCCAAGACATTCACATCCCACTCCCGTGCCTTCAAAAGGATTTTATGGTAAAATCTCTCATACTAGTTAGACTGCGCTGATTTAAAAAGTTGAAAGAGAGCAGAAGTCAGGAGCTCTGGAATATATTAAACACAGTGCGAGAAGATAGCAGAAATATTCATCATTCTGAGACTTCAGAATGCATTACCAAAGAACAATTTCAACAAGCTCTTAGTACCTCTCATTAGACGGTGTATCAAACCAGAACAAAACTCACTTCTCCTAACTACGTGGAGGAAGTGGATTGGAAAATTAAATGGAAGAGACAGCACAGCCTTTGCCATGGTACTGTCGCCAAGCCTCCTTCACACTCAAAAGTCCCTCGGCTGCTAAATTACATGCTCTTTAATATCACATCATTGACTGTCTTTGAATGCCTAAGCATATCAGAACACACATAAAAATAATTGCTTGAAGGCCCAATGTCTCAAGTTCACATGAAGATGCCCAAGCACCTTTACTTTTGAAGATAATGCATTTCAAAGTTTGCATGATGGCATGAGTTGGTAAAGCAAAGACCTTCTGACCATTTTATTTTTAAATCTGGAGTTTCTGAGTATCACCAAGCATCAGTGGTAAGTTTGTCTGCAGGATTTCTTTTTGTGTAGCAATGACACAGTTGCTCAACTCATGGTGTATCTTAGGAGTAAAAATTAATTGGGCTGGCATTGCTGTGTCAATTGCCCCTCCTCTTTTCTTTCTTATTCATTGGAAGCAATCCTCAAATGAGTCAAGTCTCTCATCTCCGTCTGCTATAGGGAATCAGATAAAAGCCTCTTCAGAGAAACCTGTTCCTTTGCATAAGCACTACAGCCAAATCAAACAGTCCTTTCCTTCATTGTGTGCTGACAGCAGTATGACAAAGGTACACCTTTGGTTCTTTCCGATGGGACAGTAGTTGTATCTTGCACATCAAGGGAAGTTTTAAACATTTCAAGAGCCCTGAGTTGTACTATGCATGCAAATATTCTCTTTGCCTTTGTGCATGTGTGGCTTGAAAGAAAGAATATTCCCAGAGAACAGTGGTTTGAGAGCACAGTTTTGCCCATCTTTTGCATTTGCACTGCATGATATTTTAAAAATGTATTAAAAATCAAACGTGTCGTTTTGCTTTTCATTCCAGTTACAATTTTTCCAGTTACAAGCTTATTTAAATGTCTATGCATTTTATTAGTGTATACTGAATATAACTGAGTACAACTGAATGCACAGCACATCAATTGTGTGCAGAATACACAAGCTTGTGTTTTTTATTTTTTAATCAATTAATCTGAAAATGATTAACTATTTACAAAAACATATTATATTAAAAACATGTTATATTAAACATGGGGAATTATTGTTTTTATTTAAAAATGACCATTTGTGTTTTAGACAATAATAGCAGAATAACAATATACACCAATCAAGCATAACATAATGACCATCTTATTACCATATGTAACCATCGTTCGGAGGGAACGGAGACGTAACGTCAGTGACTGATGAATGGGGGTTTCACCTAGAAGCCTATCATCTTTGAAATCTAGAAACGGCCAATGGCAGTTCCAATGCCATGGGCATGCGGAATTTGCATGCGAAACTCCACCCCACCATATGGGTATATAAGGACGCTGGCAAAATCGCATTATGTTTACCTGCTGAGGAGCCAAGACTGAACTCCCGGCCGTTTCAGCAGATGTGGCAGAGGGACGTTACATCTCCGTTCCCTCCTCAGGGAATGAGGGTTACATACGTAACTGAGACGTTCCCTTTCGTTCAGTCACTCTGAGTAATGTCAGTGACTGACGAATGGGGGTCCCAATATCACGCCACTCGGCTGTCAGTGCCCTGCATAAGTTTGAGCTCCCTGTCATAAATTAGTATGGACGAAGGACTCCCACTTAACACAGGAATACCAAGGTAGCCTGGGAAGCATATTCCAGGAGGAAAATGTGCCTAGATGCCTACCCGTGTGGTGGACTTAAGATACACATATGACCCGCAAGGGCTGCATATGTAAGAACTCTGGGGTACCAGCCGAAGGTGGATTTTTAACCCCAGGGGTGGCAAGGCTTGCCAGGGGAAAGACACCTGCTCAAGGAGGCTTAAAGTGGAAATACACGTGTGGGGGTCACCCAGAGGGGGAAGCATACACACGGAGGCACCTGGCTTGACACAAGGGTCTGGGCTCGAGAGGGTGCTGGAGGAGCTCAGGTCTTCCGGGAAGCTCACCTGAGGAATCTATTGCACGTATCCAGTCCATGGAAGGGAATGGCAAGCGAGCGAAGACACCTGAGCCTAATCCATGACCGGCCACTAGCAGAGGCGAGTACATAATCGGATACAGGCTCCACTCGGAGATTGTAGAATCTGGTCAATGTGTTTTTCGGTGTCGCCCAGCTTGCAGTTCTGCAGAAGTCTGTTAGCGAGACGCCATGCGCTAAAGTCCAAGAGGAGACATGGACGCCCCAGCTGCTGGTAAGCCAAAACAATGGCGTCCACTATCCAGTGAGACAACCTTTGCTTTGAGAGAGCCTTTCCCTTCAGCTTCCCACCATGAGAGACAAAGAGCTGGTCTGAGGTCCTGAAACACTGCGTTCTGTCTACGTAAGCACGGAGGGCCTGTACTGGACAGAGCAGTGCCAAGGCTGGGTCTGCCTCCTCCAAAGGCAGTGCTTGCAGGTTCACCATCTGGTCTCTAAACGGTGTGGTGGGAACCTTGGAAACATATCTGATCACGTGAGAGTTAGCCGGCCCGAATTCTAGGCATGCCTTGACAACCAAAAATGTCTGTAGGTCCCCTACCCTCTTGATGGAGGCCAAAGCGATCAGGAGTGCTGTCACAAGAACTTAAGATCAACTAACCACAATGGCTCGAAGGGAGGCCTTTGCAGGTCATCTAAAACTGCTGCGAGGTCCCAAGAGGGCATGAGGGGAGCGCGAGGAGGATTTAGTCTCCTCGCTCCCCTCAGGAACCTGATGACCATGTCCTGCTGACTTACCTTTTTGTCCTCCAAGAGGTCGTGGTGGGCAGATATTGCAGCCACATATACTTTAAGGGTGGAAGGATACAGCCTTCGTTCCAACCCTTCTTAGAGAAACGAGAGCACGGACCGGATCAGGCATTTCCAGGGGTCTTCATGGCGAGAAGAGCATCAGGTGATGAAGAGGTTCCACTTAAACGCATAGGCGTGTCTTAGACTCTGCCCTAGTGGAAGTGATGGTAGCCACCACCGTAGGTGGTAGGGTATTCAAACCTGCCGCATCCCATCCAGGATCCACACATGGAGGTTCCAAGATCGGGACGTGGGTGCCATAGGGTGCCCCGTCTCTGAGATAGGCCTCAGAGGAATAGACCAGGGAAGGGGTGTCGCAAGGAGTAAGAGTTCTGGGAACCAGGTCTGGCCGTGCCAATACGGGGCAACCAGAAGGACATGCCCGTTGTCATCCCGATGCAAGAAGGCTAACTGGGGGAACGCATACTTGCGCAGGCTCTGTGGCCATCTGTGCGCCAGTGCATCCATGCCGACCATACCCTCGGTCAGGAAATAAAACAGGCAGCAGTGGGAAGAGTAGTGAGAGGCAAACAGATCTACCTGTGCATCGCCAAACTGTTCCCAAATCAGCTGACCATCTCTGGGATGGAGTCTCCATTCTCCAGGAAGTGGCTGACACCATGACAGCTCGCTGGCTGCACGGTTCAGTTCTCCTGGGATATGGACAGCACGAAGGGACCTCCGATGCTTCTGACTCCAAAAAAATAAGATTGCGGGCGAGTTGAGACATACAGCAGGAGCGCAGACCACCCTGACGGTTGATGTATGCTACTGAGGCTGTGGTGTCTGTCCTGACTAGTACATGTTGACCCTTGAGCAACGCTCGGAAGCAGTGCAGGGCGAACCGTACTGCCAGCAACCCGAGGCAATTGACATGCAGGAGGCGCTGGGGTCCTGTCAAGGAGCCCGCGGCAGCATGTCCATTGCACATGGCACCCCAGCCCGTTGCAGAGGCATCTGTTGGGACAACAACATGCCTGGAAACTCATTCTAAGGGCACGCTGGCCCATAGAAAGCTGAGGTTCAACCACAGGGTGAAGGTCCGAAGGCAAGCGTGCCCGTCTGCCATGCCCATCTCGGGACTCGATCGCGAAGCCAATGCTGAACCGGTTTCATATGAAGCAATCCGAGCATCGTTACCGCGGCTGCAGATGCCATATGCCCCACTGAAGGCTGCTGCTTGTGTGGCGCGAGAGGGACAGGAGCCGCTGGAGGGCGCCCTCGGCAGCAAGCAGACAGTGGCAGCAGCTGGTGGCAGCAGCTGGCCGCCAGGGCAGTACATGTTTAAAGGGCCTCAGTCTGCTGCTGGGCAGTCGAGGACTGTTGGGCGCAGTCCTCAACCACGCCGCCGAAGAGGACAGCCTAGGACATCGCCTGACCCGGGAGCGTGTGGTCACCTTCGAGATCGGTGGTGTCACGCAGCTCATTGAAGAGCCCTGGGTCTAGCCTCGTGCATGTGCAAAGGGGCGGCTGCCTGGCCTGTAGCTCAGCAGGACTCGCCACCGAAGTAGACAAGTCCACAGGCTACGGAGAAGGGTGCTTAGGATAGCCACGCCACATCGAATCACTCCATGGACACCATAGTGCGCAACATGGGGGGGGACCCCAGTGTACCCTAAGCTGCGGCCCCATCAAGGGCAGAGAAGGTGGAAGAGGCCACAGAACGGTCACGGGAAGACATGGGGACTTCCAGGACCGCGTGAGCTCCTCATGCATCTCGGGCAAAAGGCATTGGGGATGGGGCCCAACAACTGTCAGGTGCCGCCCCAAAACACAGATCGACCAACCGCGACTGCGTGAGTGGCCACCAGCCAAAGTACCATCCCTCTCAGAGACGGTAGATTGGGGTGTGGCAGAGGGGACTCTCTCTTCTTTACAGAGATCATTAAGTCTCGACCACAACATCACGATGGTTAAGTTCCCGCAGTGGGAACATGACACATCCACAAACACTGCCCGAACATGCTGAATCCCAAACACGTCAAGCAGTGATTGCGCCCATCAGACGGCAACAGAGATCGATCGCACCCAGAAGTGAGTGGGCGAACTGTCTTTAAAAAGACGTCCCATGTGCAAGCTCTTTCTGTGAGAGGAAAGCTCTGCAGAGTGTCACATCCACAAAAGCGCCCATGGAAAACACACACAGCTGTTGCAGATCACTGCACAGGTCAGCAGACAGGCAATGCGAAATCGCTGGAACGCGCCGTCACACCAACACCCTGGGGTGTTGCCTCGCCTCGAAGAACTGAGAGAGAACTCCAGAAGCATAATGCGATGTTGCCACCGTACTTCCAGCGTAATACCCACATGGTGGGGCGGAGTTAAACATGCAAATTCTGCATGCCCATGGCATTGGCACTGCCATTGGGTGTTTTCTAGATGTCGAAGATGATAGGCTTCTAGGCGAAACCCTCCTTCGTCAGTCACTGACGTTACTCGGAGTGACTGAACAAAAGGGAACACTGACAGGTGAAGTGAATCTCTTCTTCGCAGCACATGTGAGTGGGAAGTTTATATTAGGCAGCAAGTGAACATTTTTTCCTCAAAGTTGATGTGTGTGAAGCAGGAAAAATGGGCAAACGTATGGGTTGGAACGAGTTTGACAAGGGCCAAATTGTGATGGCTAGACTCCTGGGTTAGAGCATCTCCTAAACTGCAGCTCTTGTGGGGTGTTCTCGATCTGCAGTGGTCAGTACACTGGTCACTTACCTGACTTACACTGGCCAGGTCACTTACCTGGGGAACACATGGCATCAGGATGCACTATGGAAAGAAGGCAAGTCGGCAGAGGCAGTTTGATGCTTTGGGCAATGTTCTGCTGGGACACCCTTTCATGGGAACGGTATTCCCTGGTGGCTGTGGTGTCTTTCAGCAGGATAATGCACCCTGCCACAAAGCAAAAATGGTTCAGGAATAGTTTGAGGAGCACAACAAGGAGTTTGAGGTGTTGACATGGCCTCCAAATTCCCCAGATCTGAATCAAATTGTGCATCTGTGTCTGATCCATGGAGGCCCCACCTCGTAAATTACATGACTTAAAGTGTGTTTGTGTGGGGGTCGGGGGCAGGGGCGGTGGGGGGTGGAAGGCAGAAAACACAGAGTCTGCCTACCTCATGTAATCTTGAGTACCCATAGAGTGGTATTGCATTATTCATATCTCCAAAAAGTCTGTATTAAACAATTATTTAATAAATAAACTTTACCTATTATTAAATTATGGTTAGTTAAAATGGTGTTAAATGAATGAAGATGATTGATCTTTTTTTTTTTTTTTGGTTGAACAAATGCTTATCATAAAAAACTTAAAACCATTTGTTTTGTTTATTAAAAATTCAATAAAACATGTCTAATAAACTAAATTCAATAAATGGTTATGAATTAGATTAACAACTTAATTTTATCATTAATTCATTAAAATGTTTAAGAATAATAGAGTCCTGTATGTAGTAGACGGAGCAGCTAATTCACAGAGACAGAACAAGCAGATCATATATTCATATAGCAATGTTTTGTGCTTTAATATTTACAGACCATGTCGCGATTTGATTTATTCTTTCGAGTTATTCGTTCATCCATCAGTTTGTGTATATGACGTGAATCCTACGTTATAATGTAAAGGTAATGTTCATGACTGGATACCGGGATTCCCTCGGCGTCACAGAAATCATTCGGCCTTAAGTTATAAACATACCTTTATCTGCACAGAGGGATGTGTGCCCGAACATGTTCTATGTGTTTCTTCATTTGCATCCACATTTTGTGCACATTTTATATCCTCCAAGACAACACCACGTTATTTTTTTCAATATCCAAAGTATTTCCATACTGGCCAGGGGCTCACAACGGCGTTTTGCTTTCAGCTGGGTCTGCGTCACTGATGTCTGTCTTGTTCTTCTCCATCTGATATTTGCGCGCTTGTTCTCTTCCATGTCCCGCGCCCTCTATGCAATATAGTCATTTCCGGATCGCGTTTTTTCCTCCCCTTTGCATTAATGATTTATTTTTACTCGGTAACGGATGTGGTTTAAAATGTAGCGAAGTACAATACTTCAATCAAAATGTACTTAAGTAAAAGTAAAATGACAGTTTTTTAAAACTACTTAAAAAAGTAGAAGTACACAGAAAAACTACTCAATTACAGTAACGCGAGTAAATGTAATTTGTTACTTTCCACCTCTGATATGCACTTATGCACTGATTGGCCACAAGAGACAAAAGACATAACAAAAGACATTTGATGCAGTTTCACTCACCGCCTGCAGTTCTGACTCATGGCCGGAATATTTTATCGCTGGGACCATCTTTCAGTTTCAACCAATCTGCAAATCCAGCATTGAATTTGGCCTTGTTTACTAAGCATTCATCACCGAAATGCAGAAAACACAGAAATACACTTGCACAACTCTTTTGCTGCCCAGGAAAAACGATCTGCATCCACTGCTCCCTTAACGCTGGGTTATTTGGGAAGCTGAACAAGGTGATCAAGGTGAACAAGGTGATATTTCCTCGCAACCAAAAATATCACCCCTCCCCACCCACCCTTTTTTAAGGATCTGCTGCTAACATCTTGGTGCCAGTTACCACAGAACATCTTCAGGGGTCAAGTGGAGTCCTTGCCTCGACGGGTCAGGGCTGTTTTTGGCAGCAAAAGGGGACCAACACAATATTTTGCCTGGTGTATAATATATAATATAATTTGCCTAAATGTATGTCAAACAGCTTTTTTACAAGCTCTGATCAGTTAATTTATTATTTGACCAATCTTTATTATAGCAACACTAAAATACTTTCACTGCAGCATTTTTGGCTCAAGTCTGGGTTTCAGAAATCTTTATTCCTCTACAATTGGTCTGAAGACGAAAGTATAATACGGAACAGACAAAATAACCATCCAATTCACTCCACAGCCTTTGCAATCACATATTGAAATGGAAATTACACCCTCTTGGAAGTGCCTAGCTGATTCATGAATTACTTTTGCATTGATTGTGTGTTTTGCATGCATCCAACAACTTGCATTTTGCACAGTTCCTGATAACATATGGAGTGTTGCAATTTACAGCCGATTGTGTATTTTCACTGCTTGAAAGTGACACAAATCATTCTTGATCCATTCTGCAAGATTTATTCATTCTGCCACTGAAAAATAATGCACCATGTTTTTTTTGTTTGTTTGTTTTTTTTACTGAGGAGCTACTGATGAAATCGTCCCGGGTTATGACTATAACCCTTGTTCCCTGAGAAGGGAACGAGACACTGCGTCGTTGTGACGACACTTTGGGGAACGCCCTCTGCGTAGCGCGTCTGAAGCATGAATGAAATCAGTCCAATTCTGATTGGTGTTGCGTCATTACATGGACGCCGCCACAAAGCACAGATAGCTCTTCGCGATGAAGACCAAGCCCTCACCCAGCTTCGTCTAGATCAGCTTCTACAAACAGAGAAAGCTGATGAAACGGACAAAGAACAGAGAAAGGAAGTAGAAAGACTTCAAAAGGCCCTGGAGGAGCTCCGTCTCGACGCCGACCGACGAGTACAATCAGAGAAAGACGCCAAGAAAGAACTCGACGAAGAGAGCCAATGATGAACTTGAAGACAGAGACGTTAGGACCAAAGCCTATGCAAAACATTTGCAGTCGGCACAAGCCGAGATTGCTGAGCTCATCCAGCAAAAACACGAGCTCAAAGATGAACTTGACATGGTGCAAAGAGAACTAAGACAATCATACACAGTGCAACGTGACCGGAAGGGGGAAACACACAACACAGAGTTTCCTGACCAGTTACTCCGCACCGTTCAGCCAAGAAGCAAGAGCTACGAAGGGGGGTGACACCCCCACACGTCAGCAGCACACACTCACTACAGCTGACAGCAACAGCCCCTGACCAAAACAGCATAATTTGTCACCTCAAGATACCAGAAAGCGCTGTTTTGACTATTTGCACTCACAATGAGACACCAGAGACATATCCCGACGGCTTAACAAGCAACACACAGGTCCCCACACCAAGACTCCTGAGAAACCTGATCGAGAAGGGAATGGCTCGAAAACTCTATCTAACCATCACCATGGAAAGGGAAGTTAAGCTCGAAGCCCTCGTTGACACTGGCTCCGATCTCACACTGATTTCCGCCCAACTGTTTGAAAAACTCAGATTTGAAGCACAGAGACAAAATCGCACTCTTAACCTTCAAACTTGCAGGCTAAATGTGCAGTCGTATAGCCAAAACGACATCCAGCTCAAACACATAGCTCCCATTCACCTGACGATTGGACCTATGAGCCTTGTACACCCCGTCTATGTCTCCCCGATGAACACTTATCCGTTTCTCATCAGAAAAGACCTGCTGGACCGCTTCGAACCCTTATTGGACTTCAAACAGCTGAAATTCTGGGCTCAAGTGCGCAACCCTCTGCCCCTTCAGACACACACATCGTCTGAGCAAGACTGTCAAGTCACAGAGGTCACGGAAACTCCCACAGAGCCAGACTGCCAGGTCACAAAGGTCACGGGACCTCCTGCAGCACACTGTGAAAACACAGCCTCAGCCACGAAGCCAAGTTCAAGTTCGCGACTCTGCACATTTCAGCTCACCAAAGACTCCGATACCTTCTGCTCCCAGGTCATGAATGACACGGCAATAAAGACAATTTTCGACCACCTCTAGGAACCCCTCCAACCACCCTATCACTGACTCTGAGCTCTCTGATGACTCAAGCCTCAAACATCTACATAACTCCAAAAACATGGTGCGTATACAGGACGACATTCTGTGGTTTGCACCCGATGACAGCACAACGCCACGGCTTGTGATGCCACGATCGCAAAGGGGGGTTATGCTAATGTACGCCCACGACACACCATGTGCCAGACGCCACGGCACCAGAGCCACGTATGACACACTGAAACAGGTGACATATTGGCCCGGCATGCAACAAGATGTTGCGGAGTACGTCAGAGAATGTCTGGTTTGCTGTCAGTTCCAGCCAGCAAACCCGAACCACAGAGCCCCACTGCAACGCAGAGGGATCACGTTCCCGGGGTCAGACCTACAAATCGACTGGGTAGGACCCCTGCCCAGGTCCACAAGAGGCAACAGGTACTTTCTCACAGTTGTGTGCCAGTTCACCAAGTGGGTGGAGTGTCTACCAGCACCCAACGACACTGCCCAGACCACGGCATACCTACTGTTAAACCACATTTTCTCCCGGTTCGGATTGCCACTGAGAGTCAACTCAGACAGAGGCACCCATTTCACTGCCGAGATCATGCAACAGATCTGGAAATGCCTGGGGATACGGGCTAGACTGCATGTCAGCCACCACCCCATCGCATCAGGGCAAGTTGAGAGATCGAACAGAACGGTGGTCGCCATGCTGAGAAAGTATGTGTCTGCTAACCAGAAGGACTGGGATATGAAACACCCCCTCGTTCTGATGGCCCTCAGAGCCACCCCGCAGGAATCAACACGGGTATCCCCTTTTGAACTCATGACTGGGCGGCAGATGACTCTGCCACTACACCAGCTGTACCGACCCGGCGACTCCAACCTTGTCACCGCATACACCACGTTCCAGTACCTCGATGAGCTCCATAGACATTTAAAAACAACTTTCGCCTTTGCCCAGCAAAACTTGCAAAAGAGCGCTGAAGGTCAGAAAGCCTATTACGACCGCAAAGCCTCACACCAAGAACTGGAGGTGGGCGACAAGATCTGGTATTACAACTTCAACCCGCCACCTTTGACAGGCCCCGGCGGCTGTCAAAGAAATTTCTGCCCCACTGGACGGGACCTCATGAGATTACGAACAAACTCTCTCCCGTCGCGTACCAGATTCAACTAAACCAGGGACAGAGAGAACCGGTTCTCAAATGGGTTCACCGGAACCAGATCAAGAGACATGTGGCCACTAACAGAGAAAGACAGTTAGGGGCCAATGCAAGTTAAACTCAACCACCGTTTCTGAAACGAGAAGACTGTCCCATCCACCTGGGACAAACCTCGCCGACCGATACCACCTCCCAAGCGAAGAGTACCAGTCAGAACTGGAAATCCCTGCCTTCTTCAAGGACCACAACTTCACCCTCGCCCCTGAGTTAGAATTGTGGATTGAGAAAGGGGGGCCCCAGCTCATTGACATTACTCCCCTTGATGCAACCCTTCAAGCATTGTCCCGAATGCCTCTCCTGTTGTCCAAACCTGGACCGCAGCTGACACTGCACTATGTGTCTCTATGATCTTCGGCAATACCCTAACCCTGGGCGTCGCCTTCTTCCTGTACAGAAAATTCAGCGAGATGAGAACCTCCACAGCCAAGCTCACGACAGCTGTGTCTGGAGGTATCCGATGGAAACCACGGAGGGAGGTTACCACGCACGAAGCACAGGCAGATCTCATCGAGCTGGCTCCCCAGCCGTAACAGACACCTGCTGCCCGACCGCCGACTCACCAACCATCCGTCCATTGTGATGAGGAGTTGTCCGATAATGACCACAGGACATCAGCCGAACAAAAAGGGGGACTGTAGCCACAACGACGGCTGTTCATCTGGCAGACGGCCAGATGTCTCGCACCTCCTGTGAGGCACGTTATCAGATTAGGCTAAGGCGATTGATGGTATGAATGACGCCCTGATGTCTGAGAGACCATCCTTTGATCACCCTTGAAAGATAACCAACAGCTCCGTAGCAAATGGCCAGTCACGAAATTCGACACCTAGGAACACACACACATGAAATGTTCACCAAGCTCATGGAAGGATAAATGGCTAAAAGCCCCCTAAAAACGTACTAAATGTATACTTTTCTGTCTGAGTGTTTGTATATGTGTCTGTAATAATTTGGAGGATTATATGAATGTTAACTCAAACTATTTAGGCCACCAGACAGTGGAAAGCTTGTAGTTGTGGATTCCCACATCTCAGACCTGTGTTTTTTGGTATTTTTAGAAACAGAAAAATACAATCGTACCGAATCTTATAAAAGAATTTAAAGGACATGCATTATTACAAAAGTGCCAACTTTGTAAGGATAAATGCATTTGTATGCCACCATGGCCGTGCCAGCCAGGAGGCGTAACTGAGCCGAACAAAGAACTTAGTTTCGCGCCGAAAACTCTAAGATTGATTGGACCATCCCGGGAATGGGCGTCACTCTCTTATCCATAAGTGCCAATGCATCCCGCATTCCTTTGCCTTTGCCTTGCTTTGCCTTTTACCAGTGCATCGCATTGCAATCCGCCACCCACATTCTTCAGAGAGGAGGATACAGCACGCTTCAGCACTTCCCAGAGAACCGGCCGCATCCAGCTAAACTTCTTCGCAAACCGAGAGCCAATATCAACCGACTTCAAAGGGAACCACGGAACGCGCTGGACATTTGAACTCAGAATACACGTACACGCGAGAAGCCAAGACCAAAGCAAGTATTCTTATTTCTACAATCCAAGCTGCTGTTGAAAAGTCGTGTTACATCCGTTTTGGGGATGAGATTAACTCTTTGAGGGCTCTTTGTAACGAACTGAAGTGAACGCTGTTATCCACTCTCTCTCTCTCTCTCTCTCTCTCTCTCTCTCTCTCTCCCTTTATTTTGTTTTCTTTTATTCTTTTCGTTTAAGTACAATTTTAGTTTCATTTCCTATCTATATTTCTACTCTCTTGATGCATATTTAGTATGTACTTTCTGTGTTAATTGTAGTGTTATCTTTAGTCTGTGTTATTAAACTTCCAAAAGATATTTTTGAATTGAAGCTGTTATTCTTCTACATACACAAAGTCAATGAAACTTACAAATCTTGAACGTTACCTAACGCTGCCTAGCGCTACGATTTTAGTAACATAACTGTACGAACATACGAAATATTAATTTTTCCTGATCAGTAAAGTTAATGCTTCTTATGCTCTCGTAAAGCAATAATCCCTTATTGAGAATTGATTTGAAAGTCTATAACTAATTTGCAGGACAAACTTAGTAAGATAACTTCAAGCAATTCCTTAAAGGTTACTTGTATTTAATTAAACATTTTCCTTATCGGAAAATTTTAATAAACGTAATGAACGACTAGCAAATTATATTGAATGAATATTAAATCCCTTTTGAGTTAATTATTCCCCGAGATATCAGACTCATAGTCGATATTGTTACATTACTATAGATGATTATGTCATCCAAGTATGCCGCGGCATATGCAGTGTGCGGTCGAAGGACACGGTCCATCAGTCGCTGAAAGGTGGCGGGTGCCCCGAACAACCCGAAAGGAAGCGTGACAAATTGGTGCAACCCGAACGGCGTTGTGAAAGCTGTCTTTTCTTTGGATAATGGAGTTAAGGGGATCTGCCAATATCCTTTCTTTAAATCCAGTGTCGAATAAAAGCGAGTGGCACCTAGCCGATCAAGCAACTCGTCAATCCGCGCGAATTTCAACACAGCATTCACCTTGCGGTAATCCACACAGAATCGAACCGAGCCGTCCGTTTTAGGAACTAAAACTATCGGGCTCGCCCAGTCACTATGGGATTCTTCTATTACACCCAGGTCTAGCATCGCTTCCAATTGCGTCTGAACCACCTTTTTCTTATGCTCAGGTAATCTATACGGCCGGCTGCGAACTACCTCGCCCGGCTCTGTCTCAATATGGTGACATATGAGATTTGTTCGACCGGGTAGGAGAACACGTCCGCAAAATCGGCTTGCAACTGGGCAATGTCAGTGAGCTGGTCTGGTGCGAGGTGATCTCCCCCTGGGGCCAGGGCGATCGGTTGGCATTTGATGCTCGCTTCCGGCCCGAGATCATCCTCTGATGATACCACCGTGGCCAGCATCACTGACTCCGCCTCGTTCCATTTTTAAGGAGATTGAGGTGGTATATCTGATGTGCCCCATTCCTATCCGTTCTAACTACCTCATAATTGAGATCCCCCACTCGCAGCGTAACCTCAAAGGGTCCTTGCCACTTGACGAGTAATTTTGAGTTAGATGTGGGTAGCAATACCAGTACCTTCTCTCCCGGTGTAAATTCTCGCAGCTTGGTTCGTCTGTTGTACAACCAGCTTTGTGTGTCCTGAGCCTGTAGCAAATTATCCATTGATAGCCGCCCCAAAGTGTGGAGTTTTGCTCTCAGGTCCAGAACATACTGAATTTAATTTTTGCTCTCCGAGGGTCCATCCATTCAAGCTTCTCGCAAGATGTCAAGGACCCCTCGGGGTTGCCGCCCATACAAGAGCTCGAAGGGGGAAAACCCCGTGGAGGCTTGGGGGAACTCTCTGACAGCGAACAACAGAGGTTCCAGCCATTTGTCCCAATTCTTGGCGTCTTCGTGTACGAATTTACGAATCATTGTCTTTAACGTGCGATTAAAGCGTTCTACCAGACCGTCTGTTTGTGGGTGGTAAACGCTGGTACGAACTGACTTAATGCCCAACAATCCGTAAAGTTCTCTTATGGTGCGAGACATAATATGCCTTGCCCTGGTCGGTGAGAATCTCTTTCGGGATTCCCACCCGGGATATTAAACAAAACAGCGCGTCCGCAACACTCTTTGCTGAGATGTTACGGAGCGCTACTGCTTCGGGGTATCGTGTTGCATAATCCACTATGACTAATGCAAAACGATGCCCCCGTGCGGATCGTTCTAATGGCCCGATGAGGTCCATCCCAATTCTTTCGAAGGGGACCTGTAGAGGGCGCAAAGGCGCTTTTAGAGTGGCCGGTGGGTTCACCAGCTGACATTCACGACAAGCGGCACACCATCTGCGCACATTCTCGTGAATGCCCGGCCAAAAAAATCGAGCCATTAAACGATTCAACGTGCCGGTATGCCCCAGGTGACCGGCCATGGGATTACAATGAGCCGCCTGGAAAAGCATTTCCCGACTTCTCTTTGGTACCAATAACTGGGTTGTATCCTGCTTTGTCTGAGCATCCTGGGTTACTCGATACAGCCTATCTTTGATTACTGCAAAATAAGGATACGATAGTGGTTGCGCTTGTTGAATCAGCCGTCCGTCGATGGTGCGGACCTGCTCAAAGGCATTTTTGAGCGATTCGTCCTGGGACTGTTCCAGAGGAAAATCATCACGGTCGGAAAAGATTAGCCTCTCTACCGCGCTCCCTTCCTCTGAACCAGCCCCAGACGATCCCGCATCGGCTTCCCCGACCACGCTCGCTCCCCGCTTCCTTTTTCCCCAGGAGACACCCGCACAAATACACCCCAATAACTCTGTGAACGCTGGCCAATCTGTCCCTAAAATCAGCGGGTGTCTGAGGTGGGTACTAACCGCTACCTCCACACTATGTTTTATTCCCCGAAATTGAATCACGACTGGTACCAGTGGGTACTTTACCATATCCCCGTGCACACACCTCACTGTAACCAAGCGGCCATTATCCAATGCCTCGGGTTGAACCAGGCTTTGATGAATAGAGGTCTGGTTACACCCTGAATCCACCAAAGCCTGATATGTACCCCCCTTAATACTCACGGGTATTTGGTACAGGCCGGCTCGATCGAGGGCGGCTTGTGGTTCATCGGGGACCCGGACCAGCGCCCCCACCTCCATCACTGGACACCTGTCAATGAAATGCCCCGGGTCCCCGCAGCGCCAACAAGCAGGCTTTCCCGCCGCCCTAGTGGCAGGAAGCGGGACAAGGGATTGGCGCAGAGAGAGCGGCGGAGCTTGGCCGGAGATCTGGCCCACCCCCGACGATCCGTCCGTCCGGGACGGGGTCCCCGACCCTCTGGGTCCCTCGCTACCCCTCCAACGGGGCATTGGCCTCGGCGGCATTGGCCTCGGCGGCATCCCCCGGCGGGACCTGGGAAAAGCAGATGGTCCCTCGGTCTGAACCTCCCGGTCCAGACAGCTCCGGAACAGCTCGCGGTCCTCTTTTTGGGCACTGACGAGGGCACGGAAACATTGCTCCTGATCGTCCTTCATCCAGATCAGTGCCCGATGGTGTTCCTCGTGTAGTCCCGCGAGCGACCGGATGATGTCCGCAAACGGCGTGGCTGACGGGGTTTGCATGATAGCAACAGCTTCTTCTTCCTCTCCCGGGTTTCGGCACCAGTGTGAAGAGGTTCAGATGTGGGGAAGGCAGGGTCGTGGCACGCTGGAACTCGTGGGACTTTATTTTCAACTCAGTTATAAACATAAACTGGTGCCTTGCGCACTCATATCAATCACTCAAAACTTGTATCCTCCTCCGCTTAACAACAACTTCCTCTCAAGTCACAGTCCCAGTGTCTCTCCCACGAGTCCTCAGCGTCTCTCTCCCGCACAACCGCTTCTTTTTAAGCGGTTTCTCCGCGCCCATCACTGCAATCAGACACAAGTGCTTATCATCATGCACTTGACCTACTTTCTTACCGCTCGTCTCCCGGCCTCCTCCGTCCGTGCAGACCTCGCGAAACCACGCCCCCCTCGCCACAGTGTCATCACGACGACGCAGTGCAAGTTCCCTCGAAAGTTGTAGAACAAATCAAGCAGTTCTGCAGCTTGGAGAAGGTAACAAATGTGTCATGACGTGCCAAAAATAAGCAATTCACCCAACAGAGTTGTAAAACAGAGCAATGCAAAGGTGAAAATGTATATTTGTGGAAATTAGCTCTAAAGCTCCTAATGGTACATATAATTAGACGGTTCAATTGCCTTTGCCTCTTAGCCAGAAAAAGTAATCATTTTAAATGCACATCAGTAGAGTTGACATGACACAAGTCAGCCAGGGAGTTGTTGTTTTCTCTGTCATTTAACCAACCCACAGATGACCTTCCAAATCAGGCCTGATAGCGGACAACATTGACTTGGCCTCATCCGTGTCTCATTTGAAGCTCTCTTATGTACTCTGTGTGACACAACTATTTCTAGCTGATAGTGCATCTCGCCCCAAGTCTTTGTGATCTTAGATATCGTGTTTGACTTTGCCAGCTGATCAATATTCTATGAATTTTTGAAGCTCATTTAGTCTCGGGGAGAGAGAACAGTCAAACGTGTTGGGGCATTACTGGGGCTAAATAAATAGGACTTTTCACAGTGCAAAAAGTTGTGTTGCTGTCGTGCTTTAAACACAGTGTATGTCATGCATAAAAATATCTTGATTGAATGTACAAAGTTGTTAGCCTTTGTGTTGATTTTTACACTTAATAACAAAGCAGTGGTTCGGTTTGTGTCAAAAAACAAAATGTTTACAGAATGTTATTTGCTGCACCCTATTCGACAGATATCTCCTCTATTCCTTTTGATCAAATGACCATAATGCCATAATACTGAAAGCTTTCACTGTCTCATGCTGTCATTTCATTTTGTAACACTGGAATTGTAAGACCCTCATACTGTGCTTTCTGCCAAGAAATGATTAGACACTTCAGTATACAAGATGACTTCAGCGGTTTAAAAGATTTTTTCAAAGAAATCTAAAGGTGACTAAACCGTCATCCTTTCTTTGTAATTTGTGATATAACAGTACTTTAGCTAGACTAATAGTGGCAGCAACACAAAGATGAATTTAACAGAACTTGATGTCTAAGCACATTTCAAATTTGAGACCTCGCATTCAACTTCAAGTCTACTAAAGATATGTGAGTAGCACATTATTTAATTTACTTTAGTCTTCTCCGCATATACATACTATGTACTTATTATAGCAATTAAAATAACTGGGTTATAACAAGGTATTCACCTTGAACCTAACCTCAATCCATGTTACCTTGTATTACCAGCACTAAAGTAAGTACACTGTAAGTACGCTGTTAGTATATGTACTGTAAAATTAAGTGTAACCGATATTTTATACATTTTTGTGATGAATAAACTAAAATTAAAGCATGCAGCTATAATGAATGCACTGCACATAAATTACAGAGTAGACTAGTCGTTGAATCATTAACTCAACACTTTTGTTTGTTTTTAGCAATGAAAGCTTAGCTTTATTTAGCAACAAAACAAATGATTATGAGCGAGTCAATGAATCCTTAATTAACTTTTTTCAAAACACTGATTCATTCAGGAACTCCACTACTCTGTGCTGCTCACCTACCTTTAGATGCGACAGTTGTTTTGCTTCTTTTTGCAGCAAAAAAAGTCAAGGTAACCGGCAATATTGTGATTAAACGTTGCTCACAGCTGACTTCTTGTTTATTGAATTGTTGTACAAAGGCCAATTCTCACTGCACCGACAGAAACCCATAATTCCCCACGCGATATTCCACAATTCGACAAATGCCGATTAACAAGAACCGACAGACGGTGACAGGTAAAGCCCAGTACAGACCGCACGATTGTAGCAAATCCTATAAGATCATTACAAATCACACTGTATGACAATGACATATTAAACTTGGGTACAACATGCATGTAGACTGTACGATGATGACACCTATTGAATCGCAGGCTACAATGTTAGAATAAAATGTCATCAGCATGCTATAGTGGTAAACAAAAAGAACATGATGAATCACACTTTGGTAATTGTTGTTTTTTTTATGTTTGCTGAAAAAAAAGAGGAAGCAGCGAAAGAGAAAGAGCTTGAGGTATGCAGTTTAAAGTTTTAGCGCCATGTTGCGTTGATTTCATGTTGTGTTTTTATTGGCTGGCTAGGTCATAACTGATAACACACTGTGCGATTATCATGCTGAATTTCTGACACTATGAGAAAATGTTCGTAGGCTATCTTTGTTAGCAAGACCGTGACAACGGCCGTCTTTGAACCTAGGGCAAATAGGGCCGCTGATTAGAACCCACTATTATTTCACAATGGAAATATTTCGTCCAGGACACCTGAAAATCGTGCAGTGTCCCCTGGGCTTAATTTTAGCTTACTTTCTTTAGTTTGTGTGTAATGTTGCTGTTTGAGCATAACCAATATCTGCAATGTTACGATGCTCAAAGTTCAATGCAAAGGGAGATATTTTCTTTTAAAGAAATTTCTTTTTAAGGACAACAACAAATGGCTGGTAAGGACTACACAAGCTTCCTCCAAGCTGCACAAGTGAAATCACTAACCCTGAAATTTACATAAACCCTACCCCTGAGAACATTTATAGATTATCACGACAGAATATGCTAATCAATGACTTGAAGATAGTTAACTCCACATCAGCTACATATATTCATCAACTAACCATTCAGGAACGTCCTGTTGCGTTCTACATGTTGTCACTTCCTCTTGAGTCTCTTCATCACTGTCCGACTCCGGTTTGAACATAAAAGGCTGAGCAGTTTCATTGCCTGTCTGCATGAGGTAATCAGAGCTGCTAACTGGAGTTCTTGAAGCTTTGCCCCATAATATCTTGCATTTAAAGGGGCACACAAAAAGCGGCACGTTTTTGCTCACCCTCAAAAAGTGACAATTTTAACATGCTATAAAAAAAAAGATCTGTGGGGTATTTTGAGCTAAAACTTCACATACACACTCTGGCGACATCAGAGAGTTATTTTACATCTTGTAAAAATCAACCACCCCTTTAACACACGGATCTGACAAAACCGAAGGGTCTGATGCTTTCTGTCAGCGGTGTGAACTTGCTGAAAAACTAGGACAATCACAAGATTTCAGTAGTAACTTCTCAGACATTGCACAACCAGACAAACGGTGACTGAACATGTTCAATTGGCCAACAAATGCCAACAGACGCAGATAGGAGTAACATATTAATTTGACAAAACTGGACAATATGTCTTGCGGCGTCAACTCACCTTAAAAGCAGAATTCTGATTTTGGCCATGGGTAATGACGCACTCTTGCTCATGTGATATGTGACATTGCTTTATTATCAAAGCATAGAGTTACATATTCTTGTGAAATGTATAAATCATGGCTGAAACTTTGTGTGTTCATGGGAAGTACTTTTGTTACTAGAATTTCCCTTGAGAGAATGCAACCGGACCGGATCATAAGTTTAGCCACCTGTCCAAGAGATTAATTTGAGATGGTTTGTAGTGGGCTTAATGATTAGAGGTACACTCTGCTGCAAGAAAAATAATCACATCAGCTAGTGTCATTAGCACTCCTTTCCCCAGAGGTTATACCGTGTGGCACTGTGTACAACTGAAATTAATTCCCTGACCTAATCAGAATCACATTCCGAGACACGGGTTTGATTTTCTTTTCTTAAGGCTGTTATAGAATTTATAGATTAGATACAATGTGGCTTCCGTAATTATTAGTTACAGCCATGTAATTATATTCTGCAGTAGGATTCATGTCTTGGGCATGCAGCAAAGGATGCTCACATACACTGTCAGAAAAAAAGGTACATTGCTGTCACTGGGGCGGTACCCTAAGGTACAAAACTGAAAAGGTACTAATATGTACCTTTAAGGTATTAATATGTACCTTTAAGGTATTAATATGTACCTTTAAGGTACTAATATGCACTCTTAAAGTACTGATATGTACCTTTAAGGTACTAATATGTACCATTTAGGGGTGAGTAAGGTACAATGATGTACCTTTTACTTTTGTACCTTAGGGTACCGCCCCAGTGACAGCACTGTACCTTTTTCTGAGAGTGTAGTTTGTACCTCACATACCTCTGTGTTTATCTCCATCCCACCAAGTTTTAATATTTTTGTTTATTATGTTGTTATAATCACGCTGCCATTATATACAAAAAAAAAAAAAACATTAGTGAGGCTATAAACACTAGGGTAAATTAGAATTGACACTGTGAATTTAAAATTGTACATCAGCCATAGGCAAGACTTTTGCTTTTTTAAGTCAGGCTGAAAACACTCTAATGTCAAACCAATTGTCATTGCTGAATGAGATTATAGTATCAGTTAATAAGAAATCCATGTTTTGCTTTCAAAATGAAAATGTCCTTATCTTCATCTAGCACCATCAGAGGAAGTCATTAGAATGGACAGCGTCTCCTCAGTTCTTAATTCTACAAAATCCACTTTTATGCATAAACAAATAACACGGCCTGTATAGTTTTTGTACTGAAACTTTGGTTAAAGGAATAGTTCACCCAAAAATGAAAATTCTGTCATCATTTACTCACACTCAATTGTTCAAAAACGTTTTATGAATATATTTATACTGCACAAAAATATATTTATATTTTTTTATGTTTTTATTTATTTATTTATTTTCTGTCCATACTTTGGAAGTCTATGGGGCCCATCAACAATTTGAGGTTGAGTAAATAATGACAGAATTTGTATTTTTTGATTGAACTATCCCTTTAAGCTTGGACCTTGAACTGAGTGAGGATGACAGAACCGTACTGTTAAACTATTCATGGGTGATTAATTGTAAATTGTGGCAATATTTTTTTTCTTTGCTGTCCTGAAAATGATTATTTATTTATTTGTAGTATACAACAACTATTTTGTGCTCAGATCATTGTGACTGCATAGTGTGGATAGGCAGAATTTTCATTTGGCCAGCAGTCTTCAGCTGTCACAAACATGGATCTGGCTTGTTTTAAAGGCTATAAGGGAATGACAGGCCACTGTAAAATATGCTTTCAGACATTACCCTATGATGGTGCCAGTTCTTCAGCCTTGCCACCACTTGCCACAATTTATATGAATCATTCCCACACTCCCTTGCTGCTTGTGACATACAGTATTTATTATAAATCTATTCAACACAAGTATGACTTTCAAATATGGCTAGGCAGCACAGTACTGAAGAATGAACATAATACTTTGCACTGACCATAAACATAACTTTACAAGCTAGAGCCTGTCATTAAAGATGTAGGGTCTGTGATTATGAATTTTGCATGTTTATTATGAGGGGGTGTGTTTCCCATACAATGATGTTACTCACTACTTAACTACCATAGTATGAAACTGTATTGTCGCAAATTTGTCGTTCAGCCACATTGGTTAATGATGTCACGCACGTGGTGGAGTAATAACTGCTTTTAAATTAATTCATTTGAAATTGAATTAATGTTTTGTTTTTTTTGCTACAAATTACGGACATGGCATCTGAGGAGTAATTCTAACTGGGGTGTATTGGTCTTATTGGTTTATTTGCAATCTTACACCCTGTCACTGCTAGTGCTAACTAAAATGTTGTGTTGGAATTTGCAGTAAGCCCCGCCTTCTTTGATTTGATTGGCCATCTCACTCACAGTGACAAGCGCTGAACAACCCAAAACTGTAACATTTTACATTGTACTATTGGGGGTATTAATTATTCAGGGGTACTTGTCTCCCTCAACGTTTGGTGGTTGCAGCCCTTTTATCCAAAGCGACTTACAAATGAGAGTAATAGAAGCAACCAAGACCAGTCAAGGGCAACAATATGCAAGCGCTGTAACAAGTCTCACGGAATCGAACACAAAACACATAGGACAGTTTTTTTTTTTAGTTTTTTTTATTAAATAACAAACAGAAATGAATAGAGTGATAAGTGCTATTCTTGCAAACAAGAATCTATGCTTCTTGCTCGAGTAGCCACACAACTTTGCAATGCTTTTTGCGAATGTTCATTGGAACTATGTTTTCTGGAAAGACTGACTCGTTGAAATATATTGATAATGACAGAACTTTCGACCAGTTGGCTAACGATGCTTTCGGGGGGAAAAACGCACCCTGTCTTAAGAAATCAAAGATTACAAATGTATATTGATGTTAATTAATGTTAATTAATGTACACTGCCCAGCCCCGGAAAAGAAAAACTTGATGGTTTTTTAAGGCAAATGCTTAAGAGTCAATGACATTGCAGTGAGTAATATGTTTCTAGCATGTTATATGTTTGGCAACAGTTCTTCTGACCCAAATTGATGGAGTGTGTAGCTTTTCATTTCATAAACAATGTAGAAAGACGCATCATGGCTATATTCCAGGATGACAATGTCAAAATCAAGATGCAACCTCCCGCGATATCTCTTGAAGCCAACACGGAAGTGACTTAAACTGCAATTAAACGATTTTATAACTCATCCGTTTAAATTATATTAAGCCTTAACGTTCTGCATAATTAAGGGCGTGGTCACTTTGTGTGACTGGTGGTCTGCGGTCTGTTAGACACCATGTCACCTCAGCTCCACCCATGTCCCGCCTCTTTGCCCATTTGTGACGCGCTGTGATGCACTGCCAAGATGGTGACGACTGGCTCCGCCCACTTTGGGCTTCTCTTCAGAAACCTATGGGTGACATCAGGGACACTACACCCATAGTTTTATACAGTTGATGGTCAAAAGGCATCAAGCTAAAATTGTGAAATAATGGTTGGGAGGGAGCATGAAGAATCATTTTCACACATGAATTGGCCAGACCTTAAATTCATTGAAAGTCTTTGGGATGTGCTGGAGGAGACTTTACAGAGTGCTGGACTCAGACTGCATTGTCAGTACAAGATCTTGAACAAATATTGACGCGTCTCTTCACTGTGGAAACATCACATTAATTTCCATCAAGAGGTGCATACATTTTTGGTCAGGATCTTGGTTTTTATGGGCGTTTTTTTGCAAGGCACATGATAAAAAAAAAAAAAAAAATGATGTGCATGGATAAATCATTTATATTAAATACTGTTAACCGTCAATTTTGATATGGTTCCTTTAAATATGTTTCTCTAACTGGTCTGTGACAGTTTTATACCACCAGAAGTTTAGTAAACTAGTGACAGCTAAAAGGGAAATTTTGAAAAACTATAGGTGCAGAGAAACTAAATCTAAAATAAAAAAGAAAGATGTATCAGAATGTAGTCAAAATTCAATATACCTTTTCATGCCTTAAATCTGAGCAAATACACCAACCGCTCAGGAACAAGAATGTCTTTGTTAGTTTGAGCAGGATTTGAGTAAACTCTGAAACAGTGCTTATTGCTCAGTTATCCACTTTTGCTATAATGAAAAGCATGTCCTGAATCTGTCATGGGAGATTAGGTGAATGTGATTACTGTTGTCCTTTTGCCAGTGTTGATTTATACCCAGCGGCAGTACAGTCAAACCATCCCGATGTGTTTTACCTCTCTTTATACAAGGGAAGATTAAAAAGATTGAATTGGCGATAAGGACTTAAAATAAAGAAATTGAATCCAAATTGTGGTCAAAATAGGAGAAAAATGGCTTTCACTTTTACAATGCCATGCAAATGAATTTACCGCTGTACCAGTTTAAGAATGAATGTTATATTATTAGTGCCTGTGGCTGTATTTTTTTTTTTTTTCGGGGTGTTAATGCTTCACTTTTGAAAGTGTCAACCTGTTGCAGTGCTTAATGCGAGGAGAACAAGGCATAAGTTAGATATGGCTCAGGTATGCTTAGCCATCCTTTGTTTGCTGCACATTATAACATGGAGAAAGGTATGATATATAAAGGTATGATATAGATGTGCGCCATTGCAATGTGGTAATGTATAAGTTCGCACAAAACAGAAAACTTGTAACAGTTACCTCCATTGTTTTGTTATCTGTCTAATTCAGTGCTGCCAAAATTAGGAGGGTTGTGGGATGAACTTTTTGTTACTTCACTATGTGCTTACATAAACAAATATTGTCATGTTTAGTAGTTTGGAAACTGCCAACAGTTTTGTGTTGGATTCAATTAACTGAGCAGTCTTTATCTTTACCCGGTCCTATGTTGGCAATAGCTGTGAATGTTACAAGCGTGGGTGCTCTGCGAACAGCTACTACCTAACTGAGAGTGTGAAGAAGCCATTTTCTCTTGGCTCTAATTAGGATATGGCAGATTGTAATGCAGTCCAGGTTCAAGAGACTTTCTTTGTAATATTTCAAGTATTGTTTTTATTAAAGCATTAGTTCCACTAAAAATAAATATTCTCTCATCATTTCCTCACCCTCATGTACTTCCAAATTGTACGATATGCTTTCTTCTGTTCAACACAGAAGGAGATATATAGCCATACAATTCACGCAGATCGTTTCCATATAATGAAAGTAAATGATGACCAGAGGCAGTTAAACGACATGCACCATAACTGCATCTTTAATGTTCTGTGTACTCAAAATTGCTTGATTAGTTCACTTGAATCTTAATTCAAATGAGCTAAAGCAACGGTTCATCACAACTTAAATTAATGATGCTCAATCCATTTAAATTTGTATGGGACTGCATTAGGGGAGTAAATGTTAATAAAAAATAAGTGTTGTTTTATGTGTTTTCAGAGGAGGTAAAGGATATTTTCTGCAATGTTGGATTTTTTTTGTTTGGTAGTTTAGGGTCAAATTCTCACTATTAACTAGTTGCTTATTAGCAGGCATATTAATAGGATATTGGCTGTTTATTAGTACTTAAAATAGTAACACTTTACAATAAGGTTTGTTAAATAATAATAGTTAACTACGTTAATTAACATGAACTAATAATTAACTGTACTTATAAAGCATTTATTTAACTTTGTTAATGTTAATTTCAACATTTAATAATACTTGATTAAAATCTTGTTAACATTAGATAATGCACTGTGAACTAACATGAACAAACCATGAACGGCTGTATTTTTATTAACAACGATGAACAAATACAGTAACAATGGTTAGTTAATACACTAATTAATGTTAACTAATGAAACCTTATTCCAAAGTGTTACCCTTATAAAGCACATATTAATGTCTTATTCTGCATGACCATACTCTATATAGCCCTTAATCCTACACTCTCAGAAAAAAAAGGTACAGAGGGGATAAAAATGTTTTTTTTTGGTGGATTGGATGGGGGACAAAACGTATAACTGTACCTTTAAATGTACACAATTGGTCCTTAGGGTTCAATTATACCATTGTTTTCCTCTACTTAGAGAGGCAAGTTCGGTCCTAGTGAGTCGCTGTCCTGCAGAGTTTGGTTCCAACCCTGAAAGATGTCTATAGAGGCTCTTTTTGAGAATTAACAAGTTTAGATGTTTTATTGAACATTATGGTGATCAGTGTTTCCTTTAGTTGGGCAGTTTGACTCTTGGCTTTTTATGTGAGTTTGTGGTTTTTGTTGTTAATTTGTTCATATAAAAAAGCCATAAACAAAAATTGCCTTGAAGAAAAGGGTTTGGCTAAACTCGTCACTGGTGAAAAAAAATACAAATAAATAATATTCTCCAACAATAATTTCTTTCTTTCTTTTTTTGAGAGAGTGTATAATCCTATACCCAATACCTAAACTTAAGAAGTACCTTACTTACTATTAAAAAAGCAGTAATTAAGAGTTTAGATTAATAGTTAGTTAATAGTGAGAATTTGACCCTAAACTAAAGTGTGACCAATTTCTTTTATTTTTTCTTGAAAAAGTATATGTGCTCTTTACTCCAACACATTTGTGACAAGTACTTTAATTTCTTGTCACATTTCACGACACCTCAGCCTATCGTGTGATGTTAGTGCTCGCCATTCAAAGTTTGAGTTATAGTTTATGTTAATCAATTTCTTGTGGATTAGCACATTGGTCTTGTGAAAAAAAAATTCTATATTTAGTGTTATATCACTTGTAAACAGTAGGGCTGCATTGTTTGTGGAATGTGCTTTACAGCAGAAAAAAGATGCAAATTACTAGTCATTGCAGGGCGCAAGTAAGATTACACTAAAACTTAAATGTCATTTAATACATATTTTCATTCATTACAATTATATGTATTTGTTGACCTTCATTCGTTGAAAAAGTGTTATATCATCATCATTATAAGTTATAATACATGTCTAACCTGGCAGCGATAGAAAGGACATTTCTATATATATATAAATATACTTTAAACATTAATATCACTCAATATTATTAAATACTATGGTAATGATGTAAATGAGTCCTACCTGTCGCAACATTCCCCTCCCAGCCTTCTCTTATACAATAACCTTTGTGTCCTAGTAAAATCGACTTAACATTCCCAACAAAAGTAATGTTTAATGTAAAGATCAGGTGGACAGGCAGTTGATTCATTAAATGATAAGCTATGTTCTCACAAAAGCAGTTTATTCAGTGTAGTGAAGCCTCTTCTCTATTGGCGTCCATTCAAAAGAACAGCCTCTGGTCTCCTTCCCTACGTACCGCCAATCCGCAGCATTAGCATTAGCCAATACGATTTTATGGCTAAAGGTTGTATGCGTGCCTTCCACTGGCTTTGATTTTCCATGGTACCTAACTTTTTCTGCAGCAGTTTATTTCTGCTGCAAAAGAAGTGATTTACTGCCACCAACAGGGCATTGAAGGTACTATATGTGCGTTACTCACTCAAACTTCAATAAGGCTACTTTATGTGAATGTGAGTGCATTAGTAGTTGCTGAATCAGAGGTGTTTCCAGCATGTCTAGTGTAAGTGGGCTTTGACTATTTAATTTATTATCTTATTTATCTGCTATATTGGAAGAGACCTTGATTAGGATATTGGTTTTCTTATGCCCTTTTTGAGCACTTGTGCTTAACTAAGACTTGAGTGGTTGAAGACATTTAAGAGGCTGTTGTGTCGACCTTGATTTAATTGCAATATTAAGGTGCTCAGTTTTATTTTGACGTTAGAAGTGATCGCTCTCCTCACAAATCAACTGTTTCTTGTTTTTGACTGGCATGTCTCTTAGCTGTTGTAACTATAGTGCATTTTTTAAACTATTCAGTAGGAGTAACATACTTAAGCACTTTTAAAATCAGATATTCTAAGACTTTTACTCAAGTCGTATTTAAATTGATGACTTGTAACTTGTAATGGATTCATAATGCGGTAATAAATACTATAATGTCAAAATGAAAAACTGGAACTGTGAAAAATGGCTCAAATTTGTATTGAATTGATAACAGCTTTTATACTTAATCTTACCCTAATCTTACAAATCTGTCTGTCAAAAGACAAATTATAGTCTAAGGCACCAAAAATCTGATATTTTTCCCTACCTAATTCAAATTTCCTTAAGCCTCATCCAAATCACTTTTGCAGGCGGGTTGAAATCGAATTAAAATCAGATTTTTGTTAATTTGTTATTTGCTATGAATGCACTACAAAACCCTTTTAGCCTACTGTATAGCATGATTTGAAAATAAAGACATTTTGACATTTTTGTCACATAACCAGCTCCATATGTAGGCTACTGTTGGCTTTTCTGACTAAGGGGGGTTTTCACACTCTGCACGTTTGTTCCCGGTGCCCCTAGCAGCTTTGGTCTGGTTTCATACTCAACTTGATTCTATTGAACACTGGTGCATTGCGTTCATCTTATGTCATCATAAACGTGCACAGCACATGATAGAAATGTCAAATATGACATTTACCCTAGTGAAAAATAAGTATAGCTAAAATATGAGGGCTGTAAAAATTAGCGTGTTTTCAAAATATTTAACGCAATTAACACAGCATCAGTTTTTTTCTGTCATTCTTTGGCTGCGCTACAGTAAATGATTACGCTATCATTCATTCAAGTGCTATTAAACCATTAAACCATTGACGCAAAAATACGAAATTTAAACCTGTACTGATGCGCGCTTGTCTCTGAATCTCCTCACACACAGAGCTCATGCCCACAGAATGCTGCTTCAGACAGCATGTGGCCACGCTGAGTTCTCCTTTGTGCTTGAACGGACAAAAACAATCAAAAGTATGCCAAAATGTCAGATTCACAGTCTTAAATGTGTTAAAAGTGTTCAATTAAAAATCTGTCGGATCAAGTGTGCGACAGGTCTTAAAGTGACAGCAGCCTAATAAACCTGTGTCTGTCATTAATGTAAATCAAAGAACAAAAGACAAAGAGAAAATCACTCACTGCTTTTGACTGAACTGTATATATTTACTGCTAGATCATACATTTTAAATATACTGTCTTTATGTTGTTTTTTGAGATTGAATTTTGAGAATAAATGTGAAATTATTATAAAAAATATATAAAAACTTTAATGTTAGGTGCGATTAATAGTGATTAATTACAGAAAAATGTGTGATTAATTAGTTGTTTTTTATTGATTGACAGCTCTATAAAATATATTTGAAATACATTTATTTTATGCTAAGTACACTATAAATACATTTACATATTACATACTTAATATAAATACCCTGAAACTGCACTTTTGTAATACTAAATTAGTAGACTTAAAGTCTGCTAACATGGAACAACTCATTTTGTACTGTTTGCACTTTAGTTATCCAGAAATAGTGCTGACGTCCAATTAAAGATATTTGATTGTGCTAAAATTAAACTTTTGCATGTATACTTCAGGTACACTTTAAATATCTTACTTTTAAAGACTGATATTATTCAGAGATATAGTGATATTAAAACACATTTTAGGCTAGGAAAGGTGCATCGTGCATAAGAAGTATCCAAATAAAGATGAATTATATATTTTTTTATATCAGTTAGTTTTAAGAATTATGTCAGTAAATATGTTCATGGATGTGTAGTATACTTAGTATGAAATGTATTTTAAATACATTTTGGAATAGGTTTTTATCACTAGGGTAGTTCAAATGCAAAAGAGCATTAACAACCTTTTAGTGGCACTCACCTGGCATTTCATTTCTGAACTACTGAGATATGCACGGTGACCAACATAAAATTAAATAAAAAAATAAATAGCTAGATTCGCGTTTCAATAAAACTGGATATTTCACTTTGCAAGTGTTGCAAGGTAATTTAATTTTGTAGAACTGTTGCCTCGGGAAAGTATTTCCAATGAGCCTGAGCTGCATGAATGACAATAAGAATTACTAGGACTATCAATATGAGCTTGAGTACATGATGACAGATTATTTTGGGATAAACTATTCCTTTAAGAACTAAAAACGTTTAAGAAAAATTAACATTTAATCTGAATTTGTTTTTTTTGTTTGTTTTTTTTGCAGTTTACACAAAATTTTCATGGCCCCTTGAATATTTTCTTCTAGTATGAATATCTAAAAATACAATGTATCAAAAGAAATGACAGAGCCACTGTTTTATATCAACATGTCCTCCAACCAGTACGCCTATATAGGTCGCTTGTCACTTCCTTGAAATACGACACATAGGAGCGTTCAGTAAAATCGCGCCCTATCGACGATATTTTAATTAATGAAATACGACACACATAGAGCGTTTGCTTAAGTTGTTCTCCTATTGACAACAGGACTCTTTCATTTTAAAGCATTTTGCCTTTTATTTGCATAATATTTCATGTTTTGCATAGCTCAATTGGTAAAGCATTGGAATATAGTACAACAACATGTGCTCATGCAATCGTGAGTTCGAGCAGGAACACATGTGCTCATAAAGTGTGTATGCACTATAAATCACTGGGTAGGTTTAGGGATGGGGTGGGTGTAGTTATAAATAAATAAAAATATTTTTGCTTAATGGAAATATGACAAATGGTGGTAAAAGTCCACACATTGCATTAAAATGAACACACATTTTGATTGGTAATGACAGGCATACGTCAATTCATGACGTCAGACGTAAAGCACCACTGTCATTATTTTTATGCCAGCTAGAGGCGCATGACTTTAAAACGTTAATATAGGTCGTAAAAGATGCTTGCAAAACGACTTATAGAGTCGTTTTTTGGAGGACAGGTTGTTTTATATACAGTGCATCTGGAAAGTATTCACAGCGCTTCACTTATTCCAAAATGGATTAAATGTATTATTTTCTTCAAAATTCTACAAACAATACCCCATAAAAACAACTTGAAAGAAGTTTGTTTGAAATCTTTGCAAATTTATTCAAAATAAAAACGGGAAAATCATGTACTTAAGTTTTCACTGCCTTTTGCTCATTTGCTCATGAACATGTTTAACAAAAAGCTGAAAAAACTGTTTTTGTCAGATAATGCGTCCGGTTTATTTTCAGAATGATAATCAAAACATAGACAGAGTAGACTGAGTCCATCAACCCCAACGTTAGGTTTCGGTTAGTTTCGGTTTATATGCTGTTGAATGTTTAATGATCGCATTAGCTTAAGTTTACATGTGCATAACCACGCTTTTTGGATCCAGAAGAGTAATAGTGTAACAAATGCGTCATAGAACCCCCTAGCCTATAACAGTGAAAAATTCCAACAATGTCTGGAAATAGTTACGTTTGAAGTCCATATTGAAGATTCTGACAAAGATTAATGACCCTGTTGAAGAAGAACTGTAAAGCCAGTTAGAGTTTTTTCTGAATACATGAGTGAAGTGTGAAGACGCATTTTCACTTGCAATCCAGTGTTACAAGGTGATAAGGTCAAAAGATTTATCAGAAATTTCGAATTGCAAAAATTATTAAGGGAGGGGCCATGTTTGGTGATTGAAGACAGGTAAAAAACCCAGCTTAATTAGTTTCATCTAAAGAATTATTGGCCTCCAATATAATGGTGTGATTCATCTTTCTCACCATCTGGTCCAAGAGAAGTGCTCCAGTGGTGCTGATTGCTTTCCCTGGTGCTGTATGGAGGTAATAGGCTGTTCAAAGCCGACTCCACTGTGGACAGCTGAACAGAGGTGGGGCAGCAACATCTGGGCTTGAGGTTGTCACCAGCTGCCTGTCACGCAAGCTCCCTTATAGCAAGCAAAACCCTCTCTACCTAGCATTATGTGCTTATGCTGAAGGGGAACAATCATTATGTCTTTGGAGGACTGAAAAACGTATAGCAAGCCTGATGGCCCCCAAGGTCATTGGATGCTATAGGGAAAAATTCTTATCTTAAATGGCGCTCCAGTTTCTTGTAATTATTGTACACTAATTTACCCTGGACCTGAGTGATTGGACCATTTTGAAAAATAAAGGATGGACTATCTCGTTGGAGCAATCACACAGATAATCTTTGAAGGTTCAAAAGACGTCTAATCAAACTGTTCATCTCCTGCTGACAGCGTTATCAAAAAAGCAGTCAATAATCAAAGGAAATAACAAGCTTGATTCAAAGGGCACTGTTTCATACTCTTGCCCAATGGGCCCTTAGTCCTTAGTCCTTGTCACAAGAATCTTGATGTGTAATTTTAGAGCCCTGAATAATTACGTCTGGATGACATTTTGCAGCTGATGTGTGATCTCGGCTAACTCACCTTTTTGACACAGCCCGTCTCCCTTCACAATTATATGAAGTGGAGTTCATGAAGGTCTGCTCTTCATACAAACAAAATATCTGTAGGCAGATCTTTGTTCTTTAAACTTGTGATGCATAGAGCACATTAGCTTGCAAATCTCAATTCAAAGTCCCAATTAAAACTGAACGGGGCTTGCTCTTCATTACCCGAACTCCAGGCGATTTTCGGGTCATTAAGCTCTACCTGTATCTGTGGAAATGTTTTAGAGGTGAACATCTGGAGGTTACGAGATCGCATATAAAATTAAATGCCTCGGTGTCCTCTCTTTGTCTTTTGTCCAGAGAGGCCAAAGATAATGAAATGTAATGTCACGTGGTAAGCATCTTGGCAGCATTTTCTGCCACGCAATGCACAAATCATCATCGTTTGATGACAATATACGCAGAATGTTAATTATTTAGCCTTTTACTACTTGTTTAAAAGCGACAAAATACAAGACTTTGGTGTAAATCCCTATCTTGGTCATATCATACTTTATTTTTTCAGAAACCTTCGGTTTACTCACAACATAAACTATAAACACAGCTATATGAAGTCTTTAAATGTAATGCTGTGATAGCAACATTGTTCATCAAAGCCCTCTAGAGCTTAAGTCTTTATTCACTGCTGTGCTTAAAACCCTTTTTATCTAAAGACCTCCTATGTGGCGTCCATAGCACAACGTCGAACATCTTTTATCACACAGAGGGAATAATACCTTTGAATAACCTTTGTTAAGCTTGAGAATATGAGCTCTATGAAAATAGGATTCACCTGTCAGAGAAGAAGCGCTCTGAAATGGCACCGAAAAGATTAGCACAATATGCACAAGATCTGTGGGAGGAGTCTTTATTTAACTATATTTAACAGATTGTGTGGGAGGAGCCTGACGTTTGAAACATTAATTGGGCTCTGTAAATGTGAAAAGTTTTGTGCCAGATTGCAGCGCTGTCTATTAAAGTCTTCAGATCTTTCATAGCTTCAAGGATTGTATAAATGTATTTCTTTAATTCATTTTTGTTTGAATAATTCAGACGTTCATCTATGTTAAATGTCCCAACCACTAGTAGACCCAGATGCTGTTAAAGTTCGCCTAAGGCCGACTTCAAGGAGTTTTCGTTGATCAATATTTTTTAAGCAGAGGTACCAGCTAAATTTTTATTAATTATTAACTCTGCACTTTCGAAAACTACTGAAGCAGAATTAAAAGCAAATTGCGAAATTAATAAATATTAACTTTAGCCAGACTTGATCCTTACCAGCAGCTTTTAATCCTGTGAGGTGATTTTGATCTGAAGCTACATGTGTTGAAAAGTCTTTTTCAACACAGAACTGTTTTATGATTTATGGGAAGCCCACATAGTTCAGCCATGCAATATTCATGTTTAATTCTGTCCTTCGCTTTTTCAAAGCAAATTTTATTCTTGCCTCAATATTGATTGGAGAGGAATGCAGGGACGAAATTTAAAACTGATTTTATTTCAGATCTTTATGCCTGACAATTTAGTTACCCAGATACTCTAGAGATCCAAGTGGTCACATACTGTGATAAACATATCGTACAACATCCTAGGAAAGCATAGTTTTGTTATTGTAATGGAATCAGTATAACTTGGCAAATATTGGCAGCCTGAAGTGAAAAGGACACATGGAAAGAACAAGCAAATGCTTTTTTCTTCCTGGTCTCACAGCAGGTGAAATAGCAACATAAACTCACTGGTTCTTCAGGCACTATAAAAAGCAGCAAGATGAGTCAATGTTGCCATCTTGTGGAAAGGGAATATCCAATCATGGCCAGCTCACTCACACAAAGAATGGCTCTCGTTAGAGTCAAAAGAGAAATGCTCTATCTTGATATGCGATCAATTAAGATGACAACCTACTCCCAATTAGCACAGTTAAAAGTATATATAGCTGTTTTTATGGATATAAACACATTAAGAGAAGCATTACTTTTAAAAAATGTGATTAAAAGAGGCTTATATTCAATATTAAACTGTTGAAAAGCACTTGTAAGACATGCCAACAACTCGAGTTAAAACAACAACAACAACAAAAACTTTCATTGCCATTGGTTTGCCTTATGGAGCTGCTGTAATGATCACACTCAGTGCAGTTTTGAGTGTTTAAAACCCTCTCTTGTTTCTGTGACCATCGTCAAACGCTATTTAGAGTCTCAGTGGAGATTCGGGTGCTTGTTGCATTCAAGATGATCCACAGTAATCAGCTCCTTTGAGTCCGTCCCTCTGAGCTGCAGCACATCTCGCTGTGTCTTTATGTTACATCATTCTCCACATGGCACATTATTAAGCTTATGGGAGCATGCTGGAAGAAAGCCTTGCCCTCCGATTTTTCGTTGCACACAGCCTCAGCTGTTACGAGCGCAGATGGATCACTTGCCGACCAACCCAGTGCAAGCCGTTGAAAGTAATTTATGCACGCTACTGGAGGACATTCTTGGCATTGACGTGACTCACATCGCTGTGATGCCTTTGAATATGATATTAATGACACGAGTTGGCTCAGTCAGCAGGGATGATTTCTAACCGGAACAGAAGAACGATATCGCCTCGGTGGATTTCTGCTTTACACCTACACTCTTAAAAGTAAAGGTTCCAAAAGCAGTGATGCCGTAGACAAACTGTTTTTGGTTCCTCAAAGAACCTTTCAGTGAACAGTTCTTAAAATAACTATTTTCTTTTTCTTAGTGTGAAGTACATTTTAAAGTCTAAAGAATCTTTTGTGGAATGCAAAGATTCATGGAACCAGATGCAAATAAAGAGCCTTTATTTTGAAGAGTGTCCCAGAACACAGTCATCTGCAATTCTGACCAGGTGCCATGTCACAGTGATGCCTAGTTATGCAGAGGTGTTTCTTGTGTGCACTGCGGCAGATTATCAGAGCTTAACATGCCACACTGGAGATTTAGCTTTTATGTAGCCCATCCTCCAAGTGGCAATGCATGATTCAGGTGCTTTTTTCTCCCCTGAAAACAGTGTGAAGGGCATGTTTTGGGAAAGTGTTAAAGCTTGAAACAAAATGAAAGTGGCTTTTCTGTCACAGAGGGTGCTGGTTGCTCTTGCTCAACTCCCTGTGACAGGACTGTGACTGAAAAGCTCAAAGGCATTGGCATGAAATCCCTCATTGGCAGACACATCATGCTTTTCAATTTGTCCCTCTTCACGGCATCATACCTATTAACTCTCGCTGAGTTTAATTGCATCTTCTAATGCTTTCGCTTTTATTCCAAGCATAGTTTTTTAGTTGATTATTTAGCATGCAGTCCGCCAAGTTATAGGGGCCCTTGAGTAAAACTTTCCTATTATACTGATAAGTACAAATCTCTTTAATTTGTCCTAAATTAAATGGAATTCAGAACTATTTAAGGACCATTCCTGTTGTGTAGTACCTTAGGACCTATGTAAATTTACTTCAATGAACATGCCTCTTGTAGTGGATAGGTATAAATGAGATATTGCAGACTTAGCTCGGGCACATCAGTATTATTAACTATGACTTGATTGTTTACATCAGCAAGAAAATTACCAGGTTAAAAATAGAGGACTAAAGTAAGCCATTGTAGAGGGATTGACAGTTAGATTACTTGAAGGGTGTCAGCTTGATTTTTGTTTTTCCTTGTAACATTTCCAACAGGATTGGATTATTTTAGAATCAGACAAATCATGCAACTAACACCACAAATCCATGGTAAATACTGATTACTAAGCATGAGCCTGCTTTCCAAATACTTCTTAAAATATGAAAGGATAATTGTAAACAAATTACCGATAAACGATTTCTTAGTTTAGAGAGTTCGTTGCAAATGGACCCTAAGAAAAAGGAAAAAAAAGAAACTCCTCAAATATTTCTTAAAAGGTTCATTACCTGCAAATGTATAATGTTCCTTGCGGTCCACTTATAATGTTATCAAGATTATTTTCAAAAAAAAAGCATTTTAATAGGAATAATTAGGAATAATAAGCTATTCTATCCTGTTTTTGAGTATCTCTTCCAAATACTAAATTTTTATAGTTGTGCCGCATTCAAAACTTGGATGTAAATGACCAATGTAGTTGGCTTCATCTTTTATTTTCAATCTCTCTGAAACTGTGTCAAACTGTGTCTTGTTTAAAAACTAATCTGCAGTAAAATGAAGCAAACGAATGACCATTGTCTGATGGTATCTGACAGGAACTTCTTTGGAAATAAAGTTTCGTCCATGCTTTATTAATGTTAGGATCACAAGGATGGCAATGCAAAAACAGTTTTTTTCTTAGCACTTGTACTCTATCATAGTAATCCTTTGTTTCAACTCTCATATTTACTACTGCATTACGTGTGAATCGGTGGTCGGGGCTAAAGAGGCTAAAGCTGGGCTCAGACTAACCGATTATGAAATCTGGTTGCATTACTCAAATAAGTTGAATCTTCAAGATTTAAATTTTTTGCGCATCACACACACAACAAGATATTATTACGATTATCATGCCAGGAGATGTTTCTTACCTGGATCTCACTGGAAAGTGGATGTAAACATGTACGTAGCAGATCGTCACTGATGTTTCAACAGGTAATGTTAACATTTGCTTGCAGCTTTCTACACTCACCCGGTATGTTCAAAACCATGGCGATTCTCCCCAGCTCTTCTCTTTGTCCATATGGTTGTGTCATGTTTTCGAAAACACGTTATACTAATAGACGTTTTGTTGCAACACTACTCACGTCGTTCCGCCACCTCCGCTGTTCAACAGGCCTGCACAGCAGCTTTTTCCATGGTCTCGATTTCAAAAGTGCTTTCATTCACTTCTCTCAATGCTATTATGAAAGATTTTATCTGTGAATGACATCACATTACCAGATAATCTGCAACAGTATTGGAACCGATCGAGGTCCTCAACAAGATTCTTTTTCAGATTCTCAGGAGCAGAAATTGTGGGATAAATAGGCCTAAAACTCCTGTAGTCTGAGCCCAGCTTAATGAGACTAAATGATGTAGAAGGCTTCTGCAGAGGTGGTCTTTTCGTTGCACTATGACGTAAAAATGTAAAATAAATATAATTTTCTGAGCTTGGTTTCAATAAAAACTGTTTTTTGACTAACAAGAAGTCCTAAAACTTACAATATATTTTATAGTACAATGACCTCTTTTTTGTCAAATAATCAAGGAACATTTTAATTCTCAATTCATAAGCCCTTTAATAAATTGTCTGTTTTTCATATTAGAGGTTAATGAAGCACCCAGGGACAAGAATTGCACCATCTACTCAGACCAAATTACAGAAATTATTTAAAATTCACTCCTGTGTCCACATAATTGTGATATTGTGATAAAAGACAACTGACTAATTTCATTAAAAGGCCAATGATTAACTGTCTAGACATGAACTGGCGTGTGGGGCTCTCTGAAGTCAAACCCCAGGACTGTAAGAACAAAGAAGGTCAGTGCCAAGTGCCATTGAGTCTTTAATAATCTTTCCTTCATCAACCTTTTAATACCAGAACTCTTTCACACTGTCCATATTCACCTTTTTCAGGAGCCTGACTGAATGAATGAATTCAATCCATGAGTGATTTGTTGCCCTTGTTGAAGGTTCTGCAGTCTTTCTGTTCATTCAAAGAGTTTGTCTCGGTCTAAGTCAAAGGGCTATGAGGAAATTCTATTTTGTGTGGAGCAAAAGATTAATGTGTGTACATGTTTGTGTTTTGCCAAGGGCGATGAATGGGTTAAGGTCGCCGGAGACTCAAGCAGTGAGATGTTGTATGAAGGTCATGTGTGAACTATGGTGTGGAGTTTACTTTCAAGGACGTGCATGTGTGCTGTTAGAACATTCAGTCTGCTTTCTGAATACAGAGCCAGGACATACAAAATAAAAGACTTGTTGTCTGTTTTCATAAGCTACATTTTCCTCCACATAAAGTTAAAAAAAAAAAAAAAAAATTCTATGTAAGTAAGTAAATCTCATGTTCTGGTGTGACTGTAAAAAAAAAAAAAAAAAAAATTGAACTTTGTATCTTGTGTCAAATCAACTTAGATAATAATGTGATTCAGATAGGCTAACATAATATTTTGAGTTTCTATTTATTAAACCAATCCCCTTGGTTGTATTAACAATTTTTTATTTATTTCAATGAACATACATTTTTTAAGACAACCAGGTAACTTACTTTTTTATTTGTACCATCAAATTATTGTAATATAGTCCTCTGACCAAGCAGACATATTCATAAAAGCTTTTTCCACCTATTTCAACTTAAAGACTTGCTGCTTTAAATTTTTAAGAATAAGTTGCCATGACTTACTGATCATGTACAACTTTTTTAACAGCATGTATATTTCACTTAAGCAAAAAGCACTTAAGCAAAGCATGGTCAGGTCAAAGTGTCTGAATAATTTTGGTCCCAAATTTGTAATCAATATTACTGTTCACTGTATAAATTATTTTTGGGTATACTATTATACGGCACAGTTTGCTTTATTTTGCTATCCTCACTTACATAAATTAACTATAATGTCCTGCACCCAAAAAAATATTTCTGGTTTGACTGTATATAGACAACTTGTAGAAGTGTACTACTTACTACACACTAATCAAATTCAGATGCTAATCAAAATATTTATGTTTATAGCACACTGAGGTATTTTTTTGAAGTCATAATTTTCACCCAAAAATTATATTATTATCTATTAAAATGACATCAAGCTTATTCTATCATTTGTTGTTGATCTTTACAAATATAACTGAATCAACTGACTTCCTTTTAGAGCTGCTGTACAGACGAAATTAACTCTGTTTCATCATTGAATCATTTCCTGTTATCACTGTAAAGCTGCATCTTTATTGTAGGAGACTTGACTTGAAGGAGACTTGACTTGACTATTATCAAGCATCGTGTCAGTTCAGGCAGGCCACGTCAGTCAAGCTCGCATGAGCTGATAGCCAGCGGTTCCTGACGTGTACCAATCCAGTCTCGATACTTATCACGCGGCCATTTAAATTCCCATTTCTCAGCAATTCTCTCGCATCGCTGCTTGCAACAAACTCCCTTAATTTGCTTTGTTTCTTTCTGTAGGTCTCATGGCAAACTTTTCTCTCACATGTTGTCTACATTCTCATAATGTGAATTTGTAATTACATATGCATATACTGGTCCCATTCTGTACCCCGGGGGGTTGACTTGCTGCTCTCCCCACTCTGTCCAGGCGGGCGCATGGACAGGCGTGGGGAGTTCTTGCCCAGAACAGAACCATACCGCCAACACTAACTGTATCATGGTTTGTTTATAATATCACATATAATTAGGTAAGTCCATGAAGTATCATACTTTCAGTAAGTGTGTTTTTGAAAATGGCTGTGGAGTCATTTTTATATAAAATTTTGTTATACTATTTTATTTTTCATTGAATTGTAATGTTTATTTATAACATTCAATATTATACTAAATATCTGTTTTGAATACCTGACAGATGACAGTTCTGTCATGTTTTACAAAACTCAAGTAATGACAGCTGTGAAATTGGATAACTTCTTTACTCAGTTAAATATTTTACAACGTGGAGAACCCCTTTGGGGTAATTGGATGCATGGACTTTTTACTGTCTCAGAAAAAGTCCCTGAACTTTGCAATTACCAGCTTTAAACATCCACACAATGACTTGGTTCTTCAAATGATGTAAAGCTTGTTAAACATTAAAAAAGGCAGGTTGGGAAAGACGCACGAGGCTGAATTTAAAGAGAATCTACCTTCTCAAATTTTCAAGCTGAAGGCTATACTACGGTATGTCAACTTATGCAAAGCACCATAGCACCCCTGTGAAATGCACGGTAAGATCAAATTAATCTTTTGAAGTTGTTAACAGCGATAGGCTGAAATCCAGACTCTGAACCTGGATCAGGCAGGTGCAGAATGTGCTGCCGTGGGCAGGCCTTCTGGCAGTGCGTATGAGCTTTGGGCTTACACGGTGCTGTGAAGCAGTTTCCCACCCTGATACCACCTACAAAACGTTCCAAAAGTGATTAAATTAACTCGGTGTGCTGCAGTACTTCTGTCCCTTGGCTGGCAGCTATAGACTATGACCCAGAGGTTAAACACTGCACCTCTGCCCTGGTTTTCTGTGATTATCCTCTGAATATTTTGGGGCATTGGCTGATGTGAATAACTGTAAGTGACCTGCTTTGCATCTGAACATGCAGGTGTACAGTGCTTATGAGGTTGGGTGCGATTCTAGCAGAGCAGATTGCACCACAATTCCAAGGGGATTACAAAGTGGTGAGGTTGCTATGATGATTTATTATTAAATTATGTTAGATAAGAGTGATAATGATCTTTCTGTATACTGACTCTGTTTTGGTGCCGTGTTTAACACGGTGGCCTGTTGTTTGAGGTATTTCCACACTTAGTAGAAAAGAAAAAAAAAGAAACTTTAGAATAACAGAATATCTCTGGGACTTGACAAGGAACTAGACTAACCCAGCCTGAGGTCTTTTTAGAACAGTTAAGCATTGCGGGTAACCGTTTATTCACCAAAGTAATGGCCTGGAACTTTAATTGTCATGGGTAGTTCATCTTCACCAACAAAAGCAGCTAACAATGAGGTCTCAGTAGAATGCCTACTTTTCACCTAAACTGGTGGTGATTAAGCTCTCTCTACTCTTTTTGCAGCTGTGCAGAGCAAAAGAACTGCTCAGGGGGGTTTACGTGTTGATCTATCAACTGATTCAATAACATATTTGATATTTAATTAATATTTATTTCTTTGTTTAACCTTCAGTGTCCTTAACAAAAGTGTGTCATTGTTACAGTGTAATTATACACCGACCAGGCATATCTATCAGCTGTGATAACCACCAACATTATAACCACCTTCCCAATACAATCCCCTTTTTGCTGCCAAAACAGCCCTGACCCGTCGAGGCATGGACTCCACTAGACCCCTGAAGGTGTGCTGTGGTATCTGGCACCAAGATGTAGCAGCTCCTTTAAGTTCTGTAAATTGGCAGGTGGGGCCTCGATGGATCTGACTTGTTTGTTCACCACATCCCACACATGCTCGATTGGATTGAGATCTGGGGAATTTGGAGTCAACACCTCAAACTCGTTGTTGTGCTCCTCAAACATTCCTGAAACATTTTAGTTTTTTTTTGGCAGGGCACATTATCCTGCTGAAAGAGGCTACAGCCACCGTTTCCAAGAAAAAGGGTGTACATGGTCTGCAACAATGTTTAGGTAAGTGGTACGTAGTAACAAAGTAACAAATTAGCATCCACATTGATGGCAGGACCCAAGGTTTCCCAGCAGAACATTGCCCAAAGCATCAACCTGCCTCCGCCAGCTTGCCTTCTTCCCATAGAGCATCCTGGGGCCATGTGTTCCCCAGGTAAGCAACGCACACGCACCCGCCATCCAAGTAATGTAAAATAAAATGTGATTCATCAGACCAGGCCACCTTCTTCCATTGCTCTGTGGTCCAACAAACTGTGATGAACTGTGTATTCTGACACCTTTCAATCAGAACCAGCATTGACTTCTTGAGCAATTTGAGCTACAGTAGCTCGTCTGTTTGATCGGACTACATGGGCCAGCCTTCGCTCCCCATGTGCATCAATGAGCCTTGGCCGCCCATGACCCTGTCGCCGGTTCATCACTGTTCCTTCCTTAGACCACTTTTGATAGATACTGACCACTGCAGACCAGTAACACCCCACAAGAGCTGCAGTTTTGGAGAGGCTCTGACCGTATTATTCTAGTTATCACAATTTGGCCCTTGTCAAACTTGCTCAAATCCTTACACTTGCCCATTTTTCCTGCTTCTAACGCATCAACTTTTGGGACAAAATGTTCACTTGCTGCCTAATATATCCCACCCACTAACAGGTGCTGTGATGAAGAGATAATCAGTGTTATTCTCTTCACCTGTCAGCGATCATAATGCTATGCCTGATCAGTGTATGTTTAAGTACTGAGTAATAATAATTAACTACATGTACTTATGGTTAGCGTAGAAGTAGGGTTTGGTTGAGGGTTAGTTGTTACATGCAATTATGCTTAATTTGCTGATATTACTATGGTAAGTACATGCAACATGTAACAAGGACACTATAAAATAAAGAATGAGAATTATTTCATTATTTACTCACTGTTATGATGTTCCAAATTCGTATGACTACTTTCTTTCTTTTCTTTAACACAAGAGGATAAATTATCAGAGAATGTCATATTTGTTGTGCAGTTACAATGATTGGATTCATAAAAGTAATACTATATTTAAAGTCTTCTAAAGCCATGCAATAACATCGTGTGAAGAACAGACTGCATTATAGTATTTTTTTTTTTTTACTGAAAATATTGACTTCCACCCATTGACACAGCACTCCTTGATGCATTTATGAGAGTTCCTGATGATGTCTGATTAATGAGCGAGTTTACAAAACTGATCTAAATTATTCTCAGTTGAAAATGACTGACTCACTGGAGAAGGAGATTACCAGTGAATAACAGTTATGACTTCAGAACGTTTGTGTTGTAAAACAATAGTTGTATAAACCACTTTTAAAACACTTTTGATACTTTCATGGGGATTTTGCATCCTTTTTCATATTTGAATTCCGTGTCCTTATTCATTTCAGATTTTGAATGATTTGAGGGTGAGTAAATGGTGACAGAATTTAACATTTTTAGGTTATCTGTTCCTTTAAGGGGAAGTTAATGTAAAACTTGATTAAATTTTGTTCTAGGTTTATTCTTGCCTTGTACTTCCACCTTATGGTTATAATTAGTTCTTCTCTTTTTCAAGCTATTCATATTTTGGTTTGATCTGAAATGTGAGACACATTGTATTTGCGCTCAGCTTGTCACTGATCCTAAAACTGGAGTCAGACAGCAGACTTAGATGAATTTAGAAGGGTGTTTAATTAATAATCATGACAGCCTAGGGAGCATTTCTGATGTAATTGCAGCTTATTATTTACTAACGTTACTAAAGTTGTTAGAAGTGTATAGGGTGTTAAACTTGGGCTTTGGTTTGATAGACCCAAGGTCTTATACATTTCACATCTTCACACCTTAGTTTTTGTGCTATTTTCTCCTGAGAGGATATTAAAAGATAATCAGTATTTCAGTTCAGAAGAAGACATGATTTTGTCAAGGCACTCCTCACTAAAGCGTGATTAGTTCTGTGTTCCCATTCTTCCTTGGTTCAGATGTTAAAAAATGATTAGAAATGCGTTGCAAGACAAAGTCCATTGCAATTTATACACAAGGTTTCCTACAGGTAATTTTGATGTGCTTGTCATTCATACCTTTGTTAAAAGTTCACTTTCGAGCTTGTCTGGGAAATTGGCATTCATATTTGTGAAGGTTCAGTCCTCTTGTGTTTGTAATAGTGACTCAGTGTATGTAGTCACTGAAATACAGAATGTCTCCCTTGGAAGTTGAAGCCCATTAAAATGATAGATTGCACTGTGTCGTAGTTTATGCTTAGGGACAGTTTACACCACAAAGCAGTCTAATTGCATTCATTCCGGTGAAAAATCCACAAACGTTGAATCTGGGCTCTCAGGCGAGTTGGCAGCAGTCTACCTGACATCAGAAGACTGCCTTTGAGGGAGAAGAGTGAAAATTTTAAATTTTGACAATGAAAAGACAGGGTCTATATCATCTGAAGTCAGTGGACAGGCCTACCATGCATAATTTCAAAGACAGCACAAAGCCTGTACAAGCAAGCGATGGATGGGTTCATTTTTTCTCTAAAGCTTGTTGATCTGCACATTCCTCCCATCACATCTTGTTAAAATGAATGACAATCAGTGCATCATTTCAGCCTCTGAGACAAAGTCTCTACTTCCCATTTCAGGCTCAAAACATCTGACGAACATCGCGCTTGCCTCTTATGCTGTGTGTCATTTTCTGGCACTGCAGAAAATACCTCTGAGAATGTATGAATAGCAATTAAGACATTTTCAAATGAGGTAGCTTTGGCACAACAGTTCATCTTTCTCTGCCTCTTGCCTACCTTGCCATATCACTCGTGACATTTTTGACAGCAATTACTATCTTTTTTTTTTTTTCATGTATATAGGCCAGCACTGTATATAAAATCATATATACTGTATTGTTGTTTTATTTGTATTCTATATTTGTCTTCAGCTTCTAGCATATGAATAACCCCCGAGTTATTTTGGGTTGTCAGAGTTGTAATATTTGTTGTAGGGGCAAAAAAAAAAAACTTTATAGAAAAAGTATTTCTCTTGACATTTAATCACTGCATACCAAAAAAATATTTGCTGGTCTGATGCATAGTGCTAGATTATTCATCTCCTCAAAAGGAGTATATTCTAAGTTCCATATCAGTCACTAAAAGTAAAAAACAAAAAGAGCATACTATAGACTTGTGTGAGAAATGGCAGTTTTGACAAGGGCCAAATTGTGATGGCTAGACTGGCTCAGAGCATCTCCAAAACTGCAGCTCTTGTGGGGTGTTCTCGGTCTGCAGTGGTCAGTATCTATCAAAATTGGTTCAAGGAAGCAACAATGGGGAACCAGCAACAGGGTCATAGAGGCTCATTGATGCATGTGGGGAGCGAAGGCTGGCCCGTGTGGTCCGATCAAACAGAGGAGCTACTGTACACTGTCAGAAAGACAGTACACTGTACACTGCTGAGAGAATTTTCTTGTGGTGCCCCCCTCAGCACTTGGTGCCCTACTTGGTGATGCGCGTGGTGGCAGCAGCGGCACTGCTTAGGGTACCACCCCAGTGACAGGACTGTACCGTTTTTTCTGAGTGTAGCTCAAATTGCTCAAGAAGTTAATGCTGGTTCTAATAGAAATTTGTCAGAATACACAGTGCATCTCAGTTTATTGCATATGGAGCTGCATAGCTACAAACCAGTCAAACCAGGCTGACCCCTGTCCACCGCCAAAAGTGCCAAAAGTGGGCACATGAGGATCAAACTTGACAACGGAATAATGGAAGAAGGTGGCCTGGTCTGATGAATCACATTTTCTTTAACATCATGTGGATGGCGTGGTGTGTAGCTTACCAGGGGAACACATTGCACAAGGATGCACTATGGAATGAAGGCATGCCGGCGGAGGGAGTGTGATGCTTTGGGTAATGTTCAGCTGAGAAACCTTGGGTCCTGCCATCCGAGCCCGATCTCACGAAAATGTCATCAAATGCGTGTGCAATCAGAATGTACACGCCATAAAGTGCGTTTTTGGCATGCATATGCACGCCAAAAACGGCGTACCATATGCACGCCAAAACTAATTTTGGCGTATACATTCTACGAGATTGCACACTCGTACTATTTATACGCATTGTCATGAGATCGTGTTGGCCATCCATGTGGATATTACTTTTACATGTACCACCTAACTGAGCATTGTTGCAAACCATGTACACCCTTTCATGGAAACGATATTCCCTGGAGGCCGAGTTTGAGGTGTTGACTTGGCCTCCAAATTGTCCAGATCTCAATCCAATCAAGCATCTGTGGGATGTGCTGAACAAACAATAAGTAAGTATTGTATCCATAAGTAGGAAAGTGATGAAAATACATACACTTGTAGTTGGTAATGAATAGTAATCCGACAAACTTTGGAGTATCTTGGACCAACTCTATAGCGCCACCAAAAATTCACAGTTCAAATGGTTATGTTTTAACAGTTTGTCAGAAAATCATGATCTTTGTGTCTATGGATTCAGGGTCACGGATCTGATATTTTTGCAAAAACACTTATAACTTTTGAAAATATAGTTCAGTCATACATTCCTTGGTTTATGCCAATTCTGACAATGTCTCATTTGTAATTTTCCAACAATGTGACTGTCCGCCATATAGAAGCAAATGAAAACCCTTTTTTTTTCGCTACTCCTCCTACAAATTTATCTCTCTTGTTGTCTTATGTTATTTAGCTTAGCATGCTAACCAGTTGCCATTATTTCTAATGTGGCTCTTCATTTATCACCCATAAGCATTAAGTTAGTGTATCATGCAAATCTGGTTAAATTTTTATGTGTGTGTGTTTAAGATGTACAAAAATTATATAATGAGAATGTACAACACAAATCCATTTTCCAAACCATATTTTTATCTTACCCTGAATCATTATGGTACACTTATAATAAGTGTTTATATTGGGTCTATTTAAGACCGTTCTGTTAGGAACCGCTGCGGAGGAGCACAGTGACTCACCATAGACATAAACAGAGAGAAGTAGCTCTGGCTGCAATGTTCTTCAGCAAGACGCATGCAGTTCTGTTTATTAACCGTAAAAGTTACGGACTGCAGCTTTAAGTAAAGCTTTTGTGTGCTCATTCTCACACTGAAGGCTCTCATTGGCAGCCTGGTGAATGTGATAGATAGATAGATAGATAGATAGATAGATAGATAGATAGATAGATAGATAGATAGATAGATAGATAGATAGATAGATAGATAGATAGATAGATAGATAGATAGATAGATAGATAGATAGATAGATAGATAGATAGATAGATAGATAGATAGATAGATAGATAGATAGATAGGAATACATATATAAGCATATACTGCATATATAATTTCTTCATATTTCATCAGCCTGGTCAAATAATTATGCAGCATTATTATCTCAATTACTTGCCCTTGACCTAGTTTATGCAAGTTGACATTTATTGTTCATAGCAGGGATAGAGAACTGGCCTTTTGATATTTATTTATTTATTTAATTTTCTAAATGGGACTAGAAGAACAACAGCACCATCTACTGTAAACACACAATTATGCATATGCATCAAAATGTAAAGCCATGTTCTTTAGAGCCCGGTTGAATCTGTCTCACTGTAAGTCATTGCAAGGTCTGCTGCAACTTTTACTGGATCGCGTCCAGGCTGTCGTGTTTATATTGAATTCTTATTTGAGCTCTGCAATCAGTATGCAAAGTAATTTGATGGTCCTGGTGATATCGACAGGAGCGTAGATTACTTTTACGTAATGTCCAACAAAATCACATTTGCTGTTTTTTTGCAAGATTAAATGAATGTATGCTGAACATTTTGTGACAGATTATTAATACGTTTTGTGATTTCAGAGAGCTAAAGTGAATATTTTTAGATTAGAAAGTTGCTAACGCTAAAACAGATGGAACGTGAAATGTGTGTGTGTGTGTGTGTGTGTGTGTGTGTGTGTGTGTGTGTGTGTGTGTGTGTGTGTATATATATATATATATATATATATATATATATATATATATATATATATATATATATATATATACACTTTCCAACCTTCATTTGGAGGTCTTGCTATTGATTTCTCAGTTCCTGCTTGGATGAAACAGACACAGCTTTCCATGAGGCCATGAACTGGAGGTCAGGTAATTTCTGACGGCTTTTCAGATATTGCCATTTCCAACATCTGGAGAGACTGAAACAACACCTGCAGTCGTTTTACCCTTTTGCACTCCCTCTCCACCTGTCTTCTGATGTGCTGCGGCAATTGCGTTGCATTAATAATCAATTTTTATTCCCTTTGAAATGTTCAGTCTTTGTTTTGCTCTTGCTCCGTTGGAGAACAAAGAATATAATTGCAATCTATCCATTTTATCAGATACAATCTGGCTTTAGACATTGCTCTGTCCTTTCGCATTACTTTCATCTTGTGACATTTCAGACTATCAACAAATAACACATTAATTTTTTAAAGGTTACACTGCACCAATTCAGGGTCTTTTTTTCTATCCTTGAACCTCTTAGGTGAACCTCCTAAGTCTCTGGGCCTGTTTGATTGAAATGCTATTGCCTCTTTTCATTTCATATTGATTCAGTTATGTCCTTCATGTAGAATAATGATTCTGCCCATGTACTAGATGTATTGACCGCTGTACTAATCTTGCTGTCATTGTTTTTGACTTCTAATCCATAATGTTTAGCATAAAGAAAGTAGGCATACTATTGGTATCATGTTGATTTTGCTGCAGATGACATAGTTGATCGTGATACTTAGTGACTTGTTTAAATGGTTGTATTTTAATTTTCAGATTATTATTTAAGGTATTATTTTCATAGAGATTGCAAGACATCTAACAGGCACTACAGCAGAGGCAATACGTATCCAATGTTGTACAAGAGACAACCACTGGAGGCCACTGGAGTATTACAAAAAAAATTCAAACAGCACGAAACAGCATATGCAGGACATTGCCTATTCAGATGGCATATGGCATTGAAATACTCAGAAAAGAGAATAACTTTTTATTTCTAAGTTTCTTCAGCATGCCATATAAAACAATGAAAAAGTCAAAGAAAGTGTTTCTGTATTACAAATGCGTCACACTAGTAAACTTATTCTTGATCAGCATGTTACATTCCAGTTAAGTCAGGTAATGAGGCTCTTCAATAAAACATTATGGCAGTCAAACAACAAATTAATGTCAGTACACCACAAAGCAAGAATTTACATAACACAGATTTAATGACTGATTTTGACATCATGGTTAAAGACCCCATTAAATCAAGAGTTTTGTGGCATTTAGCCCATGTCTGTAAACTTTGAAGTCATATATTATGCTATTGTACTTGTAAATGTAGACAAAATGATCTTTTAGCAGATACACAAATTTGACATCTTCATGGCTGAAAAAACTAAAGCCGATTTAATATGAAAAAGGGGAACAAGCCCTTTGGTATATATCCCACCCGATTTTCTGGTTCTAATTGGGAAAGTTTCAACACAAAACAGTTTGCCAAGTGATTGCATGGGGTCTTTCAAATATTTAATAATGGAATTCAAACATATTGAAGTAGCATGCCAATATGTTATGATAATAAATTACACAGGACCAGGGACTATATACAATACAAATTACAAAACCTTTACATAAAGGTGAAATATCAATATGATATAATAGTATATTTTCTACTGTAAACCTTATTACCATTAAAATCATGACTTACCAACACGTGCTAATTACTTTGGTGTTTTTTCATTGTTGTAATAATGTTTCGCTTTTCTTTTTGTTCTTTTTTTTTTTGCTGCTACTTTAGTCATTTCGTGCTGAACCTAGTCTCAGACAAAATGTGCACTCAGATGAGGTGAGAGTTTTCACAAATATTTGGGTAAAACCAGGATGATTTGTTGCAAGCGTACAACTGGAAGTATTCACAGTGGTTTTTAAAATTGTGTATCTAAGATCAAAATACATTTTCCACAAAATTGCACAAGTAAACAAGTATGCTGCTGTCTTTAAAATACATTTGATTTTGATATAGTTAAAAGATAGAAGAATGTCAAAAATGTTTGATGAGTTTAACAAGATGTAAATATTAGAATGAACAATTCTAACAAAAAAAAAAAAAGTCAGCTTGGGTACACTTTCAAAAGTATCTTTTTCTTAATATAAAATGTGTCTTATATCGTTTTATTACAGTTAAGTAAAATCTTATAAGCATTATTCTTTAATTTTCCAGTCCGTAATAGCGCTGAAATATCTGAGCAAAAACAGAATGAACTGCACAAGGTTGTTTAAATCTGTTGAGATGAATCCAGTGTTGACGATAGCTTTGATGAACTTTGTGTATACGTGAAAAGAGCATTCCAAGAGTTGACATCGCACTCGTCTTTTTGAGGTCAGAGTTCGGGGACTCTATGCCTTCACGGCAATTTCACGACCACCACACAGGCCCCAGCTCTCCCGATGTTTAGAGGAACCTCCTGTAATAACAAGAGACAGAGGTTAATGACCAGTGTCCGACCGCAGCAAATTCCCTCCTCCGCAGTGCTCTCAGTCACACTCTGTCTACTTACAGCCCATTGCAGGTAATCTCATGAAAGACAGCGCAAGAGGGAGCCATGGGAAGCTCAGACAAGAGGCAAACTAGACTTGAATAGAGTTTTTCTAATGCAGACTGGTTGAGGAAAGAGTGGTTAACCTCATGGTGTTCAATGCCATTGTGACACAGTGGAAACCAGATGAATGGCAGGAAATGCTTGCACTTCCTGTTCACAGACGCACATCATCCAAGCATTGAAGGAATTTTCACAAAGCGGACTGTTTTGACACATCCGATGTTCAAGAACATTTCTAAGCATTTTTCAAGCATGTTCTACAAGCATTCCTATTCAGGAGTATTTCAGTTTAATACAAGTTTAGTTTAACTGACAGTACTTGTGGCATAATAACATAAATATTAATTTGAATGGTTTCTAATTTCTTTAAACCCTTGCAGTCAGTGAACTTACAGTTTAATACAAGTGAATGAAAAATAGTAGTCACAAGACATAAACAATATGCATGTTAATTTTACTGTGGAAAAAGGTTATACACAGTTGTCTTTGTAAATACATCTAATGCAAGCATGACTTTTGTTGATATTGATTTCATTTGATTGGTATCAACCCTAAAGTGTCTTATGACTTTAACTGAATTTACTGATTAAATGTAAGAAATTTACATATAATATGACACACGATGCACACAAAACAAGGCTTTCCTCCATTGGCCACCAGTATTTTTTTTAATCAGGTTTGTACTAAGTACTATAATGTAGTAATACAGTGATATTAAAAGACCAAATACAATATGCACCTTATTGATGATGCATACTATGTACAGGCAAGCAGATGAACCCAGAATATAAACACAACACGCAGTTTCTTTGAATCATTAAAAACAAAACAACTACATTGCGGTCATATTCTGGGTTCATCTGCTCGTCTGTATGTGCAGTATGCATCATCAATAAAGTGTATAATGAATTTGGTCTTTTAATGAATTGTATCACTCTTTTAGTGTGCTGAGGCACTTTAACGCCCATTTTCACAGACAAGGCCTGAGCCTATCCGCGGACATGTTCGAGCTGGTTTAACTGAAAGCAACTAGACACATCTTATAATGTGTCAGTGCCATTGTTTTGTCTCAAGATGCACACAATTTTTTTTTTCTAAGGCACATTTGTAATTTAACTAAGGTCTAATCCTTTCTGTGAAACCAGGCCTAAGTGTTTTTCACATTAAGCGTTTTAGAATATTCTGCTGTTTTCAGTCATTGAAATACTGCAGGTGCTTTAAATGGATCACAAGTGGCCAAAAGTGTGTGTGTGTGTGGGTGTTCTTCTTTTGAGATGGAAAATTGACACGCCTGTGCTGCAGTTCTATGGATGTTATTCCCACCAGGTCTCCGTCCCGGTCATGTGACTGAAAACTATGACTATGGTTAGAAAAATTAACCAGAAATGTATGGACAACATCATTAACCACTTTTCCACTTTGTCGGGCCGGACGGTCCTAATGGTAGGCTAAGGAACGGTTCCAGTTGTGTTTCCACTTGTGCCTGGAACAGCCCGGCATGATTACAACCGCTCTCGGCCGGGAATTCTCGGCACGGTTGTCTAACCATGCTGAACTGTGCTGGTAGAATCTGTGAAGTGATGTCACCACTAAGGATGGGTTACTTGTTCGTTGCCTGGCTACCAGGCAGTTTCTCTGTAGCTGGCTAAGCTCTATTTGAGCAATGTAAACACAAATTAGTAATACATTTAAAAGAAATATCTGAACATCCTCCATAATGCAGTCGATATTTTTTCATTTCATACCATCAGTAAACCGTTGTGTTGCCAAGGCAATGACCGACGCTTTTGTATGACATTCCAAAGAGCGACCATTATCAGACCAACAGTGGAAAATGAAACCAGAACTGTTCCAGCTGGCCTGGATTAGCACGGAATTACGCAATGAGAATTGTTAGGCCCGACGGGGGAAAAGCGGCTATTTTCTGTAGAGCTGGAAAATAAGTAAATAAGCACCCAATGAGAACAAGTGTGTGATCAGGTCGCTGTGTTTTATGCTTTGTTTTGTATTTTTTTAAAGTGTGATTTTTAGAACTGGAAAAGTCATGTAAATTTAACTCTATGGGCATTTTTACAATTTAAATATACATAAATTTATGTTCTTTAATATATATATATATATATATATATTTTTTTTTTTTTGTAGACAAGCAAAACAAAAACAAAAAATGGACTCAATGTACCCACCTCAGTCCATTCATTGTTCTGTGCGTCATAGGACTCAACACTGTTTAAGTAGGTCTGACCATCATAGCCTCCGACCGCATATAACCTGTCTCCCAGCAAGCACACCCCCACTGCATCCCGTGGGACGCTCAGGGAGGACACTGTGGTCCATGTGTCTGTTTTGGGGTCATACCTGTGAATGCAGTACAGAATATATGAGACGTAATACAACACAATACAAACCTGTGCTAGCACTTTCAAAATAAGCCACTGAAAGAAAAAAGAGATAATTGCACAGAGCGGTTAAACAGCAGTAAGTCTGTAATCTAGATAGTGGAAGCCTTTGAAAGCACAAGGACTATGATTATCATCCCTAACAATGACATCTATTGTGCTTTCAACATTTAGGCCTGGGTTTAGATTAAGCAGGGATTAGACCTTAGTTCAATTAGGACATTTATAGTAAGTAGCTTTTATAAACGTGCCTTTATATATATATATATATATATATATATATATATATATATATATATATATATATATATATATATATATATATATATATATATATATATATATATATATATATATGACTGGTGTGCATCATGAGACAAAACAAATGGCCCTGACGTATTTTAAGATGTGTCAGTGCAAGTTGCTTTTTAGTTAAAACAGCTCAAACATGCATTTTAGTCTGGGACTATCCTTACGCCGGGGGATAGAGTAATAACTGTTAAGTTGTTCAAGTTTCTGATGGCCTTTGTTCATTAATTATGATTAAAAAAAAAAAAAAATTTTATTTATTTATACACAGACTCTAAACGTATTTGTTGTTTATACATTGAGCCTTTTTCCTCAACTCTTCCACCATTTGATTTAACATTTGATAGGTTTACTCCACACTGCAGCTGGCGTAAACTCTGTAGTTCGAATTATCACCAGCAGGAGGCGTTTAACACCAGATTACTGAGGCTTTCAACCACATTCCTCGATAACAAGGTAACAAGGATTTCATAATGAAGAAAGGTGTGTCCAGGTTTGCAAATAAATGTGCAAATTATAGTACTTGGCACCCATAACAACCTGCCAAGACTCACAGCCTGCTTTTTGCAGGGTGTTGTTTTCATTATTATGAAGATAATTAGGTGTTGGGTTTCTTTCTTCCCAGATGTTGTGCCGTGGTAGCTTACCTTTCCACACAATCAGACAGACGAGAACAATGGCTTGAAGCTGGTGCGTCATGTCCTCCGACTGCATACAAGAAACTGTTATATGTGGCCACACCCACTCCTCCCCTCCTTTTTGACATTGGTGCACACATGCTCCATTTATTGGTGTGGGGATCAAAACATTCCATCGATCGTAGACAGGAGCTTCCATCACGACCGCCCACAGCGAACAACCTGTAAATACATAAAGATAGAAAACATTTGCGACTTATTTTACTTCAGTACTGTGAAATATTTTTATACTGTTATATGCACTGGGGTCATTTTGATCATAAAAGTGCACAAATACCTTTGCTGGACCAACCTTAAAATACTTATAATTACATTTTGCCAGATTTTATTGGTGATTTGGAGTGTTATCGAAACATTAGTTATTAAAACAGAAGTTTTGGAGATAAAGAAACAGTGTTTTCCCATTAAAGTCAGCATGATGTTGTGATGGTCTTTTCTTTCCTATTGTGATGTATATCACAGCTAACAGCTTCTAGTAATTGAATGGATCATTGGATGATTGTGGTTTGCTATTGCTGCTATTTGCTGCTGAAGAATTGTCCATTTTGATTCATAGTGGCTTTATAGACTTGTATACCTATTACCTAGATAGAAAATAGCTGCCAGGGGCCATTGCCAAGATGGCTGCTGAGTGAACTGGCTTTAGCCAGCCCTGTATGTGAGTTTACAATTAATTATAGAGGACTAGGCTATTGCCATCCTGCACTAGTGTCAGAAATTAACCTCTCTAAAAAATGCTGGGTTAAAAACAACCCAAGTTGGGTTGAAAATGGACAGACCCAGTAATTGGGTTCTTTTAACCCAGTGAATGGGTTGTTTAAACCCATCAGTTGGATTAAATAATTGCTTTAAACAACCCAACACAATTCCTCTAGCCTATATCTAGAGGAATTGTTCACAATAAGACAACATGCAGAAAATAAATAGCAATGTTTGATTTCATGCCAGATTGATCAATTTCTGTTTTAGGGGGAAAATAAAACCTCTCAAAATTGGGCTGTTTTAACCCATCAATTGGGTTGTTTAAAGCAATTATTTAATCCAACTGATGGGTTTAAACAACCCATTCACTGGGTTAAAAGAACCCAATTACTGGGTCTGTCCATTTTCAACCCAACTTGGGTTGTTTTTAACCCAGCATTTTTTAGAGAGGTTAATTTCTGACACTAGTGCAGGATGGCAATAGCCTAGTCCTCTATAATTAATTGTAAACTCACATACAGGGCTGGCTAAAGCCAGTTCACTCAGCAGCCATCTTGGCAATGGCCCCTGGCAGCTATTTTCTATAGGTAATAGGTATACAAGTCTATAAAGCCACTATGAATCAAAATGGACAATTCTTCAGCAGCAAATAGCAGCAATAGCAAACCACAATCATCCAACGATCCATTCAATTACTAGAAGCTGTTAGCTGTGATATACATCACAATAGGAAAGAAAAGACCATCACAACATCATGCTGACTTTAATGGGAAAACACTGTTTCTTTATCTCCAAAACTCCCATTTTAATAACTAATGTTTCGATAACACTCCAAATGTGTGTGTTTAAATGAGCCCGATCTCACGAAAATGCGTATAAATAGTACGAGTGTGCAATCTCGTAGAATGTATACGCCAAAACTCATTTTGGCGTGCATATGGTACGCCGTTTTTGGCTTGCATATGATACACACTTTATGGCGTATTATATGTACGAACCCCCCCACACCCACACCCTCACCCTACCCAAAAGCGTGTCATATACACGCCATAAAGTGCGTATCATATGCACGCCAAAAACGGCGTACCATATGCACGCCAAAACTCATTTTGGCGTATACATTCTACGAGATTGCACACTCGTACTATTTATACGCATTGTCATGAGATCGTGTTGGTTTAAATGGGTCAGAGACATGATGTGCATATTTTTGTCCATGTGCATTATTTCTTTTTAAAATAATTTGAAAAAATCATGACATATATCACTTTCAAAATCTGTTTAGTTTGAATTAATTTTAAGTACATTTAAATAATACATGTTATTTTTTTGGTTTTGTTATCTTAGCCCCCCAAAATGTCAGGTGGTGCAACTGTCCAGAGAAATGAACAAACTTAAGAAAACTATTTAAAATATATTTAAAAAATCAATCAATCAATCAATAATAATAAAAAAACACTAGCATCGTTTTAGGTTTGAAACCTTTCACATATAAACAAATTGTAATATCATTAGTTTTAAAGCTGTTGATAAAATTGAAAAACTTTTGTCCAGTAATTTTTATATTCTTAAATGTCAGGGTGGCACAACTGCAAACATTGCTCTTTTATAATGAATTGACATGGTAACAGTAAGCATATTAATGCATCATCCAGATGACCTCAAATGATCCTTGTAGCAGAGTAAAAAGGTTTGTAGATCTCACCAATACTGGTAAAAACTGTTCATTTCAAGGTTGGTACTCTTTCCATGTCAGGTGGTACAACAGTAGGCCTCTAGATACAAATATTTGATTGTACCGCCTGACAAAATATACATTTAAACACTTTGAGAGGTTATTTAACAACTGAAACACTTCATTCGTGACTCAAAAATTAGATCTTTTTTTTTCTTCTGGTGTTTCACTCACATCACAATACATTAGCAAAGTTGCAAAGAAACCTGGGAAATGACCATGGAAAATTGGGAATTGAGTAACTGTAGGTTTTAACATAATACACTAATGTTTTTAAATGGAAGATATTTTAATGTCAATGTCAACCTTATTTATATAAAATCATTTAAAACAAAGATTGCTTCCCAAGGTGTTGTACAATACACTATATTGCCAAAAGTATTGGGACACCACTCCAAATCAATTGGTCAACTGTTAGGGTGCACTCACGCTAGACACGGTTGCTTTGTACCGTGCCAGAGTGCGATTAGCCCCCCTCCCTACTACACCGTTGGCCTGTTCTCACATTGCACTTAACTAACCGGGCCGGAGCACACTTACGTCATTCATGTTGCAACTTTTTGTTTTGAAAAAGACAGGAAGAAAAGCGTTTTCACAATAGACTGCCAAATAGATTTATCATTTATGCCGCGAAGCGATTTTCACGTATCAGAAGATTATTACTGAGACAGCTGACTTTGTTGGAGGAATTTGTAGCTTTACTCAAAACGTATTCATGTTCATCAATAAGGTGAGAAGCAGGGCCATTATATAAACCTAGATATACTTGATTTAATCGAAAACCGTATCCAAGTTGTAATAGTTTGGTATTTGCTGTCATAATAGCACATAGTAGTGAACAGCTGTTCCGTGCTCCGGCACGGTAAGCGCTCACACTGCATGCGAACCACACTCAGGCCCACCTCTTCCAAGCGGGCCAGGGCCGGCCAAACGAACCGCGCCTGGGCACAGAATGGAGCTCTCACACTTGTCAAACGAACCAGGCTTTGGGGGTCAAACGCGCTCGGGCACGGTTTAGAGCGCCTAGTGTAAGTACACCCTTAATGGTATTATAACAAAGTGGAAGCAATTGGGAATAACAGCAACTCAGCCATGAAGTGGTAGGCCACGAAAAATTACATAGTCGCCAACTTTCTGGAGTGTCAATAGCTACAGACCTCCATACTTCATGTGGCGTTCAGATTAGCTCAAGAACAATGAGTTTCCATGGCCGAGCAGCTGCATCCAAGACATCAATACGTGCAATGCAAAGCGTTGGATGAAGTGGAGTAAAGCACGCAGATGGACAAGTCTAGGTTTGGCCGTTTCCAGGAGAACGTTACTTGCCTGACTGCATTGTGCCAAGTGTAAAGTTTGGTGGAGAGGAGATTATGGTGTGGGGTTGTTTTTCAGGGGTTGGGCTTGGCACCTCAGTTCCAGTGAAAGGAACTCTTAATGCTTGAGCATACCAGGACATTTTGGACAATTTCATGCTCCCAACTTTGTGGGAACAGTTTGGGGATGGCCCCTTTCTGTTTCAACATGACTGCACACCAGTGCACAAAGCAAGGTCCATAAAGACATGGATGAGCAGGTTTGGTGTGGAGGAACTTGACTGGCATAGAGTCCTGCCCTCATTCCGATAGAACAACTTTGGGATGAATTAGAGTGGAGACTGCAAGTCAGGCCTTCTCGTCCAACATCAGTGCCTAACCTTACAAATTCGCTTCTAGAAGAATGTTAAAAAATTCTCATAAACATAAGTACGATCACCACTATATTTTTAACCAAACCTGGGGAACATTTAGCAGTCTCTGGTTGGATGACCTTACTGAGACCTTTTACAGTGTTACTAAAAATGTAGAGCATTTTTGTATCTGGAGGTCCTTGGATATTTAGAGAGTCCTGGCAAGGGCTCCCTGAGTCAGAAGTGGTCAACAACCCCTGTCCTATAGAAATTCAGAAAGATGTTCTGTTGAAAAGACCGATCAATTAATCACTTTGAAAAGTAGGACACTGGGCTCTAGAGGTAGCTTGATGGGTTTGTTTTTGACCTGGTTACAGAAATGCCCCAAGAGCCATCAGTCAATGTTCTGCTAGATTCAAAACCAGCCTCTGTTTCCTTGGATAGAGCTAACAGAAGCTCGCCTGCCACTCTAGTGACTTTAATGTAAAAGACACTAGAGTTGCTTTGGTCTCAGAGCCTATTAACTCCGGTCTGGCTGTACAGGGTTACGCAGTATATTGGATACAGAACCTAATTCAGACCTCATCATGAGGTGAATCCATGGAGGAAAGCGATCAGCCACAGCACACTGCACATATACTGCTATTGATAGAAAAGGTTTTGGTTTTTTTCTCACTTCTCACTTTTTGTGTAAATTCAATTCCTAATTAAATCAAATTAGATTTAAATTGTAGTATCTCCTGACTGAATTTAGATTTTTCAGTTATTCTCTAAGGAGCAGCGTTTTTTTTGTTTTTTTTAATCAACAATCCTACAAAAGACAATAAGAACAAATGAATTCCTTACTTTCCATTGAGAGCAGTGACTCCGACAGTGCTTCGTGGGGTGGACATACTGGCCACATAATTCCACTGCCTCGCCTGAGGGTCCCACCTTTCTACTGTGTTCAAATAGCTCCATCCGTCATGGCCTCCCACTGCATACATGGGCCCCTCTAGCACAGCAATTCCTTTTTGAAGAAATAAATTAATACATAAAACAAGTAAAGACAAAACCTCTGTGCTCAGCTTTTGGTGGTGCACATCATGCATTAGACAAACGCACAATCCAATAGCACTTGTCTGTCTTGGTCTAGTGAAACTGGCAAACGTCAAAATATTAATAGAAATACCATGGGTTTTATTTAAATGAACATCAAGCACTTCCTTTTTAACCAGATATCAGTAGCTAAAGACATTCTTCTGGTCTGACCCTGAAGACGAGAGCCCTGAGACGATGTGGTAAGCATTAAATATTCATGGTGCATCTCGCTGCTCCCTTTTACAGAAAAGGTCTCTCATGTTTCTGTTATAAATCTCTGGCTGTCGCTTTTGGGTGCTTGACATGTAAATCGTCTCTTGACCGACATTTTGGTTCTGATATTGCAGTGCACTTTATAGACCTCAATGAGCAACCTTTGAGTGTCAGTTTTATGGGATTATTGTACAGTGCATTTTCTCCTCTATGAGTTTAAATCACCTGCCATATTTTTTATATACATTTTTTATGGGTGGCCCATATTGCCTTTATTAATTTGCACAGTTGTTTTGATGTGTGACCACCTGGATATTTTTATAGTTATTTCTTGAGGCATGGGTGTTAAAGCCACACAATTTCTACTATGCCCCACCTTATAGAAATAGTTTATTTTATAACCCACAAATTTAATTTTCTATTCAATTTCAATTGTCTATTTAGGTTAGTGTATTTGCTGCTTAAATTATTAACTGTAACACGTAAAACTGAATGCCATAAAAGCCAGCACTATTACTGCTAATTTAATTAATTAATTTAATTTTGTGCATTTATTTTCTAAACGTTAAACTGTGCCTATTGCTGGCGACACCTGCTGGTCAAGAAGTTGTAAATGCAACAATAACAGCCCAAACATGTAGGCAATAATGGCACCTTTTACAAACTAACTGCAAATGTTTTCATGAAAGTGTAAGTTAAATGTACAAATCATTAAATACAATTAAATGTTCTTTTTTGTAATTTATAGTGCTTGTTATACATGTTTTAGGAAGGACTTCGTTAACAAGGCCAATTATAAAAAAAAAAAAAATAAATAATGAATAAAAATTAAATAAAATCCCCTTGTTTTTTATTACAAATTTGTTTGTCATTAAAACTGAATCTACATAATAAATCTGACTGGAGATAAGTTAAAAACCATAGATTAGACTGGCTCACAGTTTCATCAGATCAACTTTCTCTGCCATCAGATTTTTTTTTTTTTTAATTTTATTGAGGTAGTAACTAAAAACTCCAGGCACCATTTCGAAACAGTGTGAACTTTGCTAGAATCACGTGCCTTGGCCAGTTTGATATGCCCTCTGAACCATTCTAAAAACGAAGTTTCGTAAAGATTCATGGAGCTGTTTCAAAATCACCCAATCACTAAACCAGATTTGTTCAAGTTGTAAACATGTCTCCTCTACAAATGACTCCCTAGTGCAACCTTTGAAGAACATTATATTTCACACCCTGATTGACTCGCTTCTGGTACATTGAGACACTGTCGCACAGGACACGTTCTTGCATTTCATTTGGCTTTAATCTGCAGGGACGTCTTGTCTCTTCACGAGTCAAAATATTTTGAAACAAATCTCGAGACACCTGTGTTCTGTTCCATTCCGTTGAGCTCCGTCTAGCTATTGTTGAACCGAAACTTGTCATGTGTGAATATGAATGATTATGCATTGGTGCTTAAATATTAATTCAGTCATGCAAATATGGATTGGTAACCTAGAAAGTAAAGCAAATTAGTTTAGTAAATTAATAAATATTAATTTATGAGCTATGCACTCATAATAGTAGGATTTCTTCTTCTTTAGCAGCTGATTAGCAATGCTTTTCTTTCAGCTAATAATTCAGGCCTACTGGGTGAAGTAGCTTCATTAATATTAATGAGCAAAGCCTTATATATTATACCATATATTATTAATGGGAAGTAGTTTCTGTGCTACAAAACTACAAACTTTGATCATAAAACTGATCATAAATCTTACTAAGACATTGGCAGATATGGAGTGACAACTGATATTTAGATTCATTTTATGAAAATAGTTTGCTTTACTGTTATAAAGATCTCACTGATTTACATTACAAGCTATTAGTATTTCATCTGGCACTGCACCAAATTGCATATTTTTTGTTCAGTTTGGGCCTCTGAATAAAACTGAGGTGTTTTGTTGTTGTTTTGCCAAATGTGAGCTCCATATTCTCCTACGTTATACTATATGAGACATAAAAGCCTGACACATCAAATGATACTCATCAAAGACACAAGCATTTTCTAAAGGTTCAATAAACTACTCCATTTTAAAAAGAAAAAAAAATCGAACTATTTCATACTGTGTCAATAGAAGAAGCATAAAGTGAACATTATTGCGTAAGTTATTAACTTATGAACATGCTGTGTAATAAGATTAGACAAACATCTGATGCATTCAAAGAACACACCTAATCCGTGTCTGTGGGTTGACATTGGAGGCATGGTGGACCACACTTTAGTGATTGGATTGTAGCACTCCACCATGTTAGAGGTCTTGAGCCCATCCCTTCCTCCTACCACATAGAGTTTGTTATCGATCACTGCCACCCCGAACTGAAGTCTACGCCCATTCATGATGCCAACCTGGATCCATTTGTTTGAGCGAAGGTCGTACTTCTCTATTGTCGTAGACCCTAAAAGTAGACAGACTCTTAGTTTATTTAGTTGTAGTGTTGCATGCTGCTCTGCTAATAGCTGTCAAACTGTCTCTCAAAACAAAATAAAATAATGACACACTGTGTTCAAAAACTTCTATTTTTATGGCAATGATAGGTATAAGAAAAGTCAGTTAAATAATGGTCCACCTTTTGAGGCGTCCATCCCTCCAACAGCGTAGAGTGATCCAACAGTGGATTTCCGTGGTTTGGTTCTTGGGCTCTGCAGCATGGGACGGCGCTCAGGTAAAAGATGGTACTTCATAGCTTCCATCAGGAGCTTCTGGCATTCCAGGTCTTCTGAAAACATCTTATTGTTTTCCAGATCAGCAAGAAGCTAAATCAAGACAATTCTACATTAGCAAAAAAGGGCTAAACAGTGGAAAGTTGGAGAATAACATTATAAGAAAAGGTTTTTAGGTCTGACATTCATTTGTGTGAAAGAGTCTCATATGAATGTTATTGGCAAACCTGTGGTGGTAAAAGTGGGAGTCGAATATAAGCCAGTAACACTCCTAGATCCTGCTGCCGGTGCTGCACATCAAAGCGAACCCACATCATCAGTGCTTGAAAAATCGTTTCTTCATCTGGAACATTGATGTCATCACTGGACAAAAGCTTGACTATTTCCGTTGTGGGTAGCAGGAGGAACTCCTGATTCTGAATGACCTCTAGAAAGTGTTCCTGAAAAAATGAACAATTGTTGCAATGAGACATTAACTGACTTACATTTTATTATTTTAAATGTTTAAATGTTGTCTCGCTGTGTCCTATGCAGCAATCCGGTTGTTAAAGGGTTATTTCACCCAAAAATTCTGTCACCATTTACTCACTCTCAAGTCGTTCCAAACCTGTATACATTTTGATAGTCCACCCTACACTGTAAACCATAATACTCCAAATAATTAATTTGGTTTGAGTTTTATGAACTTGTTTCTTTTCATTTAGACTAACTTAAATTTAACCGAAACTGGCTTGGATTTCTATTTCCCAGCAGTTTGCCATGACACTCGAAAGGTAATTTGTAAATGCCAAAATTAAATGTTATATTATGTTTTTGTGCAAAATTAACTTTAAATGGGACATTTAGTAGTGATTAATGTTTATCAATAAATATCGGATACGGGACACTTTTAAAAGATGATGGAAGCGGGTCGTCAAAAAAATCGGATATAGTCACCAAATGGGAATTTTGCATCTGCAGTGTAAATGCGCCTATAAGTAACTTTGCAACTACATGTCAACTTATTGTACTAACTCTAATCCTAACCTAGTAGTCTACTAATACTCTAATGAGAGTTGGTTGACATGCAGTTGCAAAATTAGTGGAATGTCTAAAGTGGACCATCGAAATAAAGTGTAACCCCTATACTGTAATGTCAATTATCAGACAGTGATCCATCTGTTCAGGAATCATTAAAATACTCAAGTTTGTGAACCTGGAGAGTGTAGTGTACACCATGTTTTGTTTTTTGTTTGAAAAAAAAGCTTAGTTTAAAGATGTGATATAAATAAATAGAGCTAAAACCTTCTCTTGAGATAGTATTTTCACTTGAAACGGAGTATAGGTTTGGACCCGAAAGAGTATTCGATATGTCACGACTTGTCAAGCGGATGGCACTGACACAGAATATAACATCTTGTTTTGAATGATGCATTATAGAGAATCTAATAAATGTTTTAAAATCGGCCTTTCGCATAGGTCTTCTTCGGCCATTCATCTCAGTGATATAATGATCTGCCCCAATGCGTCCACAAGGACGTCCGAGGTTGGTCTCTGATAAAACCGTTTTGCAAGGTTCAACTTGAAGCATGAGAAAAGGACGCCGGAAATCCCTCTAACAAGCTTGTTCATTACTTATGGCACTTCCAGAGTTTCCTTTGTGCATCAGAAGTAATCTCCATTGATTATGTTGCAAATAAGGGTAGTAAACATCCTATTGATCATTAATCAGATCTAAACAGCATCATCTCTGCTAAAGCCGTGCCTGGGCTCTCAGAGCTTAGCTCAGACACACATAATTAAATGAGTACCATGCATTGATTTTCAGCCCCTCCTCAATATAGATTTAAACTCTACTTCTTCTGGTGACATTGATATAGATTCATTATTCGCAATTACCATCACAAGCACCCTGGCAATTAATTGAATACATTAATTCTGTTTTACTGCAAACATTCATTTAAAGGCCTCTCACGGGCATATATTTTAGGGAGGTATTAAAATGAACAGCAAGTAACAGGTCCTGCAGCAATATCAGTGTGAGAGGCACAAGGCTCCATAAGATATAAATGGATTAAATTGTAAAGGAGGACGTGATAATTTAATGGGTTGTGCCAAATCTAATGTATTCATGACCTAGAGCGGTGTTTGTGTTGTCAGTCATTTATCTAAGCATTGTCTCAGTTGCTTTATTCTGCAATGCTTTTACCGTTTGTGATTGCAAACAAATCTGCCTTTCAAAAAAAAATACCTAGACTTCCAGCATACAGGCCAAAGATCTATTGAACTATAAACCCATGTGAGACTGCAGCTTCTCACAAAAAAAAAAGAAAAAAAGAAGTGATGTCCCGGATGAGACAGAAAGGAGGGGGGAAACAAGTTTATCACAAAAGAACTTTATAATCTGAACACCACGGCAAGCAAACCAGGAAGCTCGGTTAATGCTGGGTTCATTACCGAAGCGATGGAACAGGAAATTTTCTGCTTGTGTTCTCTGATTAGATTAACCTCTCTGCTCTGGAAAGCCCTTTGTAAACAGCCTGTGCAGATGTCCTTCAGGAGATAGCGGCTATCTTTCTAAGTTGTTTCCGCACTTGGGCAGAGAAATGCCCATCAAGCAAATGTGTTCTGTGGATCCTTGTGCTCCTGAGAATACTTAATGTATTGCCATTATTTAACCAAAGCTGCTTTAGCTATATTTCTCACACATCAAAGAGCTCTGCATTACCCTTTAAACTGACCGCACGCTGGGATACAAAATGTCACATCAACTAATTTTATGCTTGGTATTTTCTATGTCATTGACTAGGTTTGAAATACATTGGTATTTCCTGTTTTTCGAACATGCAGAAAAAAAAAAAAAGTTGACAGGTACAAGATTTTATTTTTAAAGTTTACCTCAAAATGAAAATTCTGCCACCATAAAGTTGCTTCAAACCTATATGAATTTAGTGTGGTCGATGAAACACAAAAGGAGACGTTATGAAAAATGTTCATCCTGCTATCTTCCATACAATAAATGTGACTGAAAACTAGTGTGATCAAGCAGGGCAAAAAAATTATATATTTCAGTCTGTAATTTACTCGAAATCTAGCCTTGAAATTCTTGCTTGACAGTTCTGATAACCATTTAACTTTCTTTTGTAGGGAAAAGAGCAGCTTGGATATTCTGATATACATTTCTCCTTTTGTATTACACGGAAGAAAGTGTCAAATATATGTCTATTTTACTGTGAAATCGGTGTCATTGTTACAAACAGAGGGACACAGAGAACAGATGATGGTATAATGACAGCGTTTATTGATGAACCAGGTAGTGAGCGGGTCAGGTGAGTGAAAGGAGAGAGAGTTCAGATGATTGCAGAAGATAACTGGGTAATACTATGCTTCTTTCTTGCAGATGACATTGGAGAACAGGATCGCGGAACAGGGAGACGGTGGAGACTTGGAGACAGGACAAGGAGACACCTGTCCCTGACTTTACCCGTATCCCACCTCAATATCAGCAAAAGTGTATTGCAATACAATATAAACACAATAAGTGCATTGTACTTATTTTTTGAAGTAAGCACATAGTGAAGGCCACCTAATATAAAGTGGGACCCTTTCCATTAATGCTTGGATAACACGCCTATGTCTCCTTTGATTAAAAATAATGGCTAGTGCGGTGACTGAGATATAAGTAAACCTATCAACATCCGTCGCCATGATTTTTGGAATGACTTGTCGCAAGAGGAAAAAATTAAGTTAAGTTTTTGTCGCATAACATTAATGAAACAAATCTGTAATGAAGACCAGATTATTTTCTACAATTACAGATGTATTTGATAAAAAAAAATAAAAATTAAAAAGCATATAAATAAATATTGCAATATACTTTGAGATAATTGGGTAAGTATCTTTACTTTTCTTTTGAAATATCCATTGTGTTGATTCGTTTTTCTTTTGGCTGCGATTTTGACACAATGTAAAAGTGGTACAAAACACAGAACTGATTTGGATCTTAACCTACAATCTATGTTATCTGTATTTTTATGTGGAAATAATGAATGTTATAGAAAATAATCAATACAAATATAACTTTCAACAGGGAGGGTGCTTACCTTTTTGGTAAAATGATGCTTGTTTATTGTCAGCATTATTGGGTTTTGTATGCTAAGTGTTCATATCTCATACTATGAATATTTCACAGACTGGTTGTTATCCTGGTGAACCGTTGGTATAAGATATACATACTAAAAATCAAACCTAATTTTAAATGCCTCTGAACATTACAAAATAAGTCAAAAGCAACAGAAATATAAACCGGAAAATAGTAAAACAATGCAACCGCATAATTAATTCATGCCAGAGTGCATGCTGGGAACATCGCCAGTGTTGTCCTGTAGACATTACACTAGTTAATCTGTAAATATACGAGAGCTTACTACAAAGCACACACAACTAATCACTGGGATTCTACAAATTGGGCTGCTACATCATAGTCATTCAACTCCTGTTCACTGTGAAATCACAGTATACGGTAATTCTGGAATTACTACTGTGAAAATTACTGTAAAAGGTCATCGACAAGCAGTCAGGACAAATGTTAGCACTATAGCTAATGTATCATTTATCCTAGGCAAGTTACTTTGTATGCCAGGTCCTACCATAGTGTAGTTGTGAGCGACGTTCAAAAGATCCATGCATCCCTGAGCATCAGCGAATGAACGGATCCCCAGGCAGTTGGATGGGTGCAGTTGTTTCATCAGAAAGTTGCAGCAGACCTGAATAACTTGTGAGAGCTGGAGGAGGCAAGCAGCAGCTAAAAGACTTTCAATTGTCTCTTCTTTTAGCTCCAGGACTCCTGTAAAATTTGGGAAAAGAGCAAAATATGCAAGAAACTTTTCAGATTTATTCTAGGAATAAAATGCTATGATTAACTGGTGTAGAATGTTAAACAGTTTGGGTTTGTAAATTTGTGTGTTTGTGGATGCAACACTTCTGCTATACGTACTACTAGTGCACTTTTAAAGTCCCTTGGTAGTTTTATAATAATTGTATCCCATAAAACGTATCTCTGATCAACAAAATTACATATTTAAAAGTTGTAATTGTCCCCCACCACAGGGGGACATTAAATAGTCCGCAAGTGGAATGTAAATACTCACCAGTGTATGCAAAGTGAACCAGTGCTTTCAGCGCCTCAGGATCAACACCCTCCATTTTGATTTCCTCTTGTTTCGCCTCCCTCACATCATTTGTGAACATGGCAGCAAAGTAGTCTGAAACTGCACTCAGGACAAGTCTGTAAAACAATTTTGCACATTGTTTATACGTGCAGCTACATACTTCATGATGAAGTCAAACAACTTCTCAGAAGTTGTCTTCGTAGAAAATTCCTCCCGTACAAAAAGATTTATCTCAGCACTGTGTGAGCAGCTATTTTCACCAGGTTGTTTCATGCATCTCTGGGGTGATGTTGATTGAGCTCAGTGTCAAACTGGGACATTCAGTAGAGCTTTGGCTACAGATATTTTTCCAACAGAATAGCATCAAAACACTCAGCGGCCAAGAGATTTCTTTAAATAAACGCGATCTGTTTTCGAGTCCTTGAAGAAAGTTAAACACGATCTGTAGTTTGAAATGGAGCATGCAGCACAGTTTTGACACTTCTGATGCTACTATTTGCATATCTGTCTTAAAGGAACAGTTTACACAAAATGAAGATTGTGTTATCATTTTACCTTAATGTTGTTGCAAGCCCAAGACGTTTTCTGAATTATGATCAATGTACTCATTGCCATTATCCTTGAAATTACAATAAATTGGCCTTGATCCATAAAATGTCTCTGTGTAAAATATATATTTTAAAAGTAAATTTGGTCCTTTTGTGCTATTTTTCAAATTTTCTTTAAATCATTAACACCATCACCACGTGTGTGTTTTCTTGAACTATACATCACAATCGGCTAAAACGAATGCGTAGGTTACTTTTCTGAACAAGAGCGCTCCCGAGTCCATGTTTCTCACATTATTTACGTGAATCGTGGCACAGTTCGAGTGCAACCGAACTCAAAGCCCCTCCTCCAGGTAGTCTCGGGTTCGGTACCCTGGTGTGCTCCCAGGTACATTTAGAACTGATGACAGCTTTCATGTGAACCGTGCCCCGTTCTGAACTAAACTGCCCATGTAAAAACCCTTTATTTATATTCTTAAAATGAGAGAAATCCCTGCTTATTCTGAATTTTTTTTAGCTTAGGCTTAAGAGACATGAACAAGTTCTTTGAAAAAAATCTATGACCTTTGATACATGTCTAGTCTTCATGCTCTGAGTATGGTTCCACTAATAATAAATGTAAATTTGCATAAAGCATGCATAATTGTCCATACCCATCTTGAAAATATAAATTTAAGGTACATTTAGAACTGATACAAATGTGCGATTAAGTCGTGATTATTGGTGAGTTAACTCATGACAATCATGCGATTAATCGTGATTAAATATTTTAATCGATTGCCAGCCCTAATTAAAATATAACAGAACAGTGTTATATATTTTGTCGACTTGTTTAATTACATTATCCCAAATGTTTCCACAAATGTTTAAATCCAGAGAAATAAGCAATTTTAACCAGGACACGCACCGTGTCCGTGCGTCCGTCTCCCACATACACTTGACTGGAAGAATATGTTTTAAAATGAATTGCATGCCATTTAGCAACACAAGCCATCCAGAATTCAATATGATATTCTAATATCAATCTAGTAACGAACTGTAGTGTCTCATAGCAGCAGAGTAACGTTATGACATGATTTTTAATATGTTAAAACAGCGCTGCATTACCCCACATACACTTGACTGGAAGAAGCGGAAGAGGCGACTGTAGCATAATAAAAGTCCCGTTGCTGTCACCGTGTGTTCAGCTCCCACAGCACTCGGCTCTGCTCTGCTTCATACTACAGTTACATTAATAATCTCATCCATTAACATGATTTATGCCCAAGTCCTGTCCCAATTCTTTTCCACGGCTGTGAGGTGAAGACTACAACTCCCAAGATTCTGCGCTCAATTTCAGTGTCATCAAGCTAAGCCTTTGTTTTGAATAGGCGACATCTAGCGACGAAAAACTACATAGTGTTCCTTTAATTAGTTTGAACTGAAAATCATTAAGAAGACCTTTAACTCAAAATATATTCAATAATTTTAGTGATTCTCATTTGCTACTTAAAGGGATAGTTCACCCAAAAATGAAAATGCTGACATGATTTTCATTTTTGGGTGAACTATCCCTTTAAATTAAAAGAAATCATCAAATATTAGATCAATTTAGCACAGAATGAACTTTGCACTGCTGCCCGCGATCGCGTCAAGGATCAGCCAAATTTCCATGTGCATCTTGAAAAGCGGATGTTTTGGAAAGTGCATCTGGTTGAGAGGAGAATAAAATCAAAGGCTTTACCCTAGTGCACCTTTATCCCCTTTGTACCCTACAGTTATGTTATATATCTCCTTTTGTGTTCAGTAGAATAAAGTCATATTTTCAATTGATATCTGAAGTATTGCTCTGCATTTTAAGCAGCGTTCCCCTCTGTCCTGTTCATCTGTCTGTTTTTACAGTGAAAGTAAGACATTTGAATGTAAGACACTCGGTGGAAACTCACCTGTGTGCAGGGATCTTGTGATCTCCAGCTATCAAAAGTACATCACACAGCTGCTTGTGCTGAAGATAGGTCTCCATCTTTCGAAAGGTCTGTTCCGCATGGTTTGTGGCCTGGAAAAATTCATCTGAGCAGTTGGAGCTCATCTTAGAGAAACTGTTCAAAGCCAACCTGTGGGAAAGAGGAAGACCAGTGTTGAGCTGAGACCGAGTGATCTGCGCTTATGTCAGTTTGATATAACTATTTGATCTATGTAGGTGACAGGGAAAACTTAACTAACACCTGCACAAGCTGCTCTGTCCACCTGTGACTTTATCTTTCATTTTCCCCTCAATTGACCCATCAGTTCTGAGGTTCCACAGAGTTACACTGACTAAGTAGAAACCTTTATGACTTCCTTTCTTTGGTCCATACAAAATTAACATTTGTTTTTGACTCCATAAGCTTTTCCTATATGGACAAAAACAGTTGAAATAATCTCCTTTTGTGTTCCGCATGAAGAAGAAAAAAATCTTTGGAATGACATGAGGGCGAGTAAACAATGACATAATTTTTCATTTTTGTGTGAACTACATGTTCCTTTAACATATTAATCATATGTGCACATATTCCTGAAATTTGTGTATCTATTATTTAGAAATGAAGAGTTCATGGATTATTTGACTCCAGATGTCTCCCACGGCAGATCTTCAGTTAGGGAATCCATCACATACTAAACAGGCAGGGTTTTTGAATATAAATGTGAAATTTTATTTGGAAAAGCGGTTAGCTTGAGCAAAATTAATGAGTATGTCATGAACAATTTTGTACCATTTTTCATCAATTTCCTCTGCAGCATGATAGCAGGAGAATTAATTTGTAACACACATGCTTATGTCATAATGAAAGAAACACATTTATAGCTTTTTTAAAGAATGATAGCAATGCCCAGTTTTACAGTAAAATCATTGTTACCGCCTCAATTTTACACTATTCAATGGCTTCATCAAAATTATGGAGTTTGCACCCACAAAAACAAGCTCTGCCAATGACTGTCATCATGTTGCTTGAGGCAGTTTTTGTATGCATGAATCATACTCTGCAGAAGTAATAACAATACACTTTTTTTCTCCTCCCAATTGGACATTAGTGATTCTATGTATATCTTCCTTCACACTTGTCAGAGCTAAAATTGAAACCATTAGAGCTAAACTCCATAAATAAGTGGATTGAAAGCCAGAGTTTTCCAAAGGCGCAGATTACCATTTGCACAAACTTTTCTGTTTTTATTTATTTATTCTTTTGGATGCACGGGACTTTGCGGGGATCTGGTCTCTTCATAGAGCCTTGATAATGTAAATTCTGAGCTGCTCTCCCTGCAGACCGGTAGATTACAAGCCATTGTGCTGCATCTGAATAATCCCTCTGACTCACAGCAAACAATCTAAACCCTTTATTTTGCTGTCCTTCACGGAGCAAATCCGTGGCTGACATTTAACCAGTCCACAACACTGTTCAAAAAGTCTAGCTGCCGCGGGGACGCACAGTATGCATTTTGATTACTTTTCTGTAATTATTTGCCATAAAAAAGGGCATTTTCAAAAACTCAGCAATTATGGATTGCTTTGTATGATTGGTTATATCAACCACCGTCCACCGAGATTTGCATAACAAAAACAAAGCATGACCATTATGATGTTTTTATTAACTACACGTCCTATTGTCCATTTCATCTTTAACAAGAGTTGCCAAACCATAAAGTTCGGGATGAATATTAAGAACCTGATAAAACGTTATGATCTCGTAAAAGTTTTAATTACAGAGTAAATCCCAGTGAAAGCTGCGCTGACTGGATCAATGGTTTTCTGAACTGTGACTCCGTCCTTAGAAGCGACACATAAAGTAGAATTTCACCCTTGTGTCCTTGACTTTGAAGGCAGACATGCTCCATCATATGAGCTAGTTTTTAAACATACTGCTGTATAAATCACATTAATTCCAGATACACACTTCTACTCTCTCTTTATAGCAGAAAACCTGTGATAAGTAGTCAGTTGGCCCATTTAAAAAGATGGAGCTGGCTTGACATGAGTTAGCTTGATGAGCAAGGTGACTCTCATACGGAATATATTATCTTTATCTCTCTGGTCAGCTGTCAGGGGTAGGTGATCTCACTGATATTTACAAGCGAGAGGGGTTGACTTCTAAACATTAAAAATTGTCCTGGGGTTGCTCTGATCTAATGCCACATGCAAAGCCAAACTCAGGCTGTCTGGCTGACGGATCATATCAAATACCGTTATTTCACATACAGTGGGTACTGAAAGTACCTATTCAGACCCCCTTACATTTTTCACTCTTTGTTATATTGCAGCCATTTGGTCAAATCAATTAAGTTCATTTTTTTCTCATTAATGTACACACAGCACCCCCATTTTTGCAGATTTATTAAAAAAAACTGAAATATCACATGGTTCTAAGTATTCAGACCCTGTGACTTGCTGTGACTCATATATTTAACTCAGGTAGTGTCCATGTCTTCTGATCATCCCTTGAGATGGTTCAACACCTTCATTTGAGTCCAGCTGTGTTTGATTATACTGATTGGACTTGATTAGGAAAGCCACACACCTGTCTATATAAGACCTTATAGCTCACAGTGCATGTCAAAGCAATTGAGAATCATGAGGTCAAAGGAACTGCCTGAAGAGCTCAGAGACAGAATTGTGGCAAGGCGATCTGGCCAAGGTTACAACAAAAATTCTGCTGCACTTAGGGATCCTAAGAGCACAGTGGCCTCCATAATCATTAAATGGAAGACATTTGGGATGACCAGAACCCTTTCTAGAGCTGGCAGTCCGGCCAAACTGAGCTATCAGGGGAGAAGAACCTTGGTGAGAGAGGAAAAGAAGAACCCAAAGATCACTGTGGCTGAGCCCCAGAGATGCAGTCGGGAGAAAGTTGGGCTTACATGGGAAAAAGTTGTAGAAAGTTTTCATCAACCATCACTGCAGCCCTCCACCAGTCGGGGCTTTATGGCAGAGTGCCCCGATGGAATCCTCCTCAGTGTAAGACACATGGAAGCCTGCATGGAGTTTGCTAAGATGGTGAGAAATAAGATTCTCTGGTCTGATGAGACCAAGATAGAACTTTTTGGCCTTAATTCTAAGCGGTATGTGTGGAGAAAACCAGGTACTGCTCATCACCTGTCCAATACAGTCCCAACAGTGAAGCATGGTGGTGGCAGCATCATGCTGTGGGGGTGTTTTTCAGCTGCAGGGACAGGACGACTGGTTGCAATCGAGGGAAGATGAATGCGGCCAAGTACAGCGATATCTTGGACAAAAACCTACTCCAGAGTACTGAAGACCTCAGACTGGGCCAAAGGTTCACTTTCCAACAAGACAATGACCCTAAGCACACAGCTAAAATAACGAAGGAGTGGCTTCACAACAACTCCGTGACTGTTCTTGAATGCCCCAGCCAGATCCCTGACTTAAACCCAATTGAGCATCTCTGGAGAGACCTGAAAATGGCTGTCCATCAATGTTTACCATCCAACCTGACAGAACTGGAGAGGATCTGCAAGGAGGAATGGCATAGGATCCCCAAATCCAGGTGTGAAAAACTCATGGCTGTATTAGATCAAAAGGGTGCTTCTACTAAATACTGAGCAAAGGGTCTGAATACTTAGGACCATGTGATATTTAAGTTTTTCTTTTTTTATAAATCTGCAAAAATTTCAACAATTCTGTGTTTTTCTGTCAATATGGGGTGCTGTGTGTACATTAATGAGAAAAATGTGTCATATTTTAGAAAATGGCTGCAATATGACAAAGAGTGAAAAAAGGGGTCTGAATACTTGCCGTACCCACTATGCTATTGTAGACCATCCCAAAAAAAGTGGGTTTGCTTCAAATCTTGTATATTTGCATGCTTCATTTTTATTATGTTTTAAGATAATGGTACCTTAAGTAGTTGAACAGTCCACAGAAGAAACAGTTTGAGTATTCAGATGAGATATTTTTTGTGCTCATGATGCATAAGACAATCAAGTGTTAAAGAAGACATTAAATTTACATTACGTTATGCCAACATGTGTTTATTCATTAAAAGGGACACATTTGGAGCTGCACGGCATTTAAACATTTATAATAGAGTGTTTATATTGTGTGGACAGCAAAGGCAACCAGTCCCAGACTCCTTCTGGTCATTATAGGGTTGTTTTTTATGCTAAATAGATGGGTAATTTATCTCCATGACATTATAACTACTTTTTGGCACAGAGCTGGGTGTACTGAATAAGAAATAAGCCAACATAAGAGGGGTTGTAAAACCTAGATGCATTACTTTTGCTCAAAGGAATGCTGAGAGGACTTTTATGTCTACCAATATCGGAGAGCCAAATTGCTTCTGTATCACTTTCTGAAAGGTTGTAAATTTACTGAAAATGTTTTCTTTCTGCTTGTGAAATTGGCTTTTTATATAAAGGCTCTTTAAGAGCCACAATGCACCCGAAACATGATGTATAGCAAACAAAAGCACATTTTTGTAACCCCTGAATAATATCTGAGTTTCATATATGTGTTGATCTTACATTTGAATTGCGTTTGATAAGTTTCATCCTTTTAATATGTTTATCTTTTAATGGTTTTGATGTTGATACATAGGTTTTCGAGTACTACTATTTCATATCATTATGCACTATGAGCAGGAAGAAATAAACAGCTCATAGTTCAACTGCTATATGACATATTTTCACACCATGTACTCAGAGGGCATTTATAGGAATCTATTTGTTGTGTTATGTGGTGTATTACATAACCCCTCATATCTCCATATCAGTAGAGCATCTGAGCAGTTATTGAACTTGAACTGTATCACTCCATTCAACCAGATCAATAGCAAGTGGGAAGTTGTTACAGTTACCTGAGCGTTTCTTGACAAGTGCCTGCCAACAGGCTCTTCAAACGCTATTTCAAGAGCCTAACGCAGAATGGAGCACCACAAAGTGCTTAAACAGATTTTACATCATTCCCTTAGCTCAAAAACAGATGCTTATCATCAGTAGTATTATCTGCTTTGAATATTTTATTCTTTAAAACCTTTTATTTGTTAAAGTGCACTGTAGCTCTGCATTTCTGATAAGTGGTTTGTTCAATACTCTCAACCAAATTAGCTCAACAATATCTATATTCATTTCAGTGGTGCAACTCAGAGTTGTCAATCAAATGAGAATTTTGCTAAGAGGCAGGTATGAAGGATTTTTCAAGGATGTTATAATAAAATATGTGTCAGCATCTCTGCCCACGTGTGTTCTGCGCATGTTTTTGTTTGACCTTTCAAGAAATAGCTGCTAGCTGGTTGCAAACATACTGAAGCAGCCCTTAGCGATTTTAAGCGGCAGGATCTTATTCCTCATAGAAGAGCATGTCAGTGTCTCTTTCGTGGTTTCTGAAGCATGCTTTGTTATTCAGTGATGCACAGTGCACACATTATGTTGAAGCTGCACAACAGTGCTTTCCTACTTAAAACAGAATAACTGAACCAGTTCTGTGTGTCGGAGGGGTTTTCATCCATTTTGCAAAACTGGCTTCCCTTTTCCAAAATGTCATTGAACATAATTTTGTCAATGTAAACAATGTATTATAATTCAGCTTCTGGATCTAATCTAATTCTGGTCGGTGTTTAAAATACTACAAGTATAAACAGCACCATCGGATGCGGAGACAAAATACTGAGTATGTTCAAAAAGTCGTGAGCCTACAGTGCTTAAAAAAATACCCGGCCAATGTTTGTAAGGTTCTTTATTTTCTGACGTGCATATCTTTTAAAGCACCTGGCATATCTATAATTCTTCAGTTCAGAGAATACTAATAATATGCCTTGTGTGTCTAACAGACAATTCCATAACAATAAACTAAAAAGATGAATGAACCTCACTTCTAAAAGAGGATTACAGCTATCTGTGCTCGCTCAAAGCCGTGAGTAGAAATCATCTTTACACCCAGACAGCTTAACTGGGGCTTCATTCCTCCAGCATTTTCACACACTGTCCTTTAAGTCTGATGTAGTGAGTACATAGGGCTCAACCTCATTTTCAAGATTGATCTGTTTTCATGTAAGCCCCAGGATTTGTGCTGAAGGAACTATTTTCTTTTAGTTCAATTGCTCAATTCCAGCAATCAAAGAGCATGTCTGTTTAAGAGATAAATATCTAGCCATCAGCATTCAGAAAGTGCTCTGTCCACATCATTTGTCCATTTGTCAGAGTGGGTTGAGTGTGAGTAAATAATTGCCTTAAATAATACAATTGTAAGGGATTTTCCACGCTACAAGCTATTGCAAACACGGAGGACACAGAGTGAGCAACTACTGAAAAAAGTGCACAATCTAAGTGTAGAACAAGCACTGTAAACTAAATCACAACATACACAACTTGCCCTGCGTGTTGTTCTGTCGATTTGTCCTACCATGTCAGATTTTGCTACCTCCCATTAGAACATTAGCACAATTCGATAGCGAAAAATTCCACCTATCAGATTGTGCTGTGGTTTGAGCATTTATTAACATCCATACCCACCTTTACCCTAAACCTCCTCAAAACAATATAAATACTTTAGGGGGAAATGTAATATTGATATGCGCATACGTTGTAAGCCCTGGTAGGACAATCTGACACCTGCACAATGAAATTAAATCGATGAAATGTCAGCACACCTGCACAAGCATGTGAGTGGAACAGACGGAGCGTATAGAGAGCAATAGTCGGGGTTCCAGAAGAAAAAACTATTTTCATTTCCTCCATAGGGAAATTGTTTTTAACAGTAACTTATAAACCTTTAAAGACAGCCTTACTGTGAGCTATGAGGTTAATTGATATTGTTATGTATAAAAATTTGCTTCTGTTGAAGCTGTCAGCCAGCATTTTTCAACTTAGTTTTAAAATATTTGCACTTAGCAGCGGAATTCGTGGTGAAAAAATACATTACCCATGATGCTGTACTGAAAATTCCACCATATATTTTTAAATGCATAGTTTTATATTTCTCCATTGTTTTTGGTTTGTTGATGCTGTGTGCAGTGCTTCGTGGGATTGAGACTTACACTTTGTACACCAATTTTTTGCTTCAAATCAAAGTTTGTAATGTTATGATTCACCCTGTTGCAGGCTGGCTTGGTTCATGGATTATAACGCATTAACTAAGACTATTTTGAAATCCCTATGGGAGAAATTAATGGAAAAAATACTTCCGGAACCAACACTGCTGAAAAAGATATATAGAGCACTCCATAGAGGACTTCCGGTTCTATCGTCCTGAAGTCAATGGGATTCTTTTTTTTTATGCTTGAAATAAGGTATGTGGTGAACAAGCTCAAGATATTTTCACATTTTTTTCTACGATATAAAATACATCAGTAATACCCCTTTGTGAATTGTTTTAAGCTTTTACTTGTCTTATAACTAGCAAGTGGCTAAAATTGGACTAGAGAAGTTGTTGGGGACTTTAAACATCATCACACTGAACAGGTAAACTCACACTCACTAGTCCGGTTTCACAGTCTCTTTGTGCTTATAATCACACGCTTGCAATCTATCATAACTTCAGCTTTCAGGGGAAATGTTTTTTAAACAAAGACTGAAAGATTTGCCAGAAGCTTATCAACTTAGTGAATGCGGTGTAGTTCGTTTATAGCCATTTAGCTTTTAACTTCTGCCGATTGTATTTACAAAATCATAAACGTTGTGTTCATTTGTAAAGATTATCAACATAAAAAAATTTAAATACATAAAAAACATGCAAGAATCATAAGATTTTGTTGGTCACAGAGCTTGTTTTCTGCTATAATCCAAAAGCCAATGGAATAATCTTATTGGGTTTTTGTCGAGGAAACCAGGGTGATGCTAACTTCCAGGTTGGCCTACAAAAATATGTCATCCCTGCACTCTATTATAATAAAACATTTTTTACCCCTATCTACTACAACCCAAACTACAGTGTAACGCAGTGTGTACACATAACTATTGGATATTGGATATAATTTAAAGAGATAGTGTTCAGTAAACCCCTGATTAATAAATGTTTTTTTGTTTTTGTTTTGTTTTTCCCATGGCAAAAGCTAATTCTGAGAAATGAGGTGTTCTTTCACATTGGTCCATACAATGAAAATAATTGTACCAAATGAATATGAATATCCATAGCTGATATTTCAAGCTATCTAATTGTTTAATTAGCCTTGTAATAAGTGAAATAATTATTGCAAAATGTCCCCTTTAAAGTGAAACATGACAGGGTTTATTTTTGCTATAATGATCAGCTTCCCATTATTTCGACTACCTATAAGTTAGGCACCTAAAATAATAACAGAAATATCATAAGGGGCAGAAAGAGAGTAAGAGCTTCTTCTAATTTTGTTGTAAGGATGTAATGACTCAATCTACATTTGTTGTTATAAACCATCCAAACCATGGTTAATACTCCAGACCAATATAACAGTTATGGCTCTTTGTGACCGTGAACACATAAAATTGCTGCTTCCGTAACTTATTGCCTCAACATGCCTACCTACAGTATATATAGCCGCATTTCCACCGCGGAAACTTTCCCCAGGAACTAGGGACTTTGCCGTGGTACACATTTCAAGGCAGGAAGGCATCAAGGCACGTCCGAATCTAATGTTAGCTTCACTTCCTGTCTCCTGAGAGACCTTCATCTGATCGATTTTTGAAGGCAGCATATATGTATCCTTCGTTGCCTCTGATATCCCACAATCCTGTGCTTTCCATTTCTGTGACAGTTGAGCTGGGAAAAAAAGAAGGCATCCGAAAGTTTGTGTGTAAATGTACATTTTTCACCAACATTTTCCACAAGTGATGTCAGTTCTAGCGAGAAATTACTAATGTAGTAATTAAATATTTGTTTAGTTCTCACCAAAGCTCTCTCTATTTAGCTGTAGATCATTAAGCTGTTACACTGCCTTAGAAGTCTGTCCGAAATTAGTTTCGTAAGGTGCCTTACTGCAAAAACGCTGCCGTACAAGCCATTGTCTGATAAGACAGCGAGGCAACGAGTCAGCTGTTTTCAGACACAGCCTCTGTGTGTTTCAACCGCAGGAACCGAGGTCTAAATAAAGTTCCAGGTAAAACTTTCCCCCTCAAAACGGCCCTGCTCTAGCCTGACGTGGTCATACTCAATTCTAGTCAGAATATGAGTCTGTTACCGCTCCATTGAGCTTTGATTATGGGGCCTGTTTCAACTGAGCCAGGAAAGACCTCAATTGGATAGACCCACAACCAATCAGAGCAACGGGAGGCGACACATAACGTTAGTTGTCAAATGTCAACAGAACTCAACTGCACTGTGTTGTCAAGTCCGTGTTTTTCTCCATGTCCGCGGGTTGAAGCGACCCCAACTATGTGATTATATAAACCCAGGAATGCAAATTTTAGCAGGCAACTTTGCCAAAATAACATATTTTGCCAACCAAACGCCATTTTTTCCGGAGAACCCCCCGGAAAGTTATTGTTTTGGGCTATAGTTTTGAGTAGCAATTGTGCCCGACATTGCAAAAAAACTGCAAAATGAATGCATATACGAACAAGTTCTCCGTTCAGGATAAGAGCAAATTCAACCTAAGTGCCTTTGATGACGTGGATGTTTACGTAACTGTTGATCATCTGTTCATCATCGTCTAAAGCCCGCCCTGACAATTTCATTGGTCCGAACAGTTTCTGTTCGGGCATAATAACTCCTCTATGGAGCGATTCCAGACCGAGCAAAACAAATTGTGGGCGGGGCTAAATTCGGCTGGCATTCAGGCTAGCCCTGCTCGCGAGGTTGTACTTTTTCAAAGTTCATGAACTTTCAGGGGTGGGACTTGGGCGCTGAACATGCTGATTGGTTGAGTCCACGGAGCATTTTATTTCAACCTAAAAGTCTGTTACGGCGCGTGCAGTAAGAGTCATGTTCAAATCAACAACAGAGTTTTAAAAAATACGACCGATAGGTTCAGGCTTTATTAAGTGTATTTGCAGAGGACGAAATCCAGCGGGAACTGGAAAGTTGCGCGCAGTCCGACGTCACCGAACTAATCTTAACTGTACTTTATACCACGATGGAAACGCACACAGTTACAGGTCTGGGGGAAAAATAATTCCTGGGAAAAAAGTTCCTGGGACAAATTGTTCTGGGTAATTTCGGTGGAAACGGAGCTTTATGAATTAACTTGTCAAAAAGTCTAGTCCTTCCGGCATACTTTCAATCCTGACTGAATAGATCAAAGGTGTGGCTGGTTTCTTTCCTAAACTTAAGGCCTATTGAGGCCTGAGAAAGGATGTATCAAAAGACTCTGGGTTTTTCATTAAACTACGGCTTTATACATTTGAATAAGGAGCTAATGCCAAGAGGAGCTGTTTTTATTGTTAATACCAATTAATATTCCCGCGCCTATTCAGTGTCAACACAGTGTCAAATGATGATGCATTGCATTTCAGGATCAAGGTTAATTGCCAGGAATTGGTTTTTAATAATCCACATTCTGTGAACAACTTCTGTGAATGCATTATTAATGAGACAACAACAAAAACATTATGAGTAGCAATACAGGTCACAGATCTTCAAGGCCTTTAATTAGATTGTATAGAATATAAACATACTTCTTGCGGAAACGGTGGAGACAAAATTACCTAGTGTATCATTATGTCTTAATATTCAGTGCTATGACACTCGCCATGTGGTAGTTAAAACATGGTGATGTGCATTAAATACATTTTACTTTGATTCATTGTTTTATGTATTGCCCTGTGTAGAGATGAAATTAGTTATTCATAAAAAAACAATACTCCCAGACATGTTTGCAATTCTGTTGTCTTTCATGCCATTTTAGCTGCACTTTAAAAAAAAAGATAGTCACTGAGGATATTTGCAAACACAACCACGCACAGTCCTTCAGAAGCCGAGCAGGTGTGAAGATGAAAGCATGTTTTTTTTTTTCAAAGTACTATAGAACCTCCAGGTCAGACCTCTTCTTATTATCATAAGTATTGCACTTGTTTGTTTGTTTTTCATCTTTATCTTCAGACTATATAGCCCATTCACTGTGCAGTGTCTCATCACAATTGCTAACCAACTGCAAGTTAAATAGTGCTCACCTCAAGGGTTATAAAAGATGTGCAGAAAACGTTAGAATTCCTGCGATACATCAGTGCTGCGTTTTTAGCCTTAAAGGAAAAGCTGCAGATCAGCACCCAGGAAAGCCTTATGCCATTAGGAATCCTCTGACAGAGGGGCTTTACAGCGCTTTGTACATTATTTAAAGATTTTTTTTTTTTAAAGGGTTAGTTAAAAAATACACTATGCATGAATCCGTTATGTTTTCCCCATCATATTCAGTTCGAAAAATGAAGCCAGGTGTTTGCTAAGTATGCTTTTTTTTTCTAATATCCATTCTCAGCAAATGCAAATTATGAACATCTACAAATTATGCTGAGGCTAATAGACATGTTGAAAGGCTGAATGATAATTTGATTGAATGTGGAACACTCAGCAGTGTTAGGGTAATTTATTGCCTGTCTTTAATGTATTGACTCAAAATGACAACAAATCCTGAATTATCAATAATTATGCTAATAGCTGCGCTTTGCAAGACAAACCACATTCTACTGCAGAAATAAGGGCGTGGGTGTGTTAGTATGTGGCACTTTTACAAATATAGTGTGTTTTTAAAAATACTACACACATATTTACATTGCATGTGCATTATAGTGACGCCTTTAATAGCTTGTGCAAGCATTGTATATATTAGATGAACTGCAAGACAGATGGTGTTTTGTTTAGATATGCATGTAAACGTGATATGAAACTAATTATAAAGGCTATTGATCTTTGCACCCAATTGGAATAACAGTCTGCTGCCGTCTCAAACTATACACAGATTAATGCATTAGCTGAACATTTGATTTTCTCAATGTTTTTCCTGCTGCACTTTATTCAAATTTGTATAAAAGCCCTTGTGAAGTTTTTTCCGAGGCTGTTGTGTTATGCTTTCTTTTGAACACATAAAAACTTAATTCACTGATTCATTAATAAAGTCCCCCGCAAAATCAAGTCTTGATTTATAAAGATTGTAAAACAAGCTTTTGAAAAGCCAATTTTAATAAGTTTGTTAGAAATAGTGTTGAAACCCCCCCTCACACACACACACACGCCTCCAACAGTACATTTCCATTCATCTACTTGGACAATGTCTCTTGACCTGTCAATGCTTTATGAAGGTACTATAAATCTCTCCTTGAAATGAAGCTCTACTCATCCTAGGACAAGATGGTGTCATTATTTTCCAAGGCAATTGAGAGGAAATTGAGATATCATTCAATGTAACAGCTGCTGACTCAAGTCTCTGCTGTTTCCTTATTAAAGGGTCAGGGACAAAATTCCTCTCATTGACAGCATTTCATCAAAATAATTATTTTTTTATATTAAGCTTATTTTTATATTATACTAGCAATGCGCTAAATATATATATATTTTTTTTTATTTTATCATTTGAGAGCCTAAAAGTGTTCAACTGGTATGTATTACAGGTGATCGTAGAACTACATGTGATTTGTATTTTTTAAAGACATATACAAATCATTATTATTGTGTGCACTGTTTAATGACAGACTTTAAAATGCTTTTAGTCTAAATGTATTTAAATCATCCAATTATATTCATCATCTAAAAAAAAAGTTTTGTTTGGGTTATATTATGTTCTGAATGGAAACATTGTTTCTACGGAAGCCCTAAGGGGACATGGTGGTGGAAAAAAATGAGATGGGAGGAAAAAGTATTTCCTCAAGAAACTTTGGATTCGCTCGCGAAACCTTTTGCGTTCATTCGCAAAACTTTTTTGTTCTTTGCGATTCAATGCTATGTTTCTCAGGGGAACGCAAAACATTTGCAAGAGAACGCAAGGGCATTGCCAAATCTCATATTTTCTTTCTTCGCCATGTCCCTTTAGGGGCTCTGTATGTTTCCACCATGAAATAAAAAAGGTAATTGCGTCTTTTTAATCTCAGAATTCTACGGAGCCCCTAAAGGGACACGGTGATGAAAAGAGGAAAATTTTATTATGTCAATGCTTTTCTCGCAAATGTTTTGCGTTCCCCCCCGAGAAACTTTGCATTTGCTTGCAAAATGTTTGCTTTCCCCTGAGAAACTTTGCATTCGCTCGCAAACCTTTTTGAATTGCGAGCGAATGTTTCTCAGGGGAACACAAATGTTTTTGCAAGGGAGTTTCTGTGACCGAATGTTTCTCAGGGCCAAACATTTTGTGAGTGAATGCAAAGTTTCTCAGAAGAACACAAAATGCATTGCAATATATTTTTTTTTCCTTCACCATGTCCCTTGAGGGGCTTTTTTTTCCCAATTGTGAGTTTATATCTTACAAATTCTAAGGAAAAAATGTGCAAGAAATTAAGTGTGAGATATAAACTCTTAATTGCAAGAAAAAAGTACAAATTGTAGTTGCATTTTTTAATTATTATTATTATTATTCCGTGGCAGAAACAAGATTCCATACAGTATTCTGTGTGCAGACATGGAAGCTAAGGCAATACTCATTTTGAACTCCTTTCACTAAATTTCATGAAATAATCGCAGTGCATTCAAGACAATGTATTCAAACTGAATCAGCATTTAATCAAACATGCAGGTCTGTCATTATACATGTGCCCATATGCTAGATACAAAACATTAGTATTAGTACAGTTACCTAAAGATGATCCACTCCGATTTCATGAGAATTCTTGATTTTTTTTTTTTTTGTGCGCATAACAGTGTTGTAGTTAAACACGCCATGACCCTTTGCAAGCCAGCATGCTGTCAGCTTGTTAGAATGGTTAAATAAATGGTAACACAGATCACAGGCATGGCCCTAAGCCCTTTATGCCTGCAGGGATATGTAGGACACCAAACATTCCTCTCAGCTTTTTGAAAAGATAAGGAACAGATGTTTCACAGAAATATGAATTTATTCTTAATGAGTGTCTATCATAGTAAACAGGTCTAGCTTAAAACCCATCTATGTTTGTATTCTACATGTTAGATTTAGTGAGATACTGTTACAAGTGCATGTTGAATGAGTTTTTGTTCAATTGAACATATTAATGTTAATTTGTAAACTTATTCATAGAGCCATTTAGGTTACTAAAAATATTTAAAAGAATATAAAAAGAACAGTTTTCACTCATTTCTGCTTGGGATACCAGTCTGCCCTCCACTAACATGATTTTACCGGTTCAGTTCATCATTACAAAATCTGTAATTTCAGTATATATTATATGCCTCTTCATCTCGCTTTCTGTTTGAACACATAATACTAAAAAGATAGATATTTCATCAATCCCTCTGAATTATTTATGATGAGCAGGTCTGCAGACTCGATATTACAGAAGATCGACAGAAACATTCTCAACATAGTATTCAGCAGTTTTCATCAATTCCCATAGTGGTACAGCTTCTAGGCTGAATCCAGATTAATTTCTTCCCTAAAATATTTTATTCATTACTGCCTTGGCTGCCTCACAAGATTTTGACGTTTCACAGTTTTGACATTTTATTGGTAATGAAATCTATGAGTGTTATATCATATGAATATAGCTTACATTTTATATAGCTTACACTATTATGTTTGAATATATTTAAAAGTGAACATAATTGTGCATTTGTTTTGAGATATTGCATGTCAACACAGACTCTTTCTTGGCCTTTTCATCATTTTTATTAGCTGTGCCAGAGAGGACAGAAAATGGAAGTGGGAATGGAAAACTAAGCCGGAAACCTAACTGTTACGCCATGAGTATGAAACATTTCTATGTTTAAATGATTTTCATAACAACCTATGAGACCAAAAGACAAATAATGAGTACTAAAATTTATACCCAACTCACTTTACACACATATTCTCTTGCTCTGATTTATGATTGCACTCAATGCATTAACACCCCCTGTTCAGTTAGCTCTCCCCTACAGATGAACATCATACAGGGCAATAAAATGCATAACCAATTAATAGTTGTTGGGGGTGTATTTTGTTTTGTTTTTGCCTTTTGCCTTTTGGGTAAAAATGTGCAAGTGGGAACTTGGTCTGATCTCACTATTAACTCACACAGAAATGCACAACAAAATCCAGAGTCTAGAGGCATATTAAAGGCCTCATTTCCATCACATTGTGCCTGTAAGGCAAATGTATGCTTTATTTATGCATACTAAATGAAAAGTGATAAAAGGACAGGGAAGAAAAACACAGAATAACAAACAAATGTAACAGCAGATGTATCATTGTATACCTAGAGGCTCTGAGGTATGATAATTTAAAGAACATGATGGGGAAGCCTTAAGAGATCAAATCTCTTTTGTTTTATCTAATTCTCTGATTAAATATTCATAACACAACGCACGATAACCTCACTGTGGTGCTCATGAAAACATAGCAGTTAATTTTCAGGGGGTAAAAATAATTTTCTTGTGTGCAAGATTACATTTGCAATTTGTTTTAATGTTGCAGCTAATGTAATTTCAGTCTGAAAATAGGTCTTTTATGTGATAGATGAAGAATGAATATCATGGAATACAGTCACGGTACTTATGTTCACAAGACCGTATCAATCAGTGGAGAAGGCTAACACTACCAAAGCTTTCAAACCGGCAAAGTAATTACCATAAGCTTTTAAAGGGTCAAAACTTGATGTTTGAAAGTTCATGTCTTCCGAATAAGCAATGCGGATAAGACTGACGTGAAGATGGCTCAATAAGGAATAATCTTGCCAGATTTACTTATTTATTGTCTTTGTCCTAAATCGATTGTATTACCATACTTTTAAAAGATAAAAGGTTAAAACCTTGTGGTTAAAGGTTAGAACACACACACTAAAATATTGGCTCGTAAACATCCATGAGAGATGTGTACAGCAGGAGATATAGGAGAGCATCAGTGGGTGCCAACCCATGGCCATCTATGTTAAAGCAGTACAATTAGTAAAAAAAAAAAAGGAAAATAAATGTGTTTAATGCCCTCTGAGCCATGTAAATAAGCATGTTGAATCTGCCATCAGTCCAGCTCCAGCTATGATTGCTGGCAATGCTCCTAGTCAGAACAAGACAGAATACATAAAAATCCCTATACTGCTACTAAATGGAGGGGGTGGTCATAACAGTGTTAGTCTATATTTATGCATATATTGCATACTAAAAATATTGAAAATGTATTGCGATAACATGTTTTTCAAGAGACTGAATAACTGTTAACCATATAAAATCTAATTTTCTAATGTCTGTTAAATTTTTTACTTAGCTTCACAACAATGTAATGTGTTTATATTTATATTTGATCGGGTGTAAAATGTGATGCACTTTTTTAGAAAAGAGTGTGGATTTGTTTTTATCTCTCATGACATCATCTTTTAGTGTGGGTCAGTTTCTCCTCTGCCTTATGTGAGAAAATGTTTACTTCCTGCCTTACTCAGTCTACGGTGACATCATACTAGACTGAGCTACTCGGTGGAAAAAACAAGATCTTTCTCTTCTAAAGATCCAGCACTTAATATGTGCATTGAAAGCATCTGTGGAAGTAGACCTTTATAATCTCATAAATTTTGATCGATCGGAGCAAGCAAATGAAATGTTCTCTTTCTCTGAACTGCACTGATGTGTAAATATCATCCCCACTAAAGTTAATTCATCCTGTTGCCCTTCCCAAATTTATAGCCCTTGCGCAAATGGCCTCTGATGTAATGGTATCCTCTCTGTAACATTTATAAGTCAGAGGACGCATGCATTAACATGCCGTGAAATATTCCTGCTGCAGGTTATGAAAATGCAGGCTGCTAAAATGAAGAGCGAACCACCTCACGGCTTACAGAATGTGTTATACTGCCAGCTATATCCAGACGCCTCTATGTTTTCCTCTGTGTTTTGTGAGATGTCTGCTTGATGAATAATTTATCCATGGATATTTCAGAGCTGTGCTTCTACAACCCGTATGCCATGTGAATGAAGTATTCCCAGGTGAGCTGTGGTGGCAGCTGCAATGGTGGAGTTGATTGAAAATTTATATTCTCCAAAGACCGAACCAGTGTGTAAGTACTGGCAATACAGCGAATGAAAATAAAACAAACTGCCATTTCTGAGCGAATTTCACTAGCGTAATGAGCTCAAATAAAGTGACAGTTAAATACTGTACTTGTACTCAATCCTGACGCTCCCTGGGGCTTACCGTAAATCCACTCAGTGCCAAAATAACACCTTGCTCATCTCTTGGCACCGTACTGTCTGTTTTCATTACTGCGTGAAGGGCAAAAAAGGATCTTCATCTAAAAACCGCATGTATTTTTTGCCTACAGGAAAAACTTAGCTGCTTCCACCATGAATGTGTTAGCTGAAAGCAGCAGGCACCACTTCACACATCTGGTTTTATGGTTCTATTTCTGCACTGAGCTTTTTTATTTTATTTTACCTGTCTGTGGCTTCCTCTTCAGAGGGATCCTCCGGATTGCTCTTCACATCCTCATGGCTGCTCTTCGCCTCCTCTTTCCTGGCACTGCAAGGTGAGTTGCTCTTGGGAAGCTCCTCGCTAGCTTGGAGGTGCTGGATGATGTTTTGCTGGTGCCATGATTGATTGCCCGGCCTGACATAAACAGGTGTGGGTCCAGGGTTCGGAGCCAGAATGCTGTGCACAGGGCTGTTGCTCTTGCGAAGTCCTCCTCTGTCCCGGGAGTGACTTTTCAGCCGTACCGGTGTTCCCCGGTGGTCGAAACCTTCCTGTTGGATATATCCCCCATTCCCAGCTGAGGTTTGTGTGCTGTGGCTGAACCAGCGCCAGCGGAGCCTGAGGATCTGCTTCACGTCAAACTCCTTTTTTCCAGACACAGACATCCTATTTGCCCTCGATGCGATGCCAGTTGCACATCCGAGGAATAACGAGGCAGAACGTCTGAGTCTCGACTTCAGAGGCTTTACCTCTTTTGTCTTTGTTGCCGATTTTGGCCAATAAAGAGACGATGTCTGCAGCTTCTGCCTTGTGTCTTATTTCCCCTCTTCTCCAACTCTGTCTGCTCCTTGTCCTTAGTTATAGCACACACATGATATCCTCCGCCTGTTCCACCCTCCTCCCTTCCCTTTGTCGTTCTCTGTCTCTCTGCACATACGACACACACACAACACAAAAAAATGAGGAACGCTTCCTGCAACCTGCTCTGATTCCAGCAGCAAATAACGAACAGCTCTTACCCGAGAAGCTGAGGTGCCAAACTGACAGGACGCAGAGGTCAAATCTTAGTGGGGGGAATCTTGTAGCACAGGAAGGAACGCCAAAACCAGCACCATCTCCTTCCACGAGCAGCATCATCTGCGCTCGCACTCACACTCTGCCCCTTTCCTTTATGTGTGCACATGCTCTTTCCCTCGCTCCAGCTCTCTCTCGCTCACGCATGCACATAGACATGTCTTCTAACACAGTCCCCCCATCTGATGGGATCCCGAGGGAGAGAGTCTCAGCCTCTCAACGAAGGAGGAAACCATGCAGAAAAAAATATGCTCTCACTGTCTTTCTCAAGCCATAGTGACAGATAAACACCAAAGAGTAGCACTGTTTTGACTTCTTCGTTGCAGCACCAGTCAGGATTTAATCTCTAGTAAATTTTCAGGAAATGTCTACAGTATGTGACTGGGTGCGATGCTGTTGAATGCTGTATATTAAGAAATATGCATCTTTTAGGCAAGGCAAGGCAAGTTTATTTATATAGCACATTTCATACACAATGGTAATTCAAAGTGCTTTACATAGAAGGAATTAAAATAATCAAAAGAAATGGAAATAACAATATTATATAAAATGTATTAAAACTATATTAAATTGGTCCTTTCGCAATTTGAACACAATAACTCAACCAATGCATAAGAAAACATGTATGAAAGGTATATTAGTTTTGCTTAGGGTTTGGCAATGGTATACCAACGGATTATTTCTGAATATATTTCTTTAACTGATTGTTATTTTTTGATTACAACACTCAAACTGAAAAAAAGGCAAAAATAAAATCCTGTCTCCTGTTGAAATGCATATCAAGCTAAACAAATTTGTATCGCAATGCTAATATTCTTGATGTTTGCACATGGAGATGTGATAGCATTAATTCATTTTCTACAGCTAGGTTGTTTATCCTGTCCTATGGAAAGGCTGGATCTAAATGCACTGCAGAGTGTGTCATATTGCTCATTGACTCTATTTGTATCCAAAGATTTGCTGGTCTTATACTGCAGATACAGTCAATGATTTATTCATGTGCAGTGCCTTCAGTTCACGGTTCTTTTGTTATGCTCAAAATATGGATACCGTCATCCTTTATGGTATCCATTATGGTGAGGAGGTTCCCTTTGCTACATTCCTTAGAGTGGTGGGGGTAGGTGCTTTGAGCCATGGGCAAATTTGCAAATCAAAACAGAATTCAGAATTCATTACTATATGTGTTTTTTTTTTTTTTTTTAAAGGTCCTATTAAGGTCCTATTAGTTAATGCATTAAATAACAATAAGTAATACATTTGTTACAAAATAGCTACATAAAAGTGAAACTGTTATTTCACATTAGCTCAGGTCCATTAAATTGTATTAACATATACAACTTTTAATTTGAAATGAATTATTTTTTCATTGTTAATTCATGTTCATAGTTAACTGTTTACAAATGGAGCCTCACTGTAAAGTGTTACCTTTTTGTTTTTAATTTAGATGGTGATCTTACTTATTGTTTCAGAGCTTTGTTCTACAGTTCATAACCTGTATTACTGTAATTATTTCAGTAACAAGGGTCATTTGATACATGTATCTTTCATTGTTTGCTATTGAATGAACTACTTGTTTGAAACACATTTAAAGATCATACTGTTGTGTTTTGGTGATTAAACCAAATGTTCTCATTACATATTACAATAATCTTGTCTTTTGAAACAATGAAAACATATATAACTGTAATTAGAGAATGAGATCAGGTTTTGACAGAATCTTCTGATCTGTGCAATGCACATAGTATACTACAACAAATTTGTAAAATTAAGCCATTGCTAGTTGTTCTGAATCTAAAGATTTTTTTTGTTGAGAATTCTGTGATCCAGATGTTCTCACCCCAGCTGTGTGAGACTGTTTAATTACCAATTCCCGTACCTTGATGCATTATGTAAGGAGTGAACAGCAGGGGATGGAGGGCATGTAGGATGGATGAATTTCTTTTGGATGCGCAAACTAATCTCATTTGAAGCTACATTTTAAATGATGGGTAGTCTGAGTGAATAAAGTTAACATATACAGTTAATCCATGATGTCTTTCTGAAGCCTTTTTATGTTGTTTAATTTTTTATGTTGTATATATATGTTTTTTTTTAAATGGCCATGTTTGACTAAAATATTACATATATACTTTTATGTTAATGTCATAAACGGCAGCTATACCTTAATATCACCATGAAACAACAACAGCACAGTAGATAAATATAAATCAGTAGTAATAAGATAAATAATAAGATAATGCACAGTCATCTTGGCCAATAGACTTTAAACACATTGCAATTGCATGATATATGCTTTAAATCTGTCAGTCCATCACTTATAAATGATCTCTGTTCTTAAAGAGCCCTATAGTGTCCTAAGTTCAACCATAAAAAATATGAATCCTTGAAAAGTGGGTTGACTAAGAAAGATATATATTGCTGATTGTTTAGTTTGAGAATTTCACCATATTTTGTATATTTGCTCTATGGGTCGCTGTAAACCGCACCAGTATGAACTGAAATAAATGCATTCTAACCTTTTAGGAGTCAAGGACACCATCTGTTTGCGTCCTCTTTGATACAAGAGACGTCAGCAGAGTCTGCTGCTCATTGTATTATCCACAAACATGTGTCTTACCAGATAAAGAGAGTTAGTTGATTCGTTCTACCTGCATACTTCATTATTCTATATGCAACTATTAAGAGGGGCATTTGAGGTTGAACAAAACTCCAAACACACTGCCCCACACTAACACACTAGTTTATTAAACTATCATTTTAATCTAGTATTATTATTTATTAATATTATAGTCGAATTGTCTTCTCGAGGCTTTGAGAACACAAAAAAGGTGTCTTGGAATTAAACGAGAATATGATGCCAAACACTCAAATAGGAAACCAGTTTAATTCTGATAAATTCAGTATTGTCACTATAAATAAAGATATTGTCTCTCGTATAATGTGACCCACCCGGAGTGACCATTGTACACAAAAACAATTTTTTTTTGGAATTTGAAAATCAACCCAATGCATTAAACAGCATAATACTGCCTCAGAAACATGTCAAAAGACAAAATAAATCCACCCAAATCCACTCAATTTCTTGTATGTCAGCATTGCACAGTAAAAGACAATCATACATCTTACCTTTCAAACGAAATAAGAAAAATAAGGGTGTTTGCCTGTATTCCTCTCAGCTTAAGTTGCTTGTCATAGATTTCAAGTTAACTAAGGATTGCATGCCGCTGTCTTTCCTCACCCCAGTTCTGCTATTGAATATTTGCATACAAAACAAACCACACTTTCCTCCCTCAAAGGAATTTCCTGATCATTTCCTTCCTTAGTACTGATTCGAAGAACCAGGACAGGAAAGCCCATTTCCTGTTTTCTTGGTGTTGGCTTTTATCAAAGTATTCATAGAAAACTAAAAGCACAATAGTTAGATTTAACAGAGGTGCAATCTTATTTTCAGGCATTTTTATATAAGTTAATGTTCCAACAAAACAGTTCTGTTACATTAACAATATATAGGATTTGAATGAAAAACACAAGCACGTATTGATAGTTGATCACTTTATTTAAATTTTTTGCAACTCATACAAGAAAAAAGGAGTTAAAAACTTGAAGCCTAAAGGTCCCACTATTTACAAGGGCAATGCACATTTCATGCTTTTCAAAATATAAAATTTTAACCATTGGCATTAGATTTCCTATAGTTATATCACCACACGACAGCACAACATTTCATACATTTAGTGAGAGGAAGAGAGAGAGCCAACTGGATGTAAAGAAATGTGGAAGATATAACTAAGAAAAAATGCCTTAGAAACCATTCAAAATCAAAGCAAGTTGCAGCTTTTGTCGACTGCTACATGGTGTGCATTTTAAAAGATTCAATCAATCACTGAAAAAGACAGTCTTAGATATAAATATTTTAGAAGATTATAATCTCTGTGTAAATTCCATAATATCTGATGTGTCATATTATTTGGGAGACAATGTTATGTTATCAAATGTATCTATTTTGAATCAATTTATTTACAGTTTGTACAGCCCTTAAAACTTCATTGTGCTTACAAATGATATCTGGTTTATCACTGTTGAAATTAGTTATTCATCTGTGATGAGTACATATGATACATCACTAAATATATAAATGAAGTTGAAGTCATAAAATCATGTCAAATGCAACTAAAATCATGTCTTTTCTGTGTAAATGTATCCAGACAATTTTAGAAAGGACAAGAGTCCCAAAACTTTCAAAGGTACAAAAATATAACAAGTTATCAGATGACAACTCAAATCTAGATGCAGAGCATTTTATATTAACTACACGCATTGTTGGATTGGACATGAAATTCCTATCTACAAAACAAAAGAATTAAAATTACATAACAGATTTCTCTTATTTACAGTTAAATTGTGATTTTAAAAAAAAAAAGAACAAAAAAAAGCAATGCCTGTAAAGATTATTTGTGGAAATTGAAGAAACAGTGCACTATTGTTTAAATGAAAGACAGATTTACATGTAGTCATCAAGACAAAAAAAAAAAAAAAAAAACCTTATTGTGATTCTATTATTAGATTCTACTGTAAAACCTATTTCTTTGGCGAAACGGCTATTTCGAGTTGTGGTAACCGAAAACTACCTTTTGAGCCACTATCACTGCTAGATGTCGACGACATTCTGGACTTCTTTAAAGGCTGAGCAACTCCACCAGCACCCTCAATCCTAACCTCACTTTCTTCTGTCACTTCATATGAACCTTTACTTTTTGAGCTAAAACCTCCGATTGTAGCAAACTTCAACGTTCCTTTTTTGCCTTTAACCACTGTTTCTCCAGCATCTATTGAAATGTTGCCACCCTCAGCCTGTAAGTGTCCTTCAGTAGAAACAGGGGAGGCTAAACCTCCCTCATCACTTACAGAGGACGAGTGATGTCGTGATTTCTTGAAGAAGTCAAGGGATGCTGATTTACTCTTTGGTGAAACTTTAAATCCAGAGCTTCCCTCAACCGACAACTTGCCACTTATCAACTCCCCAGAACTAAGACTCAACTCCTTAGACACATTTGCACCACCTTTAGGGGTAAGATCAGCATCTTCTCCCTCTACAGTAAGATCAGCTGCACTACCACCTTTAGATTTTGATTTGAGAAATAGTTTTGGCATTTTGACTTTCATCTTTCCACCACTGCTTTTCACGTCAGTGCTCTTCATTTCTAGACTTTGGGAACTAACTTTAGCACCAGCAGCCAATTCACCTGAACCTACATCTACTCCCATCTCTCTTCCTTCTACTTTAGGCAATGCAACACCAAACTTTGGTATTTTGATTTTAGGAAAGGTTACATTACCTTCTTGGTACTCAACCCCAGATAATGATGCATCTGACCTCATGCCTAACCCACTTGCAGCCTCTCCTTTTTGTCCCCTCACATTAAAGCCTGGTATTTCAATGCTCCCTTTTACTCCTTTTTGTTCAGTGAGATTTAAATCAGCATCTAAAGCCACACCATGGACATTTACAGATGGCCCCGTCAACTCAACATCCTGTTTTTTTCCTTCCATATCAATTTTAACATTGCCTTTTCCATTAATGCCTGATCCTGCTACACTGACATCAGGGGAATGCAAGGTCTCCAATGGTCCACCTCTAACACCCAGTTCAGGAGTTTTTAATTTAGAGCCAGAGATACCGATCTTTGGCATTTTCATTTTGCCCCCTTTTGTTTTGAAATCTGGACTGTCCAAACCAGCATCTGGTGTCTGAATATCAGATTTAAGGCTTGCAGATGGCAAATTAACATCAGTTGATTTTATAGTTCCAGATGCAGATGAACTACCTTTAACTTTTGGAGATTTGATGTCAAATTCCACATCAGGAAAATGTAACTTTCCAAAAAAAGGTTTCTTTACTTTGGTTGACTTCAACTGTAAATCAGGTTCATTTGTCTCCAACTTTACAATTCCAGTATTCATATCACCATCAAAGGTCTTGGACTTCCCTTTCCCTTTAGTAAGTTTGAATTTACCCTTCTTTCCTTTCACATCTATGTTCATATCAGGTCCTTCTAAACTACCACCAGCCTCAGGAATATCTGCATCCAATTTTGGGCCCTTAACTCCAAGTGAAAATTTAGATTTCTTTGTTTTTGGCAACTTGATGTTTGCATCTGGGCCAGTAACATTGACATCAGGGCTTTTGACATCAATGCTCGCCTTAATATCTTTTTCAGGTACTGAAAGACTGCCACCTGAAGACTTTATTCCAAAGTTGGGCCCTTTGAATTTTGGGAACTTAATAGGTTTTAAACCCCCCTCAGGTCCCTCAAAGTCAAGATCAGTAGCATTAACATCAATTTCAGGTCCTTTGATATCAAAGTCAGCTTTTGGGAGATTGATGTCAACATCTGGACCCTCCACTTTAGGACCTTTCATTCCAAATGATGGCATTTTGATATTTGGCATCTTAAAACCACCCTCAGGGCCCTCAAGGTCTGGGTCTTCCATTTGAACTTTTGGTCTTTTAATATCTCCTTCAATGTTTGGAATGGACATGTCAGTATCACCTTTCAGTTTTGGACCTTTCAGGTTGAAGTCAACATCTGGCATAGAAATCTTTGGACCAGAGATTGATGGCATCTTGAATTTATGGCCTTTGATTTTTCCATCAGGTCCCTCAATGTCAAGCTCTGGAGCCTTAACTTCGATATCAGCCTTAGGGATTTTCACATCAACATCTGGGCCTTCTATTTTAGGACCTTTGAGTCCAAATGATGGCATTTTGATCTTAGGCATCTTCAAGCCACCTTCTGGGCCCTCTATTTCAACATTAGGTCCTTCAATGTCCACATTGGAAGCCTTTATGTCACCTGCAATCTTAGGTCCAGACACATCAACTTCACCTTTTAATTTTGGACCTTTCAGGTTGAAGTCAACATCTGGCATAGAAATCTTTGGGCCAGAGATAGATGGCATTTTGAATTTGGGGCCCTTGATTTTCCCCTCAGGTCCCTCAATGTCAAATGCAGGAGATTTTATGTCAATTTCAGATCCTTTAACATCAATATCTGCTTTTGGGAGATTAATGTCAACATCTGGGCCTTCTACTTTTGGACCTTTAAGTCCAAATGATGGCATTTTAAATTTTGGCATCTTAAAACCACCTTCAGGACCCTCAAGGTCTGGACCTTCATATTCAACTTTTGGTCCTTTAATATCTCCCTCCACTTTAGGAACGGACACATCAACATCACCTTTTAATTTTGGACCTTTCAGGTTGAAGTCAACATCTGGCATAGAAATCTTTGGGCCAGAGATATTTGGCATTTTGAATTTGGGGCCCTTGATTTTTCCCTCAGGTCCCTCAATGTCAAGCTCTGGGCCTGTGATATCTATGTCTGGTGCTTTAATGTCTCCTTTAAATTTTGGAACGGATACATCAACATCACCTTTCACTTTTGGACCTTTCAGGTTGAAGTCAACATCTGGCATAGAGATCTTTGGACCAGATAAAGAAGGCATTTTGAACTTGGGACCTTTGATTTTTCCTTCAGGTCCTTCAATGTCAAAATCAGGAGTTTTGATGTCAATTTCGGGTCCTTTAACGTCAATATCTGCTTTTGGGAGATTGATGTCAACATCTGGGCCTTCCACTTTAGGACCTTTAACTCCAAATGATGGCATTTTGAACTTTGGCATCTTAAAACCACCTTCAGGACCCTCAAAGTCTGGGCCTTCAATTTCAACTTTAGGTCCTTTAATATCTCCTTCCACTTTTGGAACTGATAAATCAACATCACCTTTCAGTTTTGGACCTTTCAGGTTGAAGTCAACATCTGGCATGGAAATCTTTGGACCAGACATTGATGGCATCTTGAATTTGGGGCCCTTGATTTTCCCCTCAGGTCCTTCAATGTCAAGATCGGGAGTTTTTATGTCAATTTCAGGTCCTTTAACGTCAATATCTGCTTTTGGGAGATTGATGTCAACATCTGGGCCTTCCACTTTAGGACCTTTAACTCCAAATGATGGCATTTTGAACTTTGGCATCTTAAAACCACCTTCAGGACCCTCGAGGTCTGGGCCTTCAATTTCAACTTTAGGTCCTTTAATATCTCCTTCCACTTTTGGAACGGACACATCAGCATCACCTTTTAATTTTGGACCTTTCAGGTTGAAGTCAACATCTGGCATAGAAATCTTTGGGCCAGAGATAGATGGCATTTTGAATTTGGGACCTTTGATTTTCCCCTCAGGTCCCTCAATGTCAAACTCTGGGCCCTTGATATTTACGTCTGGTGCTTTAATGTCTCCTTTGACTTTTGGAACTGATACATCAACATCACCTTTTAATTTTGGACCTTTCAGGTTGAAGTCAACATCTGGCATAGAGATCTTTGGACCAGATAAAGAAGGCATTTTGAACTTTGGACCTTTGATTTTTCCTTCAGGTCCTTCAATGTCAAAATCAGGAGTTTTGATGTCAATTTCAGGTCCTTTAACGTCAATATCTGCTTTTGGGAGATTGATGTCAACATCTGGGCCTTCCACTTTAGGACCTTTAACTCCAAATGATGGCATTTTGAACTTTGGCATCTTAAAACCACCTTCAGGACCCTCAAAGTCTGGGCCTTCAATTTCAACTTTAGGTCCTTTAATATCTCCTTCCACTTTTGGAACTGATAAATCAACATCACCTTTCAGTTTTGGACCTTTCAGGTTGAAGTCAACATCTGGCATGGAAATCTTTGGACCAGACATTGATGGCATCTTGAATTTGGGGCCCTTGATTTTCCCCTCAGGTCCTTCAATGTCAAGATCGGGAGTTTTTATGTCAATTTCAGGTCCTTTAACGTCAATATCTGCTTTTGGGAGATTGATGTCAACATCTGGGCCTTCCACTTTAGGACCTTTAACTCCAAATGATGGCATTTTGAACTTTGGCATCTTAAAACCACCTTCAGGACCCTCGAGGTCTGGGCCTTCAATTTCAACTTTAGGTCCTTTAATATCTCCTTCCACTTTTGGAACGGACACATCAGCATCACCTTTTAATTTTGGACCTTTCAGGTTGAAGTCAACATCTGGCATAGAAATCTTTGGGCCAGAGATAGATGGCATTTTGAATTTGGGACCTTTGATTTTCCCCTCAGGTCCTCAATGTCAAACTCTGGGCCCTTGATATTTACGTCTGGTGCTTTAATGTCTCCTTTGACTTTTGGAACTGATACATCAACATCACCTTTTAATTTTGGACCTTTCAGGTTGAAGTCAACATCTGGCATAGAGATCTTTGGACCAGATAAAGAAGGCATTTTGAACTTTGGACCTTTGATTTTCCTTCAGGTCCTTCAATGTCAAAATCAGGAGTTTTGATGTCAATTTCAGGTCCTTTAACGTCAATATCTGCTTTTGGGAGATTGATGTCAACATCTGGGCCTTCCACTTTAGGACCTTTAACTCCAAATGATGGCATTTTGAACTTTGGCATCTTAAAACCACCTTCAGGACCCTCAAAGTCTGGGCCTTCAATTTCAACTTTAGGTCCTTTAATATCTCCTTCCACTTTTGGAACTGATAAATCAACATCACCTTTCAGTTTTGGACCTTTCAGGTTGAAGTCAACATCTGGCATGGAAATCTTTGGACCAGACATTGATGGCATCTTGAATTTGGGGCCCTTGATTTTCCCCTCAGGTCCTTCAATGTCAAGATCGGGAGTTATGTCAATTTCAGGTCCTTTAACGTCAATATCTGCTTTTGGGAGATTGATGTCAACATCTGGGCCTTCCACTTTAGGACCTTTAACTCCAAATGATGGCATTTTGAACTTTGGCATCTTAAAACCACCTTCAGGACCCTCGAGGTCTGGGCCTTCAATTTCAACTTTAGGTCCTTTAATATCTCCTTCCACTTTTGGAACGGACACATCAGCATCACCTTTTAATTTTGGACCTTTCAGGTTGAAGTCAACATCTGGCATAGAAATCTTTGGGCCAGAGATAGATGGCATTTTGAATTTGGGACCTTTGATTTTCCCCTCAGGTCCCTCAATGTCAAACTCTGGGCCCTTGATATTTACGTCTGGTGCTTTAATGTCTCCTTTGACTTTTGGAACTGATACATCAACATCACCTTTTAATTTTGGACCTTTCAGGTTGAAGTCAACATCTGGCATAGAGATCTTTGGACCAGATAAAGAAGGCATTTTGAATTTGGGACCTTTCATTTTCCCATCAGGTCCCTCAATGTCAATATCAGGAGTTTTAATGTCAATTTCAGGTCCTTTTATATCAACATCTGCTTTGGGGAGACTGATGTCAAGATCTGGGCCCTCCAATTTAGGTCCTTTGAGTCCAAATGATGGCATTTTTATTTTGGGTATCTTGAAGCCTCCTTCTGGGCCCTCTACATCAATATCAGGACCTTTAATGTCCACCTTTGGAGCATTTATGTCCCCTGCAATCTTCGGTCCAGAAACATCCATATCACCCTTAACTTTGGGGCCTTTAAGATTTAGGTTAACATCTGGCATAGAGATCTTTGGACCAGATATGGTAGGCATTTTAAACTTGGGACCTTTGATTTTCCCCTCAGGTCCCTCAATATCAAGATCAGGAGTTTTAATGTCAATTTCAGGTCCTTTAATATCAACATCTGCTTTTGGGAGATTGATGTCAATATCTGGGCCTTCCAATTTAGGACCTTTAACTCCAAATGATGGCATTTTGATCTTTGGCATCTTAAAACCACCCTCAGGACCCTCAAGGTCTGGGCCTTCAATTTGAACTTTTGGTCCTTTAATATCTCCTTTCACTTTTGGAACAGACATGTCAGCATCACCTTTCAGTTGTGGGCCTTTCAGGTTAAAGTCTACATCTGGCATAGAGATCTTTGGACCAGATAAAGAAGGCATTTTGAACTTGGGACCTTTGATTTTCCCTTCAGGTCCCTCAATGTCAAGATCAGGTGTTTTAAGGTCAATTTCAGGTCCTTTCACATCAATATCTGCTTTTGGGAGATTGATGTCAATATCTGGGCCCTCCACTTTAGGTCCTTTGAGTCCAAAGGATGGCATTTTGAATTTAGGCATCTTCAAACCACCTTCTGGGCCCTCTATATCAATATCGGGACCTTCGATGTCCACTTTTGGAACCTTTATGTCACCTGCAATTTTGGGTCCAGAGACATCCAGATCACCCTTGACTTTTGGACTTTTTAAGTTGAAGTCTACATCTGGCATTGAGATCTTTGGACCAGACATAGATGGCATTTTGAATTTAGGACCTTTGATTTTCCCTTCAGGTCCCTCAATGTCTAGATCAGGTGTTTTGATGTCAATGTCTGGTGATTTTAAACTGACATCACTACTAGGCACACTAACATCAATATCGCCTTTGGGTGACTTAAAACCAAATTTTGGCATCTTAAATTTTGGCATCTTGAACTTTGGCTTTTTCACATTTGCTTCCGGAATATTGACCTCAACATTAGGACCTTCAGGACCAGATACTGATGGCATCTTCAGTTTTGGGCCCTTAATTTTTCCTTCAGGTACTTCTATGTCAAATTTTGGGCCCTTGATATCCACATCTGGTGTCTTAATGTCTCCTTTAACTTTTGGAAGTGACACGTCAACATCCCCTTTCACCTTTGGACCTTTCAGGTTAAAATCAACATCTGGCATAGAAACCTTTGGACCAGAGATTGTTGGCATCTTGAATTTGGGGCCCTTGATTTTTCCATCAGGTCCCTCAATGTTGACCTCTGGAGTTTTAATGTCCATATCTGGTGCCTTAACTTCAAAATCGGCCCTAGGGATTTTCACATCAACATCTGGACCCTCCACTTTTGGATCTTTAAGTCCAAATGATGGCATTTTGATCTTTGGCATCTTAAAACCACCCTCAAGACCATCAAGGTCTGGGCCTTCAATTCCAACTTTTGGTCCTTTAAAATCTCCTTCCAATTTTGGAACAGACACATCAACATCACCTTTGACTTTTGGACCTCTCAGGTTGAAGTCAACATCTGGCATAGATATATTTGGCCCAGAGATAGATGGCATTTTGAATTTAGGGCCCTTGATTTTTCCCTCAGGACCTTCAATGTCAAGCTCTGGGCCTTTGATATCTACTTCTGGTGCTTTAATGTCTCCTTTAACTTTTGGAACTGATACATCAACATCACCTTTGAGTTTTGGACCTTTCAAGTTGAAGTCAACATCTGGCATAGAGATCTTTGGGCCAGAGATATTTGGCATTTTGAATCTGGGGCCCTTGATTTTTCCCTCAGGTCCTTCAATGTCAAGCTCTGGGCATTTGATATCCACATCAGGTGTTTTAAATTCTCCTTCAACTTTTGGAACGGACACATCAACATCACCTTTGAGTTTTGGACCTTTCAGGTTGAAGTCAACATCTGGCATAGAAATCTTTGGGCCAGAGATAGATGGCATTTTGAATTTAGGTCCCTTGATTTTTCCCTCAGGTCCTTCAATGTCAAACTCGGAGCCCTTGATATCTACTTCTGGTGCTTTAATGTCTCCTTTAACTTTTGGAACTGATAAATCAACATCACCTTTGAGTTTTGGACCTTTCAGGTTGAAGTCAACATCTGGCATGGAAATCTTTGGACCAGAGATTGATGGCATCTTGAATTTGGGGCCCTTGATTTTCCCCTCAGGCCCTTCAATGTCAAGATCGGGAGTTTTGATGTCAATTTCATGTCCTTTAACGTCAAAATCTGCTTTTGGGAGATTGATGTCAACATCTGGGCCTTCAACTTTAGGACCTTTAACTCCAAATGATGGCATTTTGAACTTTGGCATCTTAAAACCAGCTTCAGGACCCTCGAGGTCTGGGCCTTCAAATTGAACTTTTGGTCCTTTAATATCTCCTTCCACTTTTGGAATGGACACATCAACATCACCTTTGAGTTTTGGACCTTTCAGGTTGAAGTCAACATCTGGCATGGAAATCTTTGGACCAGAGATTGATGGCATCTTGAATTTGGGGCCCTTGATTTTCCCCTCAGGCCCTTCAATGTCAAGATCAGGAGTTTTGATGTCAATTTCAGGTCCTTTAACTTCAATATCTGCTTTTGGGAGATTGATGTCAACATCTGGGCCTTCCACTTTAGGACCTTTAACTCCAAATGATGGCATTTTGAACTTTGGCATCTTAAAACCACCTTCAGGACCCTCGAGGTCTGGGCCTTCAATTTGAACTTTTGGTCCTTTAATATCTCCTTCCACTTTTGGAACTGATACATCAACATCACCTTTGAGTTTTGGACCTTTCAGGTTGAAGTCAACATCTGGCATGGAAATTTTTGGACCAGAGATTGATGGCATCTTGAATTTGGGGCCCTTGATTTTCCCCTCAGGCCCTTCAATGTCAAGATCAGGAGATTTTATGTCAATTTCAGGTCCTTTAAAGTCAATATCTGCTTTTGGGAGATTGATGTCAACATCTGGGCCTTCCACTTTAGGACCTTTAACTCCAAATGATGGCATTTTGAACTTTGGCATCTTAAAACCACCTTCAGGACCCTCGAGGTCTGGGGCTTCAATTTGAACTTTTGGCCCTTTAATATCTCCTTCCACTTTTGGAACTGATAAATCAACATCACCTTTCAGTTTTGGGCCTTTCAGGTTGAAGTCAACATCTGGCATGGAAATCTTTGGACCAGACATTGATGGCATCTTGAATTTGGGGCCCTTGATTTTCCCCTCAGGTCCTTCAATGTCAAGATCGGGAGTTTTTATGTCAATTTCAGGTCCTTTAACGTCAATATCTGCTTTTGGGAGATTGATGTCAACATCTGGGCCTTCCACTTTAGGACCTTTAACTCCAAATGATGGCATTTTAAACTTTGGCATCTTAAAACCACCTTCAGGACCCTCGAGGTCTGGGCCTTCAATTTGAACTTTTGGTCCTTTAATATCTCCTTCCACTTTTGGAACTGATACATCAACATCACCTTTCAGTTTTGGGCCTTTCAGGTTGAAGTCAACATCTGGCATGGAAATCTTTGGACCAGACATTGATGGCATCTTGAATTTGGGGCCCTTGATTTTCCCCTCAGGCCCTTCAATGTCAAGATCAGGAGTTTTTATGTCAATTTCAGGTCCTTTAACGTCAATATCTGCTTTTGGGAGATTGATGTCAACATCTGGGCCTTCCACTTTAGGACCTTTAACTCCAAATGATGGCATTTTGAACTTTGGCATCTTAAAACCACCTTCAGGACCCTCAAGGTCTGGGCCTTCAATTTGAACTTTTGGCCCTTTAATATCTCCTTCCACTTTTGGAACAGAAACATCAACATCACCTTTGAGTTTTGGACCTTTCAGGTTGAAGTCAACATCTGGCATGGAAATCTTTGGACCAGAGATTGATGGCATTTTGAATTTAGGGCCCTTGATTTTTCCCTCAGGTCCTTCAATGTCAAGCTCTGGGCCCTTGATATCTACTTCTGGTGCTTTAATGTCTCCTTTAACTTTTGGAACGGATACATCAACATCACCTTTGAGTTTTGGACCTTTCAGGTTGAAGTCAACATCTGGCATGGAAATCTTTGGACCAGACATTGATGGCATCTTGAATTTGGGGCCCTTGATTTTCCCCTCAGGTCCTTCAATGTCAAGATCGGGAGTTTTTATGTCAATTTCAGGTCCTTTAACGTCAATATCTGCTTTTGGGAGATTGATGTCAACATCTGGGCCTTCCACTTTAGGACCTTTAACTCCAAATGATGGCATTTTAAACTTTGGCATCTTAAAACCACCTTCAGGACCCTCGAGGTCTGGGCCTTCAATTTGAACTTTTGGTCCTTTAATATCTCCTTCCACTTTTGGAACTGATACATCAACATCACCTTTCAGTTTTGGGCCTTTCAGGTTGAAGTCAACATCTGGCATGGAAATCTTTGGACCAGACATTGATGGCATCTTGAATTTGGGGCCCTTGATTTTCCCCTCAGGCCCTTCAATGTCAAGATCGGGAGTTTTTATGTCAATTTCAGGTCCTTTAACGTCAATATCTGCTTTTGGGAGATTGATGTCAACATCTGGGCCTTCCACTTTAGGACCTTTAACTCCAAATGATGGCATTTTGAACTTTGGCATCTTAAAACCACCTTCAGGACCCTCAAGGTCTGGGCCTTCAATTTGAACTTTTGGCCCTTTAATATCTCCTTCCACTTTTGGAACAGAAACATCAACATCACCTTTGAGTTTTGGACCTTTCAGGTTGAAGTCAACATCTGGCATGGAAATCTTTGGACCAGAGATTGATGGCATTTTGAATTTAGGGCCCTTGATTTTTCCCTCAGGTCCTTCAATGTCAAGCTCTGGGCCCTTGATATCTACTTCTGGTGCTTTAATGTCTCCTTTAACTTTTGGAACGGATACATCAACATCACCTTTGAGTTTTGGACCTTTCAGGTTGAAGTCAACATCTGGCATGGAAATCTTTGGACCAGACATTGATGGCATCTTGAATTTGGGGCCCTTGATTTTCCCCTCAGGTCCTTCAATGTCAAGATCGGGAGTTTTATGTCAATTTCAGGTCCTTTAACGTCAATATCTGCTTTTGGGAGATTGATGTCAACATCTGGGCCTTCCACTTTAGGACCTTTAACTCCAAATGATGGCATTTTAAACTTTGGCATCTTAAAACCACCTTCAGGACCCTCGAGGTCTGGGCCTTCAATTTTAACTTTTGGTCCTTTAATATCTCCTTCCACTTTTGGAACTGATACATCAACATCACCTTTCAGTTTTGGACCTTTCAGGTTGAAGTCAACATCTGGCATGGAAATCTTTGGACCAGACATTGATGGCATCTTGAATTTGGGGCCCTTGATTTTCCCCTCAGGCCCTTCAATGTCAAGCTCTGGGCCCTTGATATCTACTTCTGGTGCTTTAATGTCTCCTTTAACTTTTGGAACGGATACATCAACATCACCTTTGAGTTTTGGACCTTTCAGGTTGAAGTCAACATCTGGCATGGAAATCTTTGGACCAGACATTGATGGCATCTTGAATTTGGGGCCCTTGATTTTCCCCTCAGGTCCTTCAATGTCAAGATCGGGAGTTTTTATGTCAATTTCAGGTCCTTTAACGTCAATATCTGCTTTTGGGAGATTGATGTCAACATCTGGGCCTTCCACTTTAGGACCTTTAACTCCAAATGATGGCATTTTAAACTTTGGCATCTTAAAACCACCTTCAGGACCCTCGAGGTCTGGGCCTTCAATTTTAACTTTTGGTCCTTTAATATCTCCTTCCACTTTTGGAACTGATACATCAACATCACCTTTCAGTTTTGGACCTTTCAGGTTGAAGTCAACATCTGGCATGGAAATCTTTGGACCAGACATTGATGGCATCTTGAATTTGGGGCCCTTGATTTTCCCCTCAGGTCCTTCAATGTCAAGATCGGGAGTTTTTATGTCAATTTCAGGTCCTTTAACGTCAATATCTGCTTTTGGGAGATTGATGTCAACATCTGGGCCTTCCATTTTAGGACCTTTAACTCCAAATGATGGCATTTTGAACTTTGGCATCTTAAAACCACCTTCAGGACCCTCGAGGTCTGGGCCTTCAATTTGAACTTTTGGTCCTTTAATATCTTCTTCCACTTTTGGAACTGATAAATCAACATCACCTTTCAGTTTTGGACCTTTCAGGTTGAAGTCAACATCTGGCATGGAAATCTTTGGACCAGACATTGATGGCATCTTAAATTTGGGGCCCTTGATTTTCCCCTCAGGTCCTTCAATGTCAAGATCGGGAGTTTTTATGTCAATTTCAGGTCCTTTAACGTCAATATCTGCTTTTGGGAGATTGATGTCAACATCTGGGCCTTCCACTTTAGGACCTTTAACTCCAAATGATGGCATTTTGAACTTTGGCATCTTAAAACCACCTTCAGGACCCTCAAGGTCTGGGCCTTCAATTTGAACTTTTGGCCCTTTAAGATCTCCTTCCACTTTTGGAACAGACACATCAACATCACCTTTGAGTTTTGGACCTTTCAGGTTGAAGTCAACATCTGGCATGGAAATCTTTGGACCAGAGATTGATGGCATTTTGAATTTAGGGCCCTTGATTTTTCCCTCAGGTCCTTCAATGTCAAGCTCTGGGCCCTTGATATCTACTTCTGGTGCATTAATGTCTCCTTTAACTTTTGGAACGGATACATCAACATCACCTTTGAGTTTTGGACCTTTCAGGTTGAAGTCAACATCTGGCATTGAAATCTTTGGACCAGAGATTGATGGCATCTTGAATTTGGGGCCCTTGATTTTCCCCTGAGGTCCTTCAATGTCAAGATCAGGAGTTTTTATGTCAATTTCAGGTCCACTAACATCAATATCTGCTTTTGGGAGATTGATGTCAACATCTGGGCACTCTACTTTAGGACCTTTAACTCCAAATGATGGCATTTTGAACTTTGGCATCTTAAAACCACCCTCAGGACCCTCAAGGTCTGGGCCTTCAATTTCAACTTTTGGTCCTTTAAAATCTCCTTCCACTTTTGGAACAGACACATCAACATCACCTTTCAGTTTTGGACCTTTCAGGTTGAAGTCAACATCTGGCATAGAGATCTTTGGACCAGATATGGAAGGCATTTTTAACTTGGGACCTTTGATTTTCCCCTCAGGTCCCTCAACGTCAAGCTCTGGGCCTTTAAAATCTACTTCTGGTGCTTTAATGTCTCCTTTAACTGTTGGAACTGATCCATCAACATCACCTTTGAATTTTGGCCCTTTCAGGTTGAAGTCAACTTCTGGCATGGAAATCTTTGGACCGGAGATTGACGGCATCTTGAATTTGGGGCCCTTGATTTTTCCCTCAGGTCCTTCAATGTCAAACTCTGGAGCTTTAATATCAACATCTGGTGCCTTAACCTCAAAATCAGCTCTAGGCATTTTCACATCAACATCTGGGCCCTCCACTTTTGGACCTTTGATTCCAAATGATGGCATTTTGAACTTTGGCATTTTAAAACCACCCTCCGGACTCTCAAGATCTGGGCCTTCAATTTCAACTTTTGGTGCTTTAATATCTCCTTCCACTTTTGGAACAGACATATCAACATCACCTTTCAGTTTTGGACCTTTCAGGTTGAAGTCAACATCTGGCATTGAGATCTTTGGACCAGATATAGATGGCATCTTGAATTTGGGACCTTTGATTTTTCCCTCAGGTCCCTCAATGTCAAGATCAGGAGTTTTGATGTCAATTTCAGATCCTTTAACATCAATATCTGCTTTTGGGAGATTGATGTCAACATCTGGGCCCTCCACTTTTGGACCTTTGAGTCCGAATGATGGCATTTTGAACTTTGGCATCTTAAAACCACCCTCAGGACCCTCAAGGTCTGGGCCTTCAATTTCAACTTTTGGTGCTTTAATATCTCCTTCCACTTTTGGAACGGACACATCAACATCACCTTTGAGTTTTGGACCTTTCAGGTTGAAATCAACATCTGGCATAGAGATCTTTGGACCAGAGATTGATGGCATCTTGAATTTGGGGCCCTTGATTTTACCATCAGGTCCTTCAATGTCAAGCTCTGGGCCCTTGATATCTACTTCTGGTGCTTTAAGGTCTCCTTTCGTTTTCTGAACCGATACATCAACATCACCTTTTAGTTTTGGCCCTTTCAGGTTGAAGTCAACATCTGGCATGGAAATCTTTGGACCAGAGATTGATGGCATCTTGAATTTGGGGCCCTTTATTTTACCATCAGGTCCTTTAATGTCAAGCTCTGGAGCTTTAATATCAACATCTGGTGCCTTAACCTCAATATCAGTTTTAGGGATTTGTACATCAACATCTGGGCCCTCCACTTTTGGACCCTTGAGTCCAAATGATGGCATTTTGATCTTTGGCATCTTAAAACCACCTTCAGGACCCTCGAGGTCTGGGCCTTCAATTTCAACTTTTGACGCTTTAATATCTCCTTCCACTTTTGGAAGTGATACATCAACATCACCTTTTAGTTTTGGCCCTTTCAGGTTGAAGTCAACATCTGGCATGGAAATCTTTGGACCGGAGACTGATGGCATCTTGAATTTGGGGCCCTTGATTTTTCCCTCAGGTCCTTCAATGTCAAGATCAGGAGTTTTGATGTCAATTTCAGGTCCTTTAACATCAATATCTGCTTTTGGGAGATTTATGTCAACATCTGGCCCTTCCACTTTAGGACCTTTAACTCCAAATGATGGCATTTTGAACTTTGGCATCTTAAAACCACCCTCAAGGTCTGGGCCTTCAATTTCAACTTTTGGTCCTTTAATGTCTCCTTCCACTTTAGGAACGGACACATCAACATCACCTTCTAGTTTTGGCCCTTTCAGGTTGAAGTCAACATCTGGCATGGAAATCTTTGGACCGGAGACTGATGGCATCTTGAATTTGGGGCCCTTGATTTTTCCCTCAGGTCCTTCAATGTCAAGCTCTGGAGCTTTAATACCCACATCGGGTGCCTTAATCTCAATATCAGATTTAGGGATTTTCACATCCACATCTGAACCCTCCACGTTTTGACTCTTGAATCCGAAAGACGGTATTTTCATCTTTGGCATCTTAAAACCACCATCAGGACCCTCAATTTCTGGGCCTTCAATTTTGACTTTGGGAGCTTTAATATCTCCTTCCACTTTTGGAACAGACACATCAACATCACCCTCAAGTTTTGGGCCTTTCAGGCTGACGTCCACATCTGGCATAGAAATCTTTGGACCAGAAATTGATGGCATTTTGAATTTAGAGCCCTTGATTTTTCCATCAGGTCCCTCAATGTCAAGCTCTGGAGCTTTAATATCCACAGCTGGTGCCTTAACTTCAATATCACCTTTAAGGATTTTCACATCTACCTCTGGACCCTCCATGTTTTGACCCTTGAATCCAAACGATGGCATTTTCATCTTTGGCATCTTAAAACCACCCTCAGTACCCTCAAGTTCTAGACCTTCAATTTTGACTTTGGGAGCTTTAATATCTCCTTCCACTTTTGGAACAGACACATCAACATCACCCTTAAGTTTTGGGCCTTTCAGGTTGACGTCCACATCTGGCATAGAAATCTTTGGACCAGAGATTGATGGCATTTTGAATTTAGAGCCCTTGATTTTTCCATCAGGTCCCTCAATGTCAAGCTCAGGAGCTTTAATATCCACATTTGGTGCCTTAACCTCAACATTGCCTTTAGGGATATTCACATCAACAGCTGGACCCTTGAGTCCGAATGTTGGCATTTTGATCTTTGGCATCTTAAAACCTCCCTCTGGACCCTCGAAGTCTGGGCCTTCAATTTCAACTTTTGGTGCTTTAATATCTCCTTCCACTTTTGAAACGGACACATCCATATGTGGCATAGAAATCTTCTGACTGGAGATTGATGGCATTTTGAATTTGGAGCCCTTGATTTTTCCATCAGGTCCTTCAATGTCAAGCTCTGGACCCTTGATATGCACATCTGGAGCTTTAATTTCCATGTCTGCTTTGGGAAGATTGGTGTTTACATCAGGTGCCTCCACTTTTGGACCTTTGATTCCAAAGGAGGGCATCTTGATCTTTGGTAGCTTAAAACCACCCTCAGAATCCTCAACACCAGGGCCTTCAATTTCAACATTCGGTATTGTGATATCTCCTTTAACTTTTGGAGTAGACACGTTGACATCACCTTTCTGTGTTGGCCCTTTCACGTTTAAGTTCACTTCAGGTACAGAAAACTTTGGACCGGAGATTGATGTTATCTTGACATTGCTGTCTTTAACTTTTCTATCAGATCCCTCAATGTTAAGCTCCAGAGTCTTGATATCCATGTCTTTTGCTTTAATATCCATTTCTGAAACATTTGGACCCTTCTCTTCTGAACTTTTAATTCCAAATGAGGGCATTTTTACCTTTGAAACAGTAGTGTCACCCATAAAACCCTCAAGATCTGATTCTTTAATATCAAGTTTTGGTGTCATAACATTCCCTTCAACCTTCGGAACAGGCACATTAACATCTCCTTTCACTTTTTGTCCTTTCAGGTTAAAGTCCATATGTGGTGTATAAGTTCCCTGACCAGATATTGATGGCACATTAAATTTGGCCTCTTTGACTTTACCCTCATATCCTTCAGTGTGATGTTCTGGACACCTGATGTCCATATCTGGATGTGTAATTTTAACATTAGCTTCGGGTAACTGTGGACCTTTAAGTTCAGATGAGGGCAGTTTTACATTAGTGCCCAAATTGGATCCCTCCAAAGTAGTACCTTTCACTCTAAATGATGAAGCTGACAGATCCTGATTGCCAGTTATGCTAAAACCACTTTGACTAATATCTTTAAGATTTTGATTGTTATACATCATTTCTACATTAGGACCTTCTACAGTAAACTGTTTAGTTCTAAATTTTGGTTCTTTCACATAGGGCATCTTGGGTTCACCACCAATTTCCTCTACATGAACAACAGATCCACTAGTTTTGACTTTACCTTCTACATTTGGGATGGCAAAATCCGAACCCTGACTGATTTCAGCTTCAGGATGTTTAATATTTACCTTGGGCCCTTGAACATCTATGGTAAATTTAGACAATTTGGTTTTATCATCAGACCCATCCTTAAGCGCTTCAGACAAAGATTCCCTGCCAATACTGCCCCCTGTACCTCCACTAATAGAAAAACCTGAAACACGAGTGTCCAGAACAGGGCCCTTTACTGTAGCAAACCCAGTTTCTTTTATCATACTTGATGTTTTAAAACCAGCTTCCATTGGAGAAGAAACATTCCCCACTTCTTTGTCTAACCCCATGGTTACTTTGCCAGAGAGATCACTACTGCCTGTAAAAGTTTCAGTCCTTCCAAAACGTTCTATCACCCTATGTCCTTTTCCCCCTGACATTCCAGTGTCTGACACATTAAATGTAATCTCTCTTCCACTACCATCTAATTCACTTGTTGCTGTGATAGATCCTGTGCTACAGTGCATCACAGAGGAGCCAGTGATATGGGGCCCGCCAAGAGATACGTCGCCCATTTTTAAACCTCCGTGTGTACTGCTAACCAGGCTACTATGTGGTAATCTGATCTGAGAAGAATCCCCCTCCGACTGCTCATGCGGCAAGACCTGAATTTTGAACTCAGGGCTTGAGCAATCAATCTGCTGACTGGTTCCCCCCGGCATGTCCACAGTGTAGGTAGTTATTCTCCGAGTGATTGTAGTAACGGTGCAACCATCACTGCTTGTGCTGCTGTGGCGCTCTGTGCGCACATCAACACCCTCAGCAAGATCCTCAGACTTCAGTCTAGGTTTAATCTTCTTAGTGTAGATTCTTTTGTAGTCTTCGTCATCTCCACTCTAAAGAATTAGAAATTACAAATTAGTAAAATGTTTCATGTCTGTGTGAAATTTACATGAGAAATAAACATACAAAAAAATTGTATTAGTTAAATAAGTTAAATATGGAAATACTGACCATACTTAATTCAGTTGACACACTGTAACACTGTTTGTTGTAATACAATGTGTACCAATGCAGAATAACAATATTTAAAATTAATCAGATGCAGTAGCGTGCACAGACCTCCGGGGGGGCAGGGGTTTGGTGTTATTCCCTCGGTGGAAATCGCGCTCGGAACGCGATCGAAATAGTGTTCGCGGGGGCACTGTGATGCCCTAAAAAAGGGCACTTTCACTTTCAAAGGGGCAGGGGCAGGGGCCTTGGGCGCGCCACTGATCAGATGTATGATTCACATGGTCACTGTGCTGGTCCCATGTAACACATGGACCAACAACTGAGGTCAACTTACCAGGAGAATGTCTGAACTAGAGCCTCCTAACCCTCCACGTCCTTCCCATGACAATGTCCCCATTGGAGAGCGGCAAGGTGACTTGTCTCCAGTCTTGTTTTGTAATTTTAGTCCAACCTTATGTCGGTTTAGAGTCTTCAGTAGCTCAGCTGTTTCTTCTGAGCTCATGTTATCAAAGTAAATGGTGGCCCCCACAATTTGGTCACCTATTACAAAGGGCAGTACATGGAAAGTTCAAATTAAACTATGCAAATTATGTTTAGAAAAACTACAAGAGCATTACCTCATAGACAATATCCCCCAAAAAAAACACAGAATGCTGCTCAAATGTTGATCTACGCTCTAAAAATGAGGTTTTCTAAATGTTTGCAAATTACATCAGACCATGCAGGGTTATTTTAACTACATACCTTCATAAACGGTCCCAGTATGAGCAACAGGGGACTCTTCTTTCACCTCTTTGACAAAAAGCTCTCCTTGACCTTTTTGTTCGATGGTGAGCCCATGCTTATCAGGGCCCATCCACTGTGGGTAAAGCACTTCCCTTGTGTCCTGCTCGTCAGCCATCTTTAAAAATAAATAAATAACATTAGAAAACATTACACAATATACAACTTTTATAATACAATACCAAATATACTAAGGATCATATTACCTAATGTCTAGTTTTGACTGAGTAATAAATGAGCACACACAATTATCTAAAAATATTATAAAAATCTTAGAAAAAGATTTTCAGTAATTGCCAACTAGGCAGAAACACACAATTAGCTTTGTGTTTGAATTTGTGTTATGCTGTAAATTACATGTCACTATTAACATCACATAGCTATACATGTATATATTGATTCAGTATACCTCTAAATGTGTTCCTTCTTCACCTGTCCCCTAGTGTGGACCGTGTCAGCACTTGTTCTTTCCTTAATACAAAAAAAAAAAAAAACAGTTAGGTGTCTTGATTTTAAGGTTTTCACATATAGGTTTATGAGATTATGTCCATACATTAGGTTCATACATTTTAATAAAACTGTAAATGAGGATCAACCTTTGACCACTAGATGGCAATACAATCTACAACAAAAAGTTGAAGTAAATAAGCATGATTTCTCTTTGGGAACTCGGCACATTTTTCAACTTTGAACAGATTATCTGTATCCCATGTATTACTTTAGCGTCGATACAAAGCACTAAACTACGCTTTACAACATGAGCAATAGCTGTATTGCAGTCACTAAATGTATAGGCTCAGTTTAGTATAAAGCTTAAACATATCTAAAAACCATCTGATATCCTTAAAATTAATATCAAACAGTAGCTTACAGAGCTGGGAGGTTTTTACTTGAAGTTGAGTTATTTAGCACACATGTGGGCCTGCCATTCCAGCTTTCAAAACAACAAGTTCTTTGTTTCAGAGATATCACCCCCTCATAATCATCCACCCTACAATTACACAGGACCTCTTGGATATGAAAACACCTACTTGCATATTTCACTAAACATTGGCAAATAAAGTTCTAGTTTATTTTAATTATGAAAACACTTGTCAATGACAAAGAAAGAAAAAATTCAGTGCTGCAGTGATCTCAGAATAACCATGTAATAGCAATTACAAAATATAAATTAAAAATAAAATAACAGCCACCAAATATCTAATTAGAGCCAGCATTTCTCTAGGGTCTGAGGAAATAATGAGAAACTGGACGCAATAAAAGTACATCACCATTAGCAGCATGTAATATTGTTGTACCAAAAGCCAAGCACAACTAAAGTCTACCGGTAGACTGAAATTGAAAGAAGCTTTGTCTCATGAGATCATGAATTTGGCGGGATCATGTATGAGAGTTATTCAAGTAATCTGAATGCTCCCTTGAAAATAGTAAGTATACCCACTTCTGAAAAAAGCCCAACCCTGACCTTAGTGGATTACTGAAGGAATGTACACACTCAAAATAAAAAATGTGAATACAATGCTGAAAAATATTGATGGCCAGTGTGCAACTCTCAACTATTCCTGAAACTAAGAAATGATAGATAAAGTGAATTATTTAATTTGAAATATATTTAGTCTTTTAACAATGGTCAAGAAACTGCAATGGTTTATGGTTATTCAAGAATAAAAAATAAATAAATAAAATAAATAGTTTATGTTGTTGCTTTAGTCTCTGTCTATATTAGTTTTAAGTTCATCTATATGCAAGTAATTCCAAAAGTTGGTAATTCACCTTTCGAAGACAAATGCTTTTAAAATGTACAGTCTCTCTTCCCGGAAAAAAAAAGAAACAAAGATTCATCATAATGGACAAAGAAATTCTGTTTACTTTCTAGAATGAGAACATTCCCTCCCCCCTAAATTATAAATAACACTTGCCTCCCACTAAATATGCCTTCTATTGGGGAGAAAGAAGCCTGGTTTCGAGTCCTTGTTGACTATTGTTCTCCAGAAAGGACAGGACAGGACAGAGATGATCATTTGAGAGAGTCAATCTGGCTTTCCTTGATACCACTGCCCATTTGAATTGTACACAAAATATTATACAAGAGCAGACTATTAGAGGTGGTCAAATATTAAGGGGATAGACAGCCTTAACATTATAAACAGCACTGAAAAGAAAAAAACAACACTGAGCCATGGAATGAAAAATTGCAAGGTTTTCATATTAGATTTTTTTTTTTGTGACTGTCACGGGCTGTTAAATTCTAAAAGCTTTTTTTAAAAAGGATTTGCCATCGCATCACACATGCATAAGCATAATGCATGATATTTAGCATTTTATAAATATCAGCACTCTCTGCATGTAATTTCAGTGCATTTTCACTGAGAAATGCAAAACATGAGAAATGGAAGCTGTGAAGCCCAAGCCAGAAAAAAATCCGTATTATTCTTGGCTAAAGCCAGTATTTATGAAAGGAGAAGGGGGAAACCTACAGTGCTGTGTACACAAGAACTCCCTAGCAAGCACTGCAAAAGCTTATTATTTCACTCCCAGACTGTTATACTTTCTGCCTCTTAACATGATGCCACACCCTGCACTCAACAATCTTGTACCACTAATGCATACATGTTCCCTTCCCTCACCCTTTTTAAAAACTATATGATCTACATCGCTATTTGTGCAGCAATTCTCTTCACAGCTTTAACAGATTCCTTGTAATGCATCTATGGAGGACCAAACTCTGTGAACATCCATGACTGAAATGTGGAACAATCAGAGGTAACAGCGTTCCATAAAACATGCCACTAAACCATATTCTAATACAATAATTGTGCAAAAGCAAAAAGGAAACACCTAGATTTTACGGGTTTAAAAATCTACTAAAAAGATTTGAAAAGAAACACCTTGGCCCATGAACCTTACAGTAATTAGGTGACATAACATACACCTTTTAGCTTTTGCTGAAAGGTCTATGCTTTCATTCAGTCCGCTGACAAAGCAACTGATTAGCAGAAGCTTTTTAGTTGGTCTTATAGCTGATGTTTTATACCAGATATACGCCATCCACACATTAAACTCAGAGTACCTCCAGATGGTATGATTGCACTAGCATTCACACTAAAGGCATCTGAACAAATGAACATGGATATTGACAGTTTATTTTCTTCCATTAATTAAGATATAATTAAATATGTTGTTTCAAGAAAGCATCTTTGTAGCAACCAGTGTCTTGACAAGCTAGACTAAGGCAAGGGGAAAAAGCAGCTCTTAACCACTGGTCCGACTACACAGAGAAGACAAATGTGCATGAGGAGTGTCACTTCTCAATATTGACTTGTCACAGAAGGGTTGTGCAACCCTCAAGGTGGAATTTATGATTAACATTAAAATAAGTGGGAATCTGAAATAATTATAAAGTTCTAAAAAGTTGCATTGCTTTAGTTATTAACTAATTTAGAACGTACCTACTATAATTTCATATAAATAATGTTAGATAGGTTAAACAGGTTTTAATGCACTGTAATTTAATCTAACATTATCATTGTTACCACACAAATTGATAAAAAAAAAAAAAAAAACACATTTACTTTAACTCCGGGAGGATGAGCGAACCTACTAAATTGCAGAGGCTAATACTCAAACTCTCTCCCGCCTTCCTATATATTGTGAATGAAATCCCTATTGAAGTCAATATTTCCATGCATCAAACAGTCAGATGACAAAAAACGATCTAAAATAGTAAATTACAAAATGGACATTCAGTGGAAAAGTAATAAAACTTTTTATTACAAAGCACCACTCTGTTATCTTTTAAAGTGAAAAGCTCTTAAATATAAAAGGTTTTGTTGCATAGTTTTCGAGACCTTAAGCTAGTGAATCAGGCAGACTTTATTTCCCTTTTCCTTCAAAAATGCAGCCCCACCCTAGTTGGTTTTATGCTTTGGATTGCCCTAAGAGGGCGACAGCGACTGAAACAGTTACAATATGAGCACACAACACAGGGCGTTTTCTTTAGCAAGTACCAAAGACAAAGTTTAAGCTCATACGTGTCTGCACAAGCTTAAACATTTCTTCTTGATGTTTCTGTTCAGTAATTGTGTGCAGAAACACACAATTAGCTTTGTGTTTGAATTTCAAGTTTGCTAAGTAGCTATTGTTAAACAATTACCAACATCACTCCCTGAAAATAAACTCATCCTCACATGGCTGCAAATCCACACTGCGCTGGGAATCTGTTTGAGCAGCTACAGAAAGGGTGAAATTGCATGTCATTCTCAGATTTGACTGTGTTTAATTAATTAAAAGACCATTTCAGTTGTCTAAAATTAAAAACAAATATGAGATAAATTCTCACACTGTCACTTAGGCCTTTGTTTGCAACGTCTGATGTCAGGAAGAAATTCAAGATGACTGTAAACTAAAACCATGCGAGATGCAGCAAGCCATTCATAGTAACCATGCCAATGCCATGAGACTGTCACTTGCCACAAGCAAAATTAAAGTTCATGCAAGTTTCTCACAGGAAAGCAAACATCATGTGCAAATCCTCTTGCTAGCCTAAAAGCCCCACAAGTCACATGGTATGGCTGAAGAAACTGGAGTACGCAGTCATTTCACTCATTTAATTTCACAGAAACCAAATTATCAAACATCATTATCCACTCTTATCTTACCCATGAAAAAACGGGAGGGGATCAGTCCTTTTTCCTTTTCATTTAATGAAAAGGTTTAGACGGGCAATTCATGTGGGAAAATTCATGTCTGTCAAATACTCACTCAGTATTGGTTTAAATAATGTAACTCCTCTAGTTACCAAAACTGATCAGTGCCAATTGTTTAAATGCCATGCAAGGCTTTTGTCAAGGTGAAGTCAAATGACTTCTTACAAAACAACAAATAAAATGCTCCCTCAACTCAGAGAGGCATTATCAAAGACAGAAACTACTGAGTTTGTGTATGCAAGTGCCGTCAGCTCTTATATGCAATATTTAAATCGTTAAAGTGTTGCATTGTCCTTCATGGCCTATGAAGTGGTCCCGTGGCTTCCAGTCCAATTTATCATTCCCTTTTGATAATTTCTGCATGGAGGAGGCTGAGGACAAAGAGATGTCTGTTTTAAGCCATTCGGTTTAGGCTAAAGAAATGTTGGGAATTTGTTTCCTTTACTTAAACGTGTCTTTCAGGCCTTTAAAGCAATGATGCAAGACAAGATAAGATGCATGTGTGTTTCTGTGAAAACTATGACAGTTCAATTAAATGTGGTTTCAGTGGTACTAATATCATTTTTTTTTAAAAGCCTTAAAGTCAGATCACAGATTTTGTCACTTGAAGAGGTTTTCCCTAGAGCAGAAAAGACTATATGTAACTCTAGCACTGCAAACAATGCTGGAATCAGCACAGACAGGTACATGCTTGCGGGGACCTGCCCAGATATAAATTCTCCCCAGTAATATCCCACTGTTATTGACTCTGCTAGAAAACAACTCTTAACAGCAAGTGTTCATTTAATGCTACCCCAAGAAAATAGAATATTTACCCAAACTTATAATCAAAGTACCTCTCAGTCCCATTCAAAAAAAGAATGGACAAACCTTCGCTCTAAACATTTACAAAAGCACAATATGTCTTGAAAATGAGCTGCTTCTTTGAAAGGGTTGGATTAGTAGTAACGAAAACACATCACTCTTTTTTTTGCCAGCTCCAACCCATTATTTGGAAACCATTGCTAGAACCTATCGCTACCCTGTTGTTTCATTAACAGACGGTTATTTCTGAGCTGTGACTGAAATAGTCATAGGCTCGCTGTGATAAAGGCCAGTCTGGACGGGGCTGTCACACTGTTTACAAAGAACAACATTTGGCAGAGCAGCTGTGTACACTCAAACGGGTGACATCTACGAGCCCTGCACTTAGTTGTATCAAGTTTGCTGTCACCTCGCTAAAGGTGGAGCTAGCCGAACAAAACCGCTGGTTACAAACAAACTCACATTTTTTACTAACAAGGTTTCGAACCGTATTGAATTCACAAGAGAGTTAAAGAAAGCCATCTAGCTTAAAAAAGCTTTGCAACCCCTCAGTTTTACGGAATAAATATCTTTACAAATAGTTTGTATTGTCGTGCATGAGAAAGACTGGTACTAGAACAAAACGTGACCATAATCACAGGTCTAAGATGTGTCAGACGACACCGCAATGCTTCCATCTGGCCAAGGTTGTTTGGCAACAACTGTGCAAATCTAAAAAGAGCAGATTTTATGGCACAGCACAGGCGGCAAACGCTGCAAATCCAAAGCTGGGGACACGCCCTTCGCACAATAAGAGAGAAACTACATGCACACCATCTCTCAGCCCGCACATAGCGCAAAGAGAGCTGCGAGCCCCACCCAGGCCTCCAGTCACACGCATTCCTTGATAGAGCCGTCAGGCCAACTGGAAGAGAGCCCAGCCTCTCCTGCAGTGACTAACTCCAAAGCAATGTCCTACTCTCTACCCAACCACTTAACTCACCCAGTGGGTCTAAGCTGGGTACAAAAACAGGGTACTCTTTCAAAGTTTCCTAACACCCCAATGAAGCAAGGAAACTTGATCCTTTTTTTATTTCATTAAAGGAAGGAAGCCAGACGATTTCCAAATTTTTAAAGACTAACAGAAGCCCCTCATGACACTGATTAATGCACAACAAAAGAAGTTGTAAAAATTATTGTTTGCATGGTTGAAAAGGTCTTAGTGCTCCAATGTAAATGAAGATTTATAGTTGTGCAATAGCTCACATTTGTAAAGGTTCAGCAATGCTGAGGGTTAGATAAGTGATAGAATTGTTGGGCAAACAACCAGACCACTAATTATAGAAAAGCCACTGCAAGTGTCTAATGCCACACTTTTTCCATTAAAGTGTCGTAATGTTTAATAAGAGATACATGCACATACAGTCAGCCATTACACAATGCAATAACATAAATTGTGGCCTCTGGCTTTGCTTACAGGAGGCGCTTGGTCGCCCTTTAGCAGACACGTTTTTCCAAAGCAAATTATAGGATGGTTTTTATTGTGACAAGTGTAAGTCATATTTCTCCATTAAATGCTCATCATTCATTTTCCTTGCAAGAGGCAGGCAACGTTGACAAAGACAAAGCTTTTACATAAAAAAGATAACTACAATTTGGTTAAAAGTTCCACTTTTACTTCCACATGGACTCAATTCAAACCCACAAAGTGACCAAACTCTCGTGCAAGGACAAACACTTTCAATCTTATTGTGGAAATATCAACTATTTAGAGGAACAAATAGGGACCCAAAATATAAAAGCATAAAAAATGTGCTGTGAATTCCACTAAATATATGTTGATTACTGAAAAGTTAGTCGAAACTTTTCTGGTACATAATAAGGCTGCAATATTTTTTTATTTTTTTTTGTCTATTTGTTTGTTCATCCTGTTAACAAGGCTTTTCAAACTGAGTCAAAGGATATGAGTCAGCGATCAAATACATGGTGATGACTGATGGGAAGGTGGTTTGCTTACCAGCTCAGGGTGCGTTGTATTTCAATCGCCACCAGATGGTTTTATAGTTAGGTCTGAAACAGAACTACCAAGTGTTTTGTAGAAGTGAAAAGGCATGTGGTTTGAAACGCCCAAATAAGTCAGTTCCCAACTCTTTGCTTATCTACAATTCAAAGAGAAATAAACTCAAGTAAACTGCGCCTAGAATGATCTAACCTCTGCAGTCTCCTTGTGCTGTTGTAAACAAGTAGATGCATACCTACATTACTGAAATGGTGTGATGTAGTTCGAGCTGTAGTGAAACGTTCAGTCTATGTCAATAAATGCAGATCATCGAATCACCTATTATAGAATAGAACTATTAAAATATGCCCTCAGCATGTAATTTGTCATTTAAAAGACTTTTTCCAAATAAGCGTGCAACTTTGAAACAATGCAAGTATCGTCACATGCAGCTCTTACATCAGTCACTGGGAGCCAAGAAAATATATGTAGTGTAACTGCAGTGCAAGTCTTTGCTATTACTCATTGATATGGTGTAATATTTGGTCATTGTACTAATCTGTACTTACTCAATTAAAATGCATAAACCAAAATCAATATGTAATCCATTTTATCATTAATTGACAGGTGTGGCTACTAGGAAATTACATCTACATGTCATGCAAGTTAGTGCATGTAATGTATGCATTTCACCCTGGCTACAATACAACCTTTTTACTTGTTGCCCCAGTAAATTACGGTTTGTGATTTCCAAACGTTCTATCTGTTTATGAAAACAAGAGGACTCACACTTAATTGAAGCATTAATGTCAGACCAAACCGGACAGCCTTGGAAATTGAAACTTATAAACTATAAACAGACTAACCATCCTACTGTCATGCGATCCTAAACCTTAATCGAATGCAGACCGTATCTTCTATTTCAAGCACAACAGCAAATGTAATCTAGCAATCCAACTAGATTACAGAAGTACAATGGAACTATAGTCTAGCATGTGTCATTGGCACACTTACAAAATAGAAAAATAATGATATGATTTCCAAAATCACAAGAATAATACAAAATGTATAAATAATAATTAAATATAATGTTCATTTCAACATTGAGTTAATTCACAGAACATAATAATATAAAGTATAAAAAGTTTTTTTTATTTTTTTTTTATCAAAAGGCAGCAATGGGATAAATTGGAGATGGAAAAAAATTATAATAATAAAAGTGTATCGTACATATATGTGAAGATAAATCTCTTAACACAACATAAAATAGATAAGGGCTAAAAAAACAACTATGTAAAACTTGCAACTTGCAAAGGTATATGTGCGCAAGACTGTGTTACAACAACTCTGTCAATATGGAAAATGATGAAATATGACTGCCTGACTCTGACTCAGAACCATATTGGCAAAGCCATAATGTTTGTCCAACTTTGTTTTAGCTACAAGCCAGTATTTCTCAACCGTGGAATGATGATAACTCCAAGGTCTGTCTGAACAGGAAAATGTGTACCAAGATAATGCAACAAATTCTTCAGACTTCATACTTCTTCAAATGATCCCTACATCCTGTAAGGTATTATCTAAGAAGGCAAGTGTGTTGACAACTTATCTGTGATGGATAATCATCACAAATTCACGGAGAGTTGACTTCTTTCATTCTGTACCCTTTTGAAAAAAATAAATAAATGAAGATTCAAGATGTGAGAAAACAAACGAATAGAGAATGAAATACTCAGTTAAGAAGCTCGCCACTCCTCCCTTGGCGTTCCCATCACAAGTCCATGACAAGCCTTTAAGGAAACGACAAAGGAAGTGTGCACAAGTCCATACTCTTTCCGTTTTCACACTGGAATAGATGGTCCTATGAAGGACACCCTTATCTGACCTATCAACACAGAGGAGGAGAAAGTTGTGCCTCCACTGTAAACCTCCAGGACAATCGCACATCAGATAAAAGACACACAGACCCCCACACATTGTTTCTACTCAACATTCAAATCCAGTACCAATCAAGAAGCTCGCCGTTCTGTTTTAAGCCAAACACTTTGTAACCTTCAAATACAACCAAGGTTGAAAGAGATTGCTGAAATTGAGGCAACCACACACACAAAAAAAAACGTAACACCAAACTCCAAAGACAAGTTTATCAAAAAAAGACTAAAATGGAAACAATTTCAATACAGTTACTTCAATACAGCTTTAATATAGCACCATATTACTGTCTGACTGCTTTAGTCTGCTATGGAGTCATCTGTTCTGACAAAACGAAGAAAGCTTTGGGTGTGGCAGGAGAAGGGGGATGGGCTCCAAATGTGAAAAATCTGCTTGGGAACAATTTTAAAAGAGTATCTTAAATCAGATAAACTGCAAGACAACTTTTTAGATGTCAACACTCCATAGACATCTCCTAGCTCACAGCACTTATCCGCAACATTCCCCTTTATGTCCTACTTGCTCTCTTTTATCTATTCCTTTCAATCTGTTATTTTGTTATATAAAAAACCTTCAGTGATGCTACTGCAAAACAGCTCCACTAAAGTCATGCCGCAGTCAGGCGTGCATAAAACACCTTATTCTTTCTCCTCCATAGCAAGCCTTACTTTCCCCCTCTGTGCTTCAAACCTGGTTTCAATTAGTAAGTCTTTCCAAACCACTACATTCCATTACCCCCTCCTCCCTTCACCCCCTCTTACTCACTGCCCACACCCTGGCCAGGGCTCCAGGTTAAGAAAATCAAGGCAAAATAGGACAGAATTTCCAAACTACATTTAAACATTTTTTAAGGATAATAATAATGTACAAAACCAATTAAAACTTAATCTCAAATATATATATAATAATAATTAAGCAGAAAATTATGTGAAAACAAATCTCCCACAGTGAAGAATATGTGCTGACGTTGACCAAAAATCTTGAGCAATGACCAGATTAGGTATGGCAGAACAATAATAAATTCAAGAGGAAAGATACAAATAAATAAAAATCTTAGGAAGTGTGTAACGTCTTTGTCACTGTATACAAGTATATTTCAGTGAGGGGAAAAAAATAATAATAGAGGTGATAGCTTTCTTTTATACTAAATGTGTTATTTTTTTAGTGGGCAAAGTCGTGCAACCAAAGTCAGAAACAAGCTATCCACGTTGCACTCTCTTAACTTGGGTCTATCGTTTGCATGACATGCAAAAACCCAGAATATTTGCCTCAATTATAAATCCTTTTATTTTTTTTCCTGAGGGATTAAGCAGGTCGGTTTTAACTAAACGCTGAATTGTGAACGATAGCAAACTTTAGTATTGTTGGGAATAAAACGTGCGCAACAGATGACAATTGAGCAGATACACACCCACCCACCCTCTTCATGTACGTTCAACAATACGGATGATGATAAGTTTGAGATTTTGACATATAATAGACTTTCTTAGAACCACATAAGCACATTTATTCCGTTATTCGACATTATTAATCATATAATAACTTCAGAGGCGTCTCTGAAAAACTACTTTATGCAACGTGAGCGTCGCACACCAGAACTGCATAACTAATTAACCTCAGGAGATACACAAACGTACCTGGAACCTTCAACACATTTGCTCTGGCATCCTCCGCGGTCCACAGCTTTCTGCCACAGCCCAGAAAAGTTTTCCACCACGCTTTCCAAACTAAACTTTGACGTATTCGTGTACTCTCGTTTTTTTCGATGCTTGAAGTCTCTCTTTATGATTTTCTTGTTTTGTTAGTTACTTTTCTCTCTCTTCCTCTCACTTTCGTACTATTTCTTTCCCTCAGTGTGCTTGTAACTCCGGGCTATGGAGAATGGCAGAGTTTGGGCTAGGGCTGTGGAGTTCTTCAGTGGAGAAGAGGGCGGGGGTAACGGTGTAGTAGGGAGTGGACCCTTATAATTTTAGTCCAGCCCACCTACTGTTTGAGTGACATGCAGGTTTAACGTAGCGATAAAGCACGAGAATGTGGATTGTAATCAAAGTTAAACTAAAAGGTTGAACTAAGGACAATAGTCATTTTAATTATCAGGTTGGTGTAAGTTGGCACATCTTTACTGAGGCAATTTGTTAAGTGTTTTAAAAGTTGTAATTATCACATAAAATATGCTCAATAAAAAAAATTCCTGGACAATAACGGTTGAAATAGTTTTTAGTCAACATTTTCAAGGCATGTGCCTGTACAGGAATAGACTAAAAACAATTAGCCTAGAGTAGAAACAGTGACAACTAGCCCCGGTACCCATTGTGGAATATAAAATGTCACATGGGATGGTGGCACATGATCTCTTAGAAATGGTACAAACTAAGCTATTTTTTGTGCCTCTCCCTGAAAATGGAATAAAACATTGTGCCTACAACAAATTACAACTATCTGTTCATTTATTTAAATAGTAGGCCTGTTTGACTGTTTGACTGTTCTGATTTTATTGTGCTCGCCCAACAGATACAGCAAAAATCATACTAGAATTTTACTTTGCATAGTAGAATAGAGTTTTGAACCAGATGTTCAAAGAAAAATGCAAACATGCTAAAAAAAATAACATGCATTTATGCAGTTTGACTCTAAAAAGTATAGTTACCGAGTAGCTCTTGTGACTACTAGGGGTTGCACCGACTAGTCATCGACTAATTGACTAGTCGACTTTAATGCTCTGCCATCATGACACGTTAAGCTTGACGTCGACTACTTGCTGGCCTATAAAGGGCGCAACAGGATAAGCCATTTCCTGACAAGCAGGCTCTGTTTCCAACAGTTAAAAATGACAAATAAATGCATACTCAGAGAGCTCTTCACAAGACATGTTTGATACCATCTGGATGCTCAAATTTAATCGGGTGAATGCACGCTTAATTGTACACACAGTCTAATCGACGTTCTAAACTAATACGGCGCTGCATTGTAACGCACACACATAGCTCGCACATCACGCGGAGATCACGCGCACCTCACACAAAACCATTCAGTAGCGCAGAAATGTAGGCTAAGCATACATATAAAATTATAGCATATATTTCTTTTTTACTAAAACTTACAGCTTCACTATTAATAGAGAAGCTGGCTGGCAGGTAGAATTAATTTAATTCACTCTCTCACTAATGCGTTAATATAAATGTAATCTTTATTGTGCTACTTAATTGTATCTGATTTAGAACGAGCAGAAATCTTTGAGCAATATAACGACCCAAAGACAAAATAAACGATACAAAGCGACTAGTCGACCTCGACTCGACTTTCATCACATAAATGACGTTTTTAAAAATCGGAAGTCGTTCAAACCCTAGTGTGTCAACTAGACCCAATCTATTCTGTTCTAGTCAAATACTGTGAGTGCAATGTGTCCCACAGTTTCCTGTATGCATACTGTGCTGAATTACGTTTTATAGTGGCTTGTGCTTACTGTCATGTGTGCACTGTACAGTATAGCTAATTTTATGCTGTATAGTCATGCAATGCCATTTTGCACAACTTACGTTTGAAGTCATTTGTAAATATAGCACTAGTAAATATGGTTCATAAATATAAATATATCGTTTAAATCAGACAACTCTTGTTTTTCCAAAAGGTTTTTTTTTCTGATAAATAATTTTGAATTCGTTTTTTTTTCTTTTTTTTCTACTTTTGTTTTCATTTGTTTTTAATGACAAAGATTAAATATGTGTTGCCATTTGAAGAAGAGCTTCTTGCCTTTCTGTCATCATGCTTACTGTGCTGTAAAGTCCAGCATAATTTCCATAGCATTTTCATAATAGAAAATCCAGTGTAAATCTCTGAGGAGAGTTTCTTTCTCATTTTGTGACAACTGGATTGATGAAACATCACTGCAGTAATTAATTGAATCTTTGAATAAGAATAACTAAAAATAGAAAAAACATAATCAAGACTCTTAGGTGTCTTAGGTGTTTCTTAATGCTATTGGTGCTCTCTTTTTTTTTGAGTATTTTAAACTGAAACATTTGGTACATACAAGTTTTTTATAAATGCAAATCAATTACCTTTAAGGTATACTTGTTGACAAAATGATTTGTGCATGTCTAAAATGAGGTGTAACACATAACAACAAATTACAAAAATATTTGTTTCATTCATTTTAAAAAAGCTACAAAGACAACAGCTCATTCAAACTGACCTGACAGCCTACAAACAAGGCCTAAATGACAAAATAACTGTCGCAGAAAAAATACAATCTTTTTTTCAAGAATGTTATATAAGCATGAGTCAGAACCCTCAAGAAAGCTCGAAAAATATCACAGGAATTTGTTACAACAATGCAGATCTTGATGTATTTAACACAGCGCTTGGATGTATGTCTTGTTATGCTCTGTTTGTTATCAGCTGTTCCTATTTTTCATTTAACATAGTCAATATTATGAATGAATGAGTAAACAAAAGTATTAGTAAGAAAAGAGATAGGATGGTCACAATGACAAACGTAATGAACGAAATACTGGAAAAAAAAATAGAATAATGAATCTAATTAACTCAAATAATAAAGGCTTTGAACATTTTAAATCCAGTATTTAATTAAATTTAATTAGACTACCTCGTGACTGTTCACTGAGGCAAGTTATATGCAGTTCAGAGCACAAACCTTTGAAGATGGATTCTCTGCATCTATCTAACACAAGATGTTTGCATTGTGGAGATTGAAGATATGCGATGGCCTTTGCACGTCAGTCTCAAAAATGTCTTAATGTAAACTTTACTCCTGAAAACCTGGGGAAAATTTTTGAATTTAGTATTTGTTTCATGTCAATACTGTTTAGAAGCTATAATTTATAATTTTAAACTATATTTGTATTCATATGTTAGTGGACACCAGTTGAAAAAACATTAAATAATAAATATAAATAGGCAAAAAAAAGGAATTTCTTTTTCATTCACCAATCAACAAATCAAACTTTGTATAAAGATTATTCTCAACTACATAAGATATCATGGAATAAATTGATATACCATTTTACTTTATGCAATATGTGAGTAATATGGCCATAAATGTGTAGTCCCATTCTATACACTTTATCTAATTTGCATATTAATGTGTTCTTGTGGCAACATGTAATGAAAATAGACGTGTAATAATGGGAGTAATAATTGGCAACATTTTCATAATAATATCTAATATTTCATAGGGACATTAATATATTATAATTTATTTCCCTGTTCACTGTCTCCCAAAATGCCTAATAAACATGATGTAAGGCCTAGTGCCCTGGACAGAATGTCTTATTTTTATAACATTTTCCTGAGATATTAATTTATGGCAAACAAATAAAAAATGTGTCAGATTGAAATGACAATTACAAATTAATATTATATTACCACAAGAGTGCTAAATGTGATCACTAAATTCATTTAAAAAAGACCAAGACCAAGGAGAAGATGTTGTCATGGTGACACCTCCAAACATTTGGTGTCTACCCTTCTGTGATGAATCTGTGATGAGTCAAGTAAACACACACACACACACTTAACTGTATGTACAGTTTTTAGATAAAAAGAATGCCCAAGAGTAAAGTGAAATGAATACCTAACCCTAAGCAACAATTGAACTTCACAGAATTTGCATGGCTGTTGAAATACCTGGAAGACCCAGAAGGCTAATCAGACTTGATATAAACTGCCGTTGACGCTTTTTCAGTTCTTCCTGTTCTATGTTTACTGAAAGGGTTATTTTGCTGCAGTTACCCTGCAGCGACCAAATCAATGATTCATCCCTGTCAAAAAGCAGCCTCTCCTTGAAGCATATCACATGTTCCTCTAAACCCCTCACTTTTCTCTAGTTTTGCTTCAATGTAACCTGCCCTAATCTCACAAAATATGTTTCACAAGGTCTAAATCCCATTCGATTGAGTAAGACGTCTGTGCTTGCTTCATTTAAATGGCTGTTTCAGCTGCCATATAGACCTTATAGCAATGCAGGTAAACGGCGTAGGTGTGCATATGTGGCTCTGGGGTGGGAGGGGGGATGGTTGGTTTTGACAGACAAGCAGAGAGAAAACCCTGAGGCACATACTGAACAAATCCACGTGTCACACCCATATTCAGAGCTGTGTAATGGTAAGCAGAAGATGAATTCTCCAAACGAGAAAGAAGTTATACTGTCTGCCTTGTAAAGAAACAAAGGGAGTGGCAAGCTGCTTTGAGTAAATACACATGAAATATACAAGTAATACATTGCAGAAGTCAGTATTAAAAACCTCGCAACACTATTAAACATCTTGGAAATACTGTAACCAGAAGAACAGACAAAACGTTTGAAACAACTGGAACAGTGTGGATGTGTTCCTGCGTTCTCTTGTTGCTTTCTTGGTGTAGGAGTTTTGTCTCCCCAATGCAATAAAAACTTTTGGATCACAAACAGGCGAAGAATGTCAAGGAACAAAACAGTCATGCTTTCCAGTTCCAAAACCATGTGAGGGGGAAAAAAAAGACATGAAATTGCCACAGCAAATGCAACAAAGCTCTGTAGTTTGAGGCAAATGCATATTTGTGAGATTAGTCACTGTAATCTAAACAAGAGGATCTCATGATTTTCATTTGGATAAAGTGAGTTATCCGACGATGCTGGAGCAGTCATGAAATATATTGTACTTCAATGTTAGGATATGTGGGAACGGGTGTTTCCTGGTGAGTGGCTCATAGGTGTGTCTGCCTGTATGAACTAGTGTGAATAACAGCAGTCAGGGTTGGTGTGTCAGGGTGAGTCATCCCGTATGACTACAATACACGCAGTGCTATACCAAGAAGTGAAGGAAGGGAAAAGAACAAGGAGGGGCAGAGAGGATGAATTTATTGGGTGTGTCCTGTGATCAACTTTAGGGGATAAGAGGAGCCACTTTATTTGAAGTTTAAAGAAAACAGAGCAGGACAAAGTGATCTCAAATGTGCACTCTTGGTTGTGCTTTTACTTGTAAATCAGAGAACAGCTAGTTTTACTGCCGAGAGTATGCATAGTCTATAATATAAAGTTTGAAAGCTTTCATTGATGCTCACCACAGCCGCACAATTAACGCAAATCCATCCAGCCAAACAATAAAAGTTGTATTGTTAAAGGATATGCCATTTTTCACAACTGACCAGTTGACTGGTTTTTGTTCCCCAAACACAAATTTGTCTGGAAAACATTGTTTTGTAGTTATAATGAATAAAAAAGGATAAATGGGTGTTATGTTTATATTTTATATAATTTACTGTATATATATTTTGTAATAATTAAGTGTGTGTGTGTGTGTGTGTGTGTGTGTGTGTGTGTGTGTGTGTGTGTGTGTGTGTGTGTGTGTGTGTGTGTGTGTGTGTGTGTGTGTGTGTGTGTGTGTGTGTGTGTGTGCGTGTGCGTGTGCGTGTGCGTGTGTGCGTGTGTGTGCGTGTGTGTGCCCTTGTTTATATTACATTGTGGGGACCACATGTCCCCAAAAGGATAGTAAAACCTGAGATCACCTACATTGTGGGGACCAGCCAGCGGTCCCCTCTTTTCAAAAGGCTTATAAATCACTCAGGATGAGTTTTTTTGAGAAAGTAAAAATGCAGAATGTTTCCTGTGATGGGTAGGTTTAGGGGCAGGGGCAGTGTAGGGGGATAGAATGTACAGTTTGTACGGTATAAAAACCATTACGCCTATGGAGAGTAGTGATAGTGAACCAGACATTCTGTTAATGGTATAAAATACACATTATCAGAATGAATTTTAAAATAAAATATGTTATATGTTAAAAAATGTATGTTATCATTTACCTATATTGTTTATGTTAGTAAAATTATATATTTTTTATAATAAATATAAATGTTTAGCTTCTGTTAATGTCCTTTTCATAAATGCATGGACAAGGAATAAAATACACATTATAAAAATTTATTCTAAAATTTATTTTTCAATTAAATAAATAAAATACTTTTAAAATTATTTTTATTTTAAAAAACTATGTTAACCTTTACTTACATTGTAATTATATTTTTATAATAAATATATATTGTAGTTTCAGTTCATGTCCTTTTCATATGACATAAACATTATCAGAAGCTAAACAAGTCAGAAAATATCATTTTACTGCTAAAATAATCTGCATGTGCACAATAATGTATCCCTCTCAACAGACAGCTGTACACATCTATTTAGATAATGTAGATTTAATTGAATTGGTTTTTTTTAAACTGTTGAGGCATAACTGACATATACTGTATGTTACTGTATCTAGAGTACACTACAAACAAAGAAGAGGTTTTCATTCTTTCAATAGGTTCATCCTGTTCTTTGTGGGAGGGCTTGTTGCACAGCAAGGGCGTTGGCCACCTGTATGTAGGTTACTTCTTAGGACTGCAAATATTTATTATTATTATTACAGTTGGCTTTCCCCCTGAGTATGGAGGATTGAAGAGTTTTTGAATTAGTACATAGATTTTTTTCCACAATAGTTAATATTATCAAGGACACATCTGAGATAATTTACCCTAATTACTGTTTATTTCTTTGCTTGTGTGTTTTATTTACTGATTTATAAAGCATATGCTTTCATGCAATACTAGAAACTCTCTTTAGTAGTAAATCTTGACCCATCCCCCATTTAAATGGTTTTGATTACTGTCTCCATAGGCACATATTTTTTTAGTTTTAATGGATTTCCCCTTTTTGAGATCCAGTTTGTATGTTCTAGTAAAAATGTAGGGGAGGAACATCATGAGATACAGGCTGAATTGTGGTTTCCCCTGCAGGTTGTGAGTCATAAACACGAGGGAGGGACAAACTGAAAAGGACTATTCTGGGATGGCTGCCATGGCAACATAATAAGCAAGGAGGAAGGTTACTGCAGGGATGTTTCCATGGCGATCTCCTCTGTGTACATAAATATGGTATGTCAAAATGTTTGAAAAGTAGTAACATGTTGCGTTGCTGTGCAGTCAGCAATGTCATAATGAGATGTGAGCACAGACAAATTAGTTTTAAACTATTTTTATTTCTGCTAAATGTGCCTTAGGGACTTTGTAATGCTTTAACACTGGTTTCGGTTTACGTGTAGCTTGTTTCACTTTACTAAAAAACATTCACACCTCTAATCATGCCACGCTGCCAAAAATATACAGGTTAAAGTATTGCAGAAGTGCTTCAGAGCTGCTCCAACTAGAATTCCATTAAGTATAGTCAATATTATGAAATGCAAATTAAATCTACAATAAGGTTGTATTAGTATATTGTAATTTTACCATGCATTTATTTTTCATAATGACACATTCAGTCCTGCATCATACAGTCAGACATGCTTTATTCATCTAGAATAATGCCTCATGGTTAAAAAAGCAAAAGTAGCACTGTTTATGTTAACTTCACTGTACCGTTTTGTCTTGTTTTCAGACGCAATAGGCAACCTATGATCATTGCATTCCTTTCATAGTTGTGAAGTGTTTCGACAACACAGTCTTCTTTGGTTGAGTTTCAAACCACATGCACAAGTTAATGCAGGAATGTCAAGCAATCTTTTTCCCACGGAACAATGTGTACATTAAAAGTATGTCTCATCATAACAAAAACCTTTATAATTGGATTAAGAAATAACCCTAAAGTTTAGAGAATATAAATGTATATAGTAATAATGGTTTACTATAGTACACACTTAATATTTATACATACTACGGTAATTTCCTTCTGTCACACAGTGGATGCAGCAAAACAAAAATAAAAGGCTGGATCTACAGGTCCTTCTCAAAAAATTAGCATATTGTGATAGAAGTTCATTATTTTCCATAATGTAATGATAAAAATTAAACTTTCATATATTTTAGATTCATTTCACACCAACTGAAATATTTCAGGTCTTTTATTGTTTTAATACTGATGATTTTGGCATACAGCTCATGAAAACCCAAAATTCCTATCTCAAAAAATTAGCATATTTCATCCGACCAATAAAAGAAACGTGTTTTTTTTAACTAAAAAAGTCAACCTTCAAATAATTATGTTCAGTTATGCACTCAATACTTGGTCGGGAATCCTTTTCCAGAAATGACTGCTTCAATGCGGCGTGGCATGGAGGCAATCAGCCTGTGGCACTGCTGAGGTGTTATGGAGGCCCAGGATGCTTCGATAGCGGCCTTAAGCTCATCCAGAGTGTTGGGTCTTGCGTCTCTCACCTTCAACTTTCTCTTCACAATATCCCACAGATTCTCTATGGGGTTCAGGTCAGGAGAGTTGGCAGGCCAATTGAGCACAGTAATACCGTGGTCAGTAAACCATTTACCAGTGGTTTTGGCACTGTGAGCAGGTGCCAGGTCGTGCTGAAAAACGAAATCTTCATCTCCATAAAGCTTTTCAGCAGATGGAAGCATGAAGTGCTCCAAAATCTCCTGATAGCTAGCTGCATTGACCCTGCCCTTGATAAAACACAGTGGACCAACACCAGCAGCTGACATGGCACCCCAGACCATCACTGACTGTGGGTACTTGACACTGGACTTCAGGCATTTTGGCATTTCCTTCTCCCCAGTCTTCCTCCAGACTCTGGCACCTTGATTTCGAATGACATGCAAAATTTGAGCGACAGTCCAGTGCTGCTTCTCTGTAGCCCAGGTCAGGCGCTTCTGCTGCTGTTTCTGGTTCAAAAGTGTCTTGACCTGGGAATGCGGCACTCCAGAGCCCATTTCTCCACACACCTAATGCCTTGCACGGTGGCTCTGGGATGTTTTACTCCAGACTCAGTCCACTGCTTCCCAGGTCCCCAAGGTCTGAATATTTTGTTGGTGTGCAATGAATCTAAAATATATGAAATAAAGTTTATTCTTATCATTGTTACATTATGGAAAATAATGAACTTTTATCACAATATGCTAATTTTTTAAAAAGGACCTGTATCTTTAATCAAAACAAACTCAAATAAACACTTTTTTTTTAATCTATCTCAGGATGCACAAATACTGTAAAAAGAAATATCACTATAAAAATTAGCGGGGTTAGGGAGCCCAGTGGCGGTTAAGGCGGGTGGGAATTGCCAGGTGGGCCACGGGTAGAGGCCGTACCCAAGGTTTCGAGAATTGTTCCTAGAGGTGGAGACCGGCGGTCCAGGGAGTACCAAGGTGGCCAGCTGACTGGCGTCCACACATCAGCCTGAAACCAGTTCAAGGTGGAGCCAGGCGGTCCCACCAAGGCGCGAGCCCAGGGTGGGAGCCAACGAGACAGGAAGCGGCGGTGGAGAAGAAGGAGCTTGGGCAGTGGAGGCAGAGAGTTACAAAAAGGCTTCTTTGGCAATGACAAGACAGGCAGAAATTTCAGAAACTGCCTCCTTTGCCAATACTGGACAGCCAGAGAGTTCAGAAACTGCATCCTTGGCCATAACAGGGCATGTAGAAAGTTACAGGACAGGCTGAGTCTGTGTTGGGTTCTAGTCGATGTAGTCCAATAAGGTGACGGCGGTTAGCAGGTCTTGATGATGTGGCATTCACTCTAGGGCACTAGCAGATGTGACTTACTCCTTGCTCTCTCCAATGGTCTAGGGGAATCCACACTGATGTAATACCCACTCAACAAATTTTCTGAACGTTCCTCGAAGGCTTCTCCAGGAAAAACACATAGGCTGAAGTTATCATAATGCACGGAAATCATAATTCCTTCCAAGTGACTATACTGTATAGTGAAGCAATTTAATTGAACTAACAACACAGTGAATACAGGTGCTGTTTAACACAGGAAACTAAGGTGCTGTTTACACACCATTTTCAGCTAAAACTAAAACAACATTGGATAGACCTACAACCAATCAGAGCAATGGAGCGATGCATAGTTGTCAACAGAACTCAACTGCACGCACACTGGTAGAAGTAGAAGAAAAAGATGAGCGTAAACGATCTTTGCCGGTGTTGTGAAAATAATTTAAGGATACACAGCTTACCAACACGATCATCATTTTTGAGAGAAATAGTAAAGGAAGGTGAAAGCATATACGAACAAGTTCTCCATTTAGGATTAGAACGAATTCAACCCAAATGCTCTTTGGTGACGTGGATGATTAAGTTGCTGTTGATCATCTGTTCATCATCGTATAAAGCTCGCCCTGACAATTTGATTGATCCGAACAGCTCTGGTTTGAGTATAGTTGCTCCACAACGGATCAAGTCCAGACCGAACTGCCCGAGTTCAGCTGGCATCCAGGCTAGTCTGTATGCTGAAAAATTCTCCATTTTAAGCATATCATTGTTGTTTAAACGTACTAAACACAAAATCCAACTCAAGCGTAACACAAGCACAGATGAAATGTGACACCTTCCATTTTTAGAAATAGGCAAATACAATCAGCATGAATTAATTGATAATAAACCATCACTGAATTACATTTTTATCAAGGATAATATAATATTTATTTGACTGCATAGTACAAAATTAAAAAATGTAGTACTATTATGCTTAAGTATAATATATTTTTTTAATTTTTAAATAAACTGCAAACATGCTTCATTATCAATTGATATACTTTTCTAACATAACCTTAGGTAACCTTACCTTACAATACACACCATAATTCCTGATGGGAATTCCTGTGGTTTTATGGTCATTGCTGCTTTAAACCAGCGAAACCCAAACATGTTTAACCAAGTCAGTCATGAAATGCACATATTGTACACAAATTACACACACATCAAAGGTGTCAGTGTCAGACCCACAGATTCCTCTGTGGTCAGTGTTATTTCACCTATGAAATGCTTGATATGCTGACTTCCTGCAAATGAGACTAATAATTATAATAATAATTAGGTGTTAGTACTACTCAGACGAAGCTGTAAGTATATTCCATAAGGCCAAATAATAACTTAAAACATATTACCCTTTGTTCTTAAAATCCTGTGCATCTTTGAGCATCCCTTGACTGCCCTGTGTGGCAATGCTGTACCTCAGTATCATAAAGCCAGAAAAGGAGGAAAAACTCCTTGTGCAGAACATGATAGAACATCCATAAATTAACAGTCAGTGTTGGGGGTAACGCATTACAAGTATACGTGAGGTATATAATCAGATTACTTCTTTCAAGTAATGAGTAATGCATTGCTTTAAAATGTACAGTTAATAACAAATTTAAGTGACTTTTTTTCCCATTAATTGACTGACACCTCCTGTGTCCCATGTTGAGAGAAATCGTGAGTAAGTGCAGAGGCGTTGTGTGCACCGTGTAAACATGATGCTTATTGTAAATGTGAGCATGCATTTACTCTACAACTTGCACAAAAACAGATTCAGTCTTCCTCAAAATGAATAAAAACAGTGAAATGCAAACCCAGAATATTATGCAAACCCTGCAGTTATTAAATGTTAATTACGTAACACAAATGTGCTTTATGTATTTAATCTCAATGCCTTTGCTGCTGATCTCAACCATACGTATAAGCAAAATGACTTGATATTCTCAGCACATTCGTGTTTCATTTATTTGTTTTATTGCTGTGTTAAACTTTCTTCTGTCATATTTCACTTTTGGAGTGAAAGGGCCTTTACATTTGCCAAAATCCGAACTTATTTTTTTTTACAAAATTAACATAACGCATTACGTTCCATAAAAAGTATCTAATGCAATTAGCTTCTTTTTAAGGAAGTAACTCAAAGCTGTAGTGCATTACTTTTAAAAGTAACTTCCGCAATGCTGCTTAGTCTCAGGACAACATAAAACATACAAAACATACAAACATTCTCTAATCATCCAAGAGCAACACACAATATTAAGAATTAAGGGGAAAATATAAACATTTGAACATTGAACATTATTGTTTATTATTATTGAACATTATTTTGTTTTGTGAAACATGTGTAAATGTTTTGTCAAATAGATTTATTTTATTTTTAATATACTAAAATACAATTTTTATAATCCTTCTCATTTAAAAGAAAGGTAGATTCAACAAAATTCAGAATAACAATGCAACAAATTGGCATTCAAAATCTAATTTGAGCCTAAAGATAATGAGGAAGTTTTGGGGTTTTGAATGAATGAATGACTGATAGATAGATAGATAGATAGATAGATAGATAGATAGATAGATAGATATATAGATAGATAGATAGATAGATAGATAGATAGATAGATAGATAGATAGATAGATAGATAGATAGATAGATAGATAGATAGATAGATAGATAGATAGATAGATAGATAGATAGATAGATAGATAGATAGATAGATAGATAGATAGATAGATAGATAGATAGATAGATAGATAGATAGATAGATAGATAGATAGATAGATAGATAGACTTTATTGTCATTACATGTACAAGTAAGCACAATGCAACGAGATGACTGACTGAATGACTGAATTAATGACTGAATGACTGAATTAATGACTGAATTAATGACTGAATGACTGAATGACTGAATTAATGACTGAATTAATGACTGAATGACTGAATGACTGAATGACTGAATTAATGACTGAATGACTGAATTAATGACTGAATGACTGACTGACTGACTGACTGACTGACTGAATTAATGACTGAATGACTGAATGACTGAATTAATGACTGAATTAATGACTGAATTAATGACTGAATTAATGACTGAATGACTGAATTAATGACTGAATGACTGAATTAATGACTGAATGACTGAATTAATGACTGAATTAATGACTGAATGACTGAATTAATGACTGACTGAATGACTGAATGACTGAATGACTGAATTAATGACTGAATGACTGAATTAATGACTGAATTAATGACTGAATTAATGACTGAATTAATGACTGAATTAATGACTGAATGACTGAATTAATGACTGAATGACTGAATTAATGACTGAATTAATGACTGAATTAATGACTGAATGACTGAATTACTGAATGACTGACTGACTGAATTAATGACTGAATGACTGAATTAATGACTGAATGACTGAATTAATGACTGAATGACTGAATTAATGACTGAATGACTGAATTACTGAATGACTGAATTAATGACTGACTGACTGAATTAATGACTGAATGACTGAATTAATGACTGAATTAATGACTGAATGACTGAATTAATGACTGAATTAATGACTGAATTAATGACTGAATGACTGAATTAGATAGATAGATAGATAGATAGATAGATAGATTAGATAGATAGATAGATAGATAGATAGATAGATAGATAGATAGATAGATAGATAGATAGATAGATAGATAGATAGATAGATAGATAGATAGATAGATAGATAGATAGATAGATAGATAGATAGATAGATAGATAGATAGATAGATAGATAGATAGATAGATAGATAGATAGATAGATAGATAGATATGTGTCATTACTGAATGACATGTAATGAATGACTGAATTAATGAACTGAATGAATGAATGAATTAGATGACTGAATTAATGACTGAATGACTGAATTAATGACCGAATGACTGAATTAATGACTGAATGAATGACTGAATGACTGAATTAATGACTGAATTAATGACTGAATTAATGACTGAATGACTGAATGACTGACTGAATTACTGAATTGACTGAATTAATGACTGAATGACTGAATGACTGAATTAATGACTGAATTAATGACTGAATTAATGACTGAATGAATGACTGAATGACTGAATTAATGACTGAATTGAATGACTGAATGAATGACTGAATTACTGAATGACTGACTGACTGAATTAATGACTGAATGACTGAATTAATGACTGAATGACTGAATGACTGAATTAATGACTGAATTAATGACTGAATGACTGATGACTGAATTAATGACTGAATTAATGACTGAATGACTGAATTAATGACTGAATGACTGAATTAATGACTGAATGAATGACTGAATTAATGACTGAATGACTGAATGACTGAATGAATTATGAAATGACTGAAATGACTGACTGACTGAATTAATGACTGACTGACTGAATTAATGACTGAATGACTGAATTAATGACTGAATTAATGACTGAATGACTGAATTAATGACTGAATTAATGATGACTGAATTAATGACTGAATTAATGACTGAATGACTGAATTAACTGAATTAATGACTGAATTACTGAATGATGACTGAATGACTGAATTAATGACTGAATGACTGAATTAATGAATTAATGACTGAATTAATGACTGAATTAATGACTGACTGACTAACTGAATGAATGAATGAATGAATGAATGAATGAATGAATGAATGAATGAATGAATGAATGAATGAATGAATGAATGAATGACTGACTGACTGACTGAATGAATGAATGAATGAATGAATGAATGAATGACTGAATGACTGAATGAATGAATGAATGACTGAATGAATGAATGAATGAATGAATGAATGAATGAATGAATGAATGAATGAATGACTGACTGACTGAATGAATGAATGAATGAATGAATGAATGAATGAATGAATGAATGAATGAATGAATGAATGAATGAACTGAATGAACTGAATGACTGGCCCTGACTGAATGAATGAATGAATGAATGAATGAATGAACTGAACTGAACGGAATGAATGACTGACTGAACTGACTGACGGCTGGCCTTGACTGACATGAATGACTGACCAGACTGACTGACTGAATGAATGACTGACTGACTGACTGAATGAATGACTGACTGACTGAATGAATGACTGACGACTGACTGAATAGATATGACTGATATGACTAGATAGACCAAGACTGGGCGATGATAGATAGCTGATAGACGACAGATAGATGACTGACTAGATAGGGCGTGACTGAATGACTGAATTAGCCCTGACTGAATGACGGCTGAATGACTGACTGACTAGAGCCAGATGACTGAATGACTGAATGACTGAATGACTGAGACTGAATGACAGGCTGACTGAATGAAACTGACTGGCAATGACTGAATTAATGACTGAATTAATGACTGAATGACTGAATTGAGCTGTGACTGAATGACTGAATGACTGAATGGCAATGACTGAATTGATCTGACTGGCTGAATGACTGCATGACTGAATGACTGGCCCCAGCTGACAATGACTGACGGCATGACTGAATGTAGCTGACAACTGACGGCAGCGGCAACCCTGACTGCTAACGGCAATTAATGACTGACCCAGCGAATTAATGGCAACTGACAGATCTGGAACTAGCCCAACTGACCCATGACTAGGCAGCAGCAAGACGGCGAAAGCTGAACATGACTAGACCCGGCTGACTGCTGAATGACTGACTGAGACTGACTGACTGGCTGAATTTAATGACTGAATATGACTGAATAGCTGACGGCTGACTGCTGACTGACCAGGCTGAATTAATGACTGAATGGACTGAATTAGCGGCTGACTGAATGACTGAATGACTGAATTAATGACTGAATTAATGACTGAATTAATGGCCAGGCGGCTGACTGAATGACTGACTGACTGCTGAATTAATGACCCAGACTGAATGACTGACCTGACGGAACTGACCCTGAATGACCCCGGCCCTGACAACTGACCTGACTGACTGACTGACTGACTGACTGACTGACTGACTGAATGACTGAATGACTGAATGACTGACTGACTGACTGAATGAATTAATGACTGACTGACTGACTGACTGAATGAATTAATGACTGACTGACTGACTGACTGAATGACTGAATGAATGAATGAATGAATGAAATGAATGAATGAATGAATGAATGAATGAATTAATGACTGAGTGAATGACTGAATGAATGAATTAATGAATGAATGACTGACTGACTGACTGACTGAATGAATGACTGAATGAATGAATGAATGAATGAATGAATGAATGAATGAATGAATGAATGAATGGCTGAGTGAATGAATGAATGAATGAATGTTAAATAAATAAATAATAAAAAGATTCTGCATTACTTCTAGGTCACTAATTGAATAATCTAAAGTTTGACGTTGATTGTGAGTGGTCAGATGTTCTTTCTTACACTGAAGAACAAGATGCTTTCATTATAATTGTGTAAAATAAAATATTGTGTAAAATTTTGCAATGCAAAAAAATCCATGTGCTCACAAAAGTACTCAAATCTATATAGTTCATTTATATTAAAAAAAAATTAAGAAAGTATAAGAAAAAAACATTTTGCTGTGACCACTCCATTACAATGGTTTATGAAATGGCCTACAAAGTGGATTCAAAATCTTTACATTTATTGTATTATTCGTATATTGTTCTAGCTATATGAAATAAGTGTATTATATTGCCAGCAGAGTAACTGAGAACTTGGATATAATGCATACAGATTTGCTTACCAGGAAAATAACATAGTCACAGCTCCAGCCTTCCACATCATACATAAACGGTGAAAGAATAGTTCTTTTGCATGACATTTCTGAGCATTGTAGTAGAGCTCTGGATGAAACCAACGTCTATGCTCCACCTCCCCCAATGGTAATCTGAGCCAGCAGAGTTATGTATGGGGTCTCATGTCCAAAAATGCAGGGGCTGTCTGTTTTTCACGCTCCCTTCTGATTTCTGAAATGCTTTGCACGAAAATCTTCCAGTTACTTTCTCCACGATGAAAAGCGTTGGCTGAGTTTAAAACTTCTGAAAACAAAGAAATAGGTGGTAGAAGTTCAAATCATCAGATGCTGTCCTGATGAACCTTTGTAGTAGTTCCCAGTGATTGACAGCGCCATCCACATTCTTCCCTTTGGTACTCTGACCTTCAACCCCTTCACTGGAATGCCAGAAATTCTTTGGGAAAAAATATGCAGGCCATCATTAGAACTCAAATGCATACCTGTTCAGACAGTTTCCCTGAGAAACGACAAAGAGTCAGGGGTTAAAAAGCATAACTTCGCATTTTGTTTGATTCTGACGTAATTTAGCATAAACTTAAAGCGCAAGAGTACAGTTGGTGAAGACTTTTATGGTGAGTTCTGGTGAGCCTGATTGCAAACTTGCATGGTTATTTTTTCCTGGCACAGGAACATGGCGACTGACTCCAGGGGAAAATTCCCGTATCAGCACAATGTGGCACAAACCACTTTCAAAGATATGCTTTCACTGCCTGGTTTTTGTTCTTATGTTCCTCATCTTAAATTGAGGTTTCATTACTGACTCATTGTTGCCATGGCACTACTTGTATACAAGGTAACACTTATGTGACGCTGCTTTGTGTCAACGTTCTAGAATTACCACTGCGATCTACAGAATATATTTATCTACTGAACTTCTTGGCTGAATGTTTTTCGAAGCGGACTGCTTAGCATTGCTAGACCTCACTCTTTCCAGATGTGTGGAACAGATTCCTAACAAAGGCATACCAGGCTTTTTTCTTCTTAACTCAATGTACAATATAGACCTTGGGTGTCTTTCAGTCACTATAACATTCTGTAAAGTACTTGTTGTAGCTTAATAAATTCAATCCGGAAGGAGTCGAGTGATAGGAGCTAAGGGAAGAGCCGGGGTAGGAATAACAGCAAGAGTGAGGAAGCGCTGGGGAACTTCAGGGGGAGCTGGCAGAACTAGTATAGTGTTGCTGTTGGCTTTACAGTGCGTATTGTTCTTGAATCTGGTTTAGTTTGACCCTTTTAACTCCCAAGCCTCTGAACCAATACAAAGGAAGAGGAGGTTTTCTGGCAAACATTCCAGTTCCACACTCTCACGTCCCTGTGTGTTTCCTTACACGGATCGTATTTTCACTCGCTTGACTCTTAAAGCATTGAAAAGCAAGAAATTGTAAGGATTACAAATCATTTTTAATTGTTTTTAACTCAAATCATATTGCAGAAGAAAAAGTGTTAGATATAAATTGATCAGTTTTTTCAAAAATATTAAGCTGCAGAACTGACGCTGTTCACGTGAACACCACGACACATGCGCACGAGTCGTTCTGCCGTAGAACTAGGAAGCGCTATAGCCTGATTTCGTCATGCTAAGTTTCTAGTCAGTATACTCCTCCATTGGGCTGTGACTGTGATTATGGGGCGTGTTTCAGAAAATGCCTCTGCACTCAATTGGATAGATCTACAACCAATCAGAGCAACTGAGTAAGTGAGGAGTGACGCAGCACTCAACTGCACGCACCCTGGAAGAAGTAGAAGAAAATCTATATAGAGATCGTGGTGTAAACGATCTTTGCCGATGATGTGAAAAGAATTTAAGGATACACAGAGTACTTACCAACACGATCATCATTTTTGAGAGAAATAGTAAAGGAAGGTGAAAGCATATACGAACAAGTTCTCTGTTTAGGGTTAGAACGAATTCAACCCAAATGCTCTTTGGTGACGTGGATGATTACGTTGCATTATCGGTCCATCATCGTATAAACAATTTGATTGGTCCGAACAGCTCTGGTTTGAGTATAGTTGCTCCACAACAGATCAAGTTCAGACCGAACTGCCCGACCTCAAATGTTGTGGGCGGGGCTAAGTTCGGTAGGCATCCAGGCTAAGGAAGCGCTGCACTCTTCACACTATATGCCAACAGCGTAAGAGTCCTACACAGGCTAGAAAAAAATTGTTGTTTGTTTTTTGCGTACAAAAAGTATTTTATAAAATTAAGGTTGAAACACTGGAGTCACATGGACGATTTTAACAATGTCTTCCCTACCTTTCTGGGCCTTGAAAGTGTTCATTAAATAGCTGTCTATAGAGGGGTCAGAAAGCTCTCAGATTTCATCAGAAATATCTTCATCTGTGGTCTGAAGATGAACAAAGGTCTTACAGGTTTGGAACACCATGAGTGTGAGGAATTAATGACTGCATTTTCATTTTTTTCATCCCTTTAATAACCCTTTAATAAGAAATGTTTCTTGAGCAGCATCAGCTTATCAGAATGATTTCTGAAGGATCATGTGAGAATTCAGCTTTGCCATCTCAGGAACAAAAATACATTCTTAAAGTATTTTAAAATAGAAAACAAGGCAACATTTAACAATAAAGTCCCATTAGTTAACATAAGAATAAATTATAAAAATAAAAATAACCAATAAACAATACATTTCTAAAGTATGTATTTACCTTTGTTAATGTTAGTTAATGAAAATACAATTGAACAATTGTTAGTTCATGTTAGCTTAGGTCGATTAAATAATAATTAATTTTCAATTTCATAATGAACATTGTAGAGAAATCTCATTTTGTTTATTTTTTGAATGGGCTTTTTTGTTTTACTTTATAAAAGTTGAGATAAGCATGAGTTTAGTTTACTGAAATAAAAATGATTAAAGTTATCTAATGTTATCAGGTATTGTAAAGCGTTGGTGTAATTTTAAATATGATTGTGTTACCTTATTTCTGATCAACATGTCATTATTGCAGTGCAGTAACTTGTAAAATCATGCATTCCTGTCAGAGCCCACGAGACTTTTTTATCTGAGAGCATGCGAGTAAAATCAATGTCTGTACTCTTCAAAGGCATGCAAGTGAATCAGCTATCACTGTGAGACAATGTCCTGCTAACACACTCATAAGGTTAAATGAGGGCAGTGTATTCGGCTGTAGAGAAGCATTTACATGCTTGAGCCGAGGCCACACCCTTTGCTCACCATTGAGCAACAGAACTGATCATGAGGACATTTTGTCAGTGTTACTCTTTAAGTAGACACACTTACTGAAATATTTACTTAAACAGCAATCAATCACTCCCAGTTTTGATTAGGTTGCTCCCCATGTGTGTTTAATGTACTTACAGAAAATTTTAGGCAATGTTATTTACCTCTCCCACACAGATCAAGCTTGTATATCTTTCTCTTGTTTCAAATATGAAATACAGAGGATTAGTAACCATATTCAAGCATATTAAATCATTGAAGCGTTGAAAACAAAATAAAAGGATAAGTTACCAGTTACACCCATGGCTAAGGTGTGGCTTTTTCCCCCTTGAAGTTTACAGAGTCTTACCTCAGGTGTGTCAACCAATTAGACAACCAAGCATACTCCTATGCCAACA